>JARUPW010000025.1:125140-641674 GCA_029817735.1 Melastoma sanguineum
GATCGACGGTGCTTTTGATCGCGCTCAGGATAGTGGTGCCGCTCGTGAGTTTTCTCTTAGGATTTGATTTTATTTATTTTTGTTCTTTCCTTCGCAGATCGTGGCTTACTTGATGGTAATCTCCACGGCCGCCGTCACCAATTTTCCTCTACTTAGCTACCATGGGACCGAGATGTCACGTGGAGCGAGGCGTGCTCTTCCTACACGGCCTTCTGCGACAGGACCAGGCTCGCACTGGTCTCCATTTCATTTCCCTCTTTTGCTTCTCACTCTTGCCGTTATCTCGGCATTACGGACATCAGCGATTTCAATCCCCCTTACGTTCCGACCAAGGAGCCCGATGAAGAGTGAAGGGCGATCTATTTGAGCGATGGAAAAGAGAAAAAACGGTTGTTCTTTGTTGCATTAAAACGTCTGATTTTGACATCACGGAAATTACAAACTCGATGATGATTCATAACAACAAGATGAATTTTTGTTTTTAACTTCAGCAGATCTAGCTCCTGATATATATGACATTCTTGATCCTTCCTTTTGCTAGTCTTCTCGGCTGGAAATCAACAATGGGTTGTCTCCTCTCTGATGATCTTTCTATGGGTAGAACTACTGCGAGCGGTCTAAACTCAATTGCGCCTTCTGTTGTGTTGATAGCGCAGAATGTATTTTATATCCGCTATGTTCGCAATCCCCCGACTCAACATCGAAGTGGTCTCGTGCGATCTCATGCGCGGCCATCATGTTCTGGGGGTCTGGGCTGCCCGCGGAAGCCACCCTTGACTCTTTCTTATAAAAAAAAGCTTTATGCATCATCAGCGCGTCCTCGCGCTCAAGACTTTTCGAAGATAGCATTGAGACTTTTCAATGAAAAGTCTCTGCCCATTCTCAGTCTGAGAAACTGGGCCCTGTCCGAAAGCCCTTCTTTGTTGTTCCTCCATTTTGAAAAGTTCTGTTAGGTTCTTAGTAGCCAGTCGGCGACCTTTTTTTTCTTCTTTTACTTCACATAGCTTTTCGTTTCCTTGATAGCCGGAAGTTCTCCAAAAGTATGAAAGGCTGGAGGACTTTGTTACCATCCATTCCAGTGTGGTGAATTCTGTTCAAGAGGCCAGAGGAATGTTCGCCCTTGTTATGTTCTTTCCACTGCTGAAGTGATTGCGTACGACCCCGAAGAAACAACAAATCCCAACTACGAAGATAAGAGCCAAAACTGCTAAGGGCATTCCATCCAGCGTAAGCATCTGGATAATCTGGAATGCGACGTGGCATACCGGAAAGCCCTAAAAATGCCATGGGAAAAGAGAGTCGGATTAACCCGAAAAAAGTGATCCAAAAATGGATTTGACCTAAAGTTTCAGGGTATGTCCGACCAAAGATTTTACCCACCCAATAGTGAAATCCTGCAAATAAAGCAAAAACGGCTCCCATCGAAAGTACATAATGGAAATGTGCAACCGCATATAAGTATCATGTAGAGCAATGTCTAGGCCCAGAATTTGCCGGGACTATTCCAGTGAGTCCTCCTATGGTGCAACAAAAAGATGGACCCTACAGCAAATAACATGGGTGTTTTATATTCTATCGAACCCCCCCACATGGTAGCGATCCAACTAAAGATTTTGATTCCAGTAGGGACAGCTATGATCATGGTAGCTGCAGTGAAGTAGGCACGGGTATCAACGTCTAAGCCACAAGTAAACATATGATGAGCCCGAACAAGAAATCCAAAGAAACCTATACTGATCATGGCATAAACCATGCCTAGATACCCGAAGACCGGTTTCCGAAAAAGTCGAAACGATATGACTTATGATACCGGATCCAGGGCAGAATGGGAATATACACCTCTGGATGACCGAAGAACCGAAAGAGATGCTGGTATAAGATTGGGTCTCCCCCTCCTGCGGGATCAAAAAAGGTTGTATTAAAATTTCGATCGGTTAATAACATGGAATTGCCCCTGCCAGTACCGGAAGTGATAATAAAAGTAGGAATGCTGTCACTGGAACGGACCAACACAAATAGGGGTGATCTATGCATAGTCATTCCAGGTCCACGCATGTTGGAGATAGTTGTTATAAAATTGATAGAACCTAAAATGGATGAAACACCAGATAAATGAAGACTAGAAATTGCTGAATCAACTGCTCCTCCAGAATGGCTGGTAATACCACTTAAGGGCGGATAGACTGTCCCACCCAGTGCCGGTACCCACTTCTACTAAGGCTGAGCTTAATAGGAGCAAGAGACTTTGGTGGCAACAACCAGAATGAATATTATTTAATCGTGGAAATGCCATGTCAGGTGCACCTATCAGAATCGGAACAGACCAATTACCAGATCCACCTATCATCGCCGCATAACCATAAAAAGATCAATAAAAAAGCGTGAGCCGTTATTAAAACATTATTTTAAAGTTGATGATTCCCCCCAAGAATTTGATCGCCAGGTCGTGCTAATTCCATACGAACAGTACTGAGAAGCATGTGCCCATCACTCCAGCAATGGCACCGAAGATGAAATAGAGAGTGCCTATATCCTTGTGGTTTAGTGGGACGAGAACAGCCATCGGACCGGATTTTTCATTAAACTTGAGAAAATAGAATTCCCTCCAGACAGAAAGAGAGTCCTTACTGTAGGAGTCGTGAAGAAGTATAGAGAGTTTTGTTGGTGTTTTTCCAACGGAAAGCATGGGAAAAAGAAAGTCAGACTGAGTTCAATTAGGTCCCGTCCTTCCTTCAAGGAAGGTGGGAGGTCTAACATTTGATTCTTTATTCTTATATACGATATTTCTACTCAGCTTTGAAAAGAAACAAAAAGCCGATAAGAGCTCTTCATCATGTTCGAGAATTTCGAAAAGAATCACTGAGAGTGATTGACCTATCACTCGCGGCACACATGCTATATGTGTGATGCTGACACCTAAGAGACTTTGACTCCTCCCTTCGATAAGCTGTCCAACTAAGGGGCAGCATTCAAAGCATCTTCCCGGGAAATGCTTATTCACGAATTAAACCGATTTCCCTCCCACTCAGGACAGGCAAGAGACATAGCTAGAACTCAGTCTTTTATTCCACAGACACCCCGGAGTTTGAATACGACTTTCTTTTATAGTGGGAGATGGGGTTATTTAAAGAATTCTGTTTCAACAGCCCAAGGTGAACCATCCGGTAAAGAATGGCAACTAAGGAACCACAGCTGTCACGCTGCGTTCGGTAGCAACAGGCCAAAAGCAAGGGTGCTGGGAAATGACGGAAAATCTTGTTCTGGTTTAGGAAAGGGTCAAGGCAATGATCTTACTTCGAAGCAATCTCTGGACTTTTCCCAACTCCGAACGAGTCTTGCAATAAAATAGGATTCATATTGAGCTCCAAATATACGCTATTGGATAGGAATGGCTCGCTATCCTTACTGCTCTCCCCCGCCTTAAGTAACTGCACATGTGCGAGTTCCCCCGCATTACGGCTTCAAGTGGCGCGAAGGTCCTTTCGCGTTTGCGGTCTTGACTATCAGGCGTTCTGCGCTGTAGCGTACAGCTTCAACCGCAGCACCTGCTCGGTCGCTTCTGGGCCTGGCATTATTCCTTCTAGGCCCTGAGTTCAATCATAGTCAGCACCGGCAAGCATCTCTTGATTCTCCTGCCGGATCGAAACCTGCCTCCATGCCCGGTGCTGCGGGCTTGAAGAGACAATCTGGCTCAGCGCTATTCTGTTCTCTAACATCATACACCCTCCCTGTCTTCTCTCTCTTGCTCTCTGGATAGAAAGCTTACTTTAAAGTACACTCCTATCGGCTTTTCCTTACAGCTTGACGTTGGTGTACTCGCCTCTCGTGCGTTTTGGATCCGTGCGTTCTCTGTGTGACCGCTTCTCATGGGCTTCTAGGGAACCATCAATCTCCCAGATGAGTGGTAAGCGTTCATGCCGAGATCCTTCATCTCTTACAACCCGTTGTTTACTTCACATGCGCTCAAACTCGTGTGGGCAAGCTTGTTGTGATGCCGATTCTCTTCTTCCTCGACGACTTTTTGCGATCAGGAAACAACTTCCTTCCGCAACTTTCAATGATTGGGATTTCCACGATCCTTGAGAAGTAGTCTTTGACGTTTTCTGCGTCTTTCAAGATAAGGTATCGAAAGTCTCTCCAAATGTTCTGTTAGCTTTATAGAGATCCACCTTTCTTTGACCTTTGAACTGCCTTCTTAAGGACTTCCCATGCTTTCATCAACCTTCTTCAGATCGTATATCCTGGGCGTAAATGTTTGGCTCACGAATATACCAAATGTGGGGTATGTGTGTGTAGGATTGATAGGAATGGAAGGTGCTAGGCAGAACGTAGGTTCGGACTGCTGACGACTTTTCTGTGATAGAGGGAAACCTTCCGTAGAGTTGCTGTACTTACGAGGAGGTTTAGGCTGCGGCATTTCTCTTTTTTAACTTTTCTTACTCTCCTTACATGAAATCGCTACATGTCCCTTATATATAGGGAGGAGTAGGAAAACCAAATGTTAAAGAAAACCGGCACCTTAATGACATATTTATCATTCTACATTAATGCTCTACTTAATGACCCACTTAAATGGCCATTTCCGTCACTAACTTTAAACCCATAAATCTCGATTCATTAAATTACCTTCAAACATTTTGCCCACTTCAGGTCCCTCTCTTACAAGAAATTAATGGGCAACGAATGGTTCACGCCCAAGCATGCCAATCGATTTTCTCTTCCTCTCATCTTACGTCAATAAGTAATAACACCAAAAGTGAAAACAAAATCGGGAGGGAAAACAATTAACCACCACTCGCCCAAACCGTCATCTTGTAACAGTAATTCAAAGCCCTAATTCACCCCCATAACCATGTCCCTCAAGTATTCTCCGATCGTCCGGCTTGCTGCCCCGCCGCCGGTTGTTTCGAGCAGTAATGTCTCGGCCCAGCAGAGGAGCAAACAGAGGCTGCCGTCGCCGATGTCTGCTAATGAGGCGCGTTCGTCGCTCGTGTTTGCGCTCGTCACTCAGGCTTCAGCCGTGTCGCAGCGACGTAGATGTTTCCAACTTACTGATTGCTTGCGTTGAATTCGGTCTAACAATTGGATGTCGTCTGAGGTTGCTGTGTCGTGGGTTTCAGTTCTGGTTGATTTAGCAACGGAGACTGCCAAGTATGTGTTCCCAAAGCGGTTCGAGAGTCGCAATCTGGAGGAAGCTCTGATGTCTGGTCAGTCCTTTTCCTCTTCCCTTTTTAGTTCAGTCGACAAAGATTCAAAATTTAGCTGAAGATGTCCTTTGTGGTTTCAATGGTCGCAGTTCCGGATCTCGAGACGGTCAAGTTCACTGTCCTGGCAACAAGGGATCGGTACGAAATCCGCGAATTGGAGGTAATTCAGGCTTGTTCCACTGTCTCTGTTGATTCTCAAACGATTTCGATCGGCAATCAGAACATTCATAATTCCAGGGTGATTATCCTGATTTGAAGTGTTGTATCTACAGCCTTATTATGTTGCGGAGACGACTATGCCTGGAAGAACCGGATTCGACTTCAATGGCGCCTCTCAATCATTCAATGTCCTGGCGGAGTACCTCTTTGGTAAGGTAGTTGAATTCGCGGGACTTTTGCCATTCTTGCTGTGTTTGCTATTTAAACATGGTATTGTGCGAGCAGAATCTCACACTGCATGTACAGAACACAAAGACGGAGAGAATGGAAATGACAACTCCTGTTTACACGAGCAGGAGCCGATCTGACGATGGTGAGAAGATGGACATGACAACCCCGGTCATAACAAGGAAGGTAAACAGCTTCTCCTTACAAGGCTATTATGTTAGTCTAACATCTGTCTCTTATACACATCTAGATGTGTATAAGAGACAGACTCTACTCACAATAGTCCAATATTTATTTGCAACGATCAAATCAGGACATACCACTTTTAGGGGGTGACGGACGGAGGGGGTGATAGGCGTCGGCAAAGGGCGTCGGCCGAAGGGCGGATGGGATGACAGAGGACATCGGCCGAAGGGCGTCGGAGGACAGAGGACGAAGAGCGGATGGGGTGACGGGTGACGGGCGTCGGAGGTCGGGTGGGATGACGGGCGACGGAGGGCGGGCATCGGAGGCGTCGGAGGTCGGGGCGTCGGAGGATGGAGGCATCGGAGATCGGGGCGTCGGAGGTCAGGGCGTCAGGGGTTTGGGTGCTCGAAGGTCGGGGGGTGGGTTTAGGGTCTGTCTCTTATACACATCTAGATGTGTATAAGAGACATCGACAAGCCTTGCGATCCCAGTATAGCGCCCGCCATCCCACCTGCAGACTCAACTATAGGAAGAACGGAAGAAAAAAGATAAGGGGGCAGCTTCTTACCTCTTCCGGAGTTTTTTTTTCTTTGGGATCCTCCCCTGTTTCTTCCCAGCAGCGGCTCTCTTCTTCTTCTCTTCTCCGTGGTCTTCACCCCGAGGGACCGTCTTCCACTTCTCCTTTGCCAAGGTAAGAAGAAGCCAACGATGTGGAACCTCCCTCGACGACCAACCCAACGGAAGCAATGAGGAGCACAACGCACCTCGGGATGCTGCGGATTCTGGCTTCACCGGACGCGGCGGCATCTACTCCGATTCTCGAAGATAACTTCAGCTCGACCAACCACCACTTGGAACAACGGGCACCCTTCTGCAGCAACGATCCCTCCTCCTAGAACAATTCGCATCTGCACTCTTCTACCGATCTAGAGCTGTCGAAATCCACCTCTGGAAGCCTCGTGGCTTCTCGGAGGATTTCTTTTATCACTGACGTTTTTTTTTTAACTCGTACAGGCTTCTACTAGCCACAGTAGCAACCCAGCAGCGATGACCAATCTACATCTTCCTGACACCTCCAAGCTCCCGACAGGAACGGGGAACCTCAGCCTTCTCCATTGACAGCGGAGGAGGCCAAAGTTGTACTAGCTCCAGCTCCTGTCTCTTATACACATCTAGATGTGTATAAGAGACAGGTATAGCGCCCGCCATCCCACCTTCAGACTCAAGCAATAGTCTCGTCACCTTATCCCACTTGATCCCCACTTGTATGCGGTCCCACCGCCCGAGCCCTGCTGTTGCTGAAAGGAAAGACGTCAGACACAAGACAGGAGGAGATACAAAATGGGAAAGTCGATTGTAAGCAGGGGATAGCCCGGCCGAAGCCGCAATGATCCCTCCTAGGATCATCAGCAGCCTCGCCCCTTGAAGCGAGTGCCACGGGCGATCGGATGACGCCCAGAACCCCCTATAGGAAGAACGGAAGAAAAAAGATAAGGGGGCAACTTCTTACCTCTTCCGGAGTTTTTTTTTTCTTTGGGATCCTCCCCTGTTTCTTCCCAGTAGCGGCTCTCTTCTTCTTCTCTTCTCCGTGGTCTTCACCCCGAGGGACCGTCTTCCACTTCTCCTTTACCAAGGTAAGAAGAAGCCAATGATGTGGAACCTCCCTCGACAACCAACCCAACGGAAGCAATGAGGAGCACAACGCACCTCGGGATGCAGCGGATTCTGGCTTCACCGGACGCGGCGGCATCTACTCCGATTCTTGAAGATAACTTCAGCTCGACCAACCACCACTTGGAACAACGGGCACCCTTCTGCAGCAACGATGCAGACTAACCCCTCCTCCTAGAACAATTCGCATCTGCACTCTTCTACCGATCTGGAGCTGTCGAAATCCANGTGCTGCCATATATAAAACTCATTGGATGAAAAAGTAGTAGTCCCCGTCATGTTCTTGGCCTACACTTCCGCCCCCGTTCATCTTTTTTTTTTTTTTTTCAATCTGACAAGGTTAGTTGAGAACATGTATATAAATATCGGGGACACCTATTGCTTCAAGATAGTCACCATAAAAGAAAAAGGATAACATTTTTATGATTGCCCCCATCATGGGAAAAGAAGCACCCAAATGACTGACTGTGTTTCGACAAGAATAGCAGATTGGGTTGGAATCTGTCTAACTAAAAAATTTCAATGTTTTTTTTTTTTGGCATATATATGATGTTGATGATGATGGTGAGACCTAAAGAGGGTATTGTACTTAACTAAAAAAATGTAGGTAATTAGTAAGCATGGTTCTGAATCATCAGTGGCGTTGAGTCAATTGGACCATTTCCCACATCCTTAAATAATCAAAAGAGATTCGAATCAGACCCAATCATTAAGCTCTTGCGATTAAACTACCAATTTTCACCTGGCCGACCGACTGAATCGAAGTCGTTCGGTTCCACGGGGACCAATTCTGCAGTCCCACGTATTATTTTTGTTAGTTGTATATATGAAAATATGCGAAAACAGGGAGACTGTTTCACACCACGACCCAAAAACCTCCGGGCTAACTTATAAAAGAAAGAATCAAATGAATGGATCACGTTGGAGGACCAACCAGCCACACTACCCACGTGATGTCTGAATTTATTCCACCCGTCACCGGCTAAGTAATATTTTTAAAAAGGGCCAACTTCTTCTTCTTCTTCTTCTTCTTCTTCTTCTTATTCGGCCTGCTATATACTAACATTGTTCAACTCGTGGCCGGCTATTACATTTTTTTAAAATGACGCACGAGTACGCAAATCCTTCTGCTCCCCGGACTTCGGATTCAGACCGTTTGTCCGACCCGATGCGGGGAATCACAGTTTAACTGTATCTCGTTCCTTGAGTAACAACTTTTGATCTCGACGAATCTTTGCCGTTAATCATTTTGAATGCCTATCGATCGATGCCGCGGGCTTCATCAAATGCTAAGGAGCATTCCCGTGTAATACAAGCCTTGTCCTCCTAACACCGGCCGGCTTATTCTTAATAGATTATGTATCGTTGCTTTGACGTGGTTCGTTTATGTTAAGAGAATGAGCTGATTTTGAAATTGTAAAACTAATTAATTCGATTTATCTTGATGCCCGTTTCAACATTGTTATATTGGTCAAACATTCATGGTTCCGGCTATCTGATGTATATTTTCTTTAAATACAAAACATATATAAAATGAATGAATTTGAGTGTTGGGTGTTGGTATTTTATTTTAATAAAATTCTTTTTTGGGTTACGATTAATTACTATTTTATGTTGAATTAAAGTGTACTTATGTTACGATATATGAGACAACAAAAAGTTCTTATAAAAATGAAAAATGGCTTACTTTTAAATGATGTTTGATTACTGAAGAATAATGATATCGAGTGGTTGAATTCAATAATTGATTATTGACATTAGAGATACAGTAATACAGAAAAGAAAAAAAATTTTAAACATCGACAAAACTAGAAGACTCCTTATTTCAAAGAGAAGCGTACGTGTTATTCACATTTCACTTGATGGTGCGAGGCGAATTGGAAGTTAAACGGTGGAGATTCGAAAGATTAACTGGGAAAAAAATATGTCTCTTACGTTACCCATAATATGTGGTAGTACATAATTTCATAGAGTCATTCAATCTAAATGCTACTTGGAGAATATAAGCCAGAGTGATTCAATGGATTTTGATTCATATACGTCCATTAGTAGGGTACTTCATTAGATGATATATAGGAAGAAGCTTGTACAAATTTGGGAATGGGTTTTGATTAATCAAAATGAAGAAAATCTACTTTAACCAATATGCCTTTAGACATAGTCACACAACATAAAAATCACACTTGAAATGGATGGACAATTAGCTATTAGCAAGTGCTATCGCAAAACTGATTGCAGAAGAGGGGAAATTGACCACATTAAAATTACATTTTGGAGAGGTTCGTTTGATGTCAAAAAAAGCTACTTAGCAATAGTTGGACAAGTGGAGAATTTTTGGGTGAACCATAAACATTTGGATAGAGATGGATCTAATTGTTGGGTTGGTAAATATCCTACAGTAAGAGGAGTGATTATCCATCCCCATAGGAATGGTGAAGGAAGGCCCCAAATGGTAGAAAAAATGTCATGAACCCCTTAGGCTTATCCTGCATTTGGAAAAAGACATGGTAGCTTTACCAAGATTTATGTAATTATTTTAGTTGATCTTTTGCGGATCTCAAGTGATGCAGGCAATTCCAAAAAGAAAAGCTCAACCATAATGGGAAGGCGAAAGATGGGTGGAAGTGTGCGAGTTGGGGAAGATAGAAAAACTAAGATACTCGACCGAAGTGATTGAAGATTAGGTAGTGGGCCAAATGGGAAAAACATAAGGATGTTCTCTTTACATAGGGATGAAAAATATGTTAGAAAGTAAAATGACTCAGTACCCGATTGGATTAATGGATGACAATACTCTACGCCTACTATGTACAAAATACACCACCAAAAAGTTTCAAGGGTTGACTTGATAACCGACCTATACATAAACACCAACATGCTCAACTAAATCGGGTAGGTTCGATCGTACGCACTGATAAAGAGACAATAATGTGATAAAAGACGAAGGTGAGGAGCATGTAGAGGATAGAAGCACACCACCACCAGTTGACACACGCAAGGCGAGCGGCATTATAATCCATTAAGTGGAAAAGAGGTCTAAAGGAGAATCCACTGACTTTTAAAAAGATAAAATCTTTTACTACCGAAAAATATGATAACGTGACTTATTCTTTTTCTGGCAATACATCAGCTTTATATAGGCTAAGCATGACTTTCAATAGACTAGTTCATGCTTATAAATTAATACTAAGTTAAATGCGGAAAAGAAAAGATATTAGTTGGGGATTCAATAGATGACAATCTTTATGAGTAGTCTCGACATTTTGCCTATGTTGTTCTTACTACTGCTCGAGAGTCATGCTGGTTTGATATGTTCGAATGATATTGCGCTTATCGATCGCTTCTCTTGTTCTCGATGGAACTATACTGCTCGAGAGTCATATTGGCTTGATCTGCTCGAATGATATCGCTCTTCTCGACCGCTTCTCTTGTTCTCGATGGAACTACTGCTCGATTGCTTCCTACTCGAAACATGACTCGCGCGGTCAATCAATAGTCAACAAAATAACTCTCACTTGAGTAGCAACAAATTGGAGCAACTCGAAGTTGGTCTTTCTCATATCATCAAGTTTTACATTATTAATGTGGTTTGGATGGTTTAAGATGTAAGTTTGTGTGTTGACGTAAGACTGTGAAAATGCCTGTTACACCATATACTAAAATATGTTAGGTGCCTTTCTTGCTTACCCTACCCTAATATACATGGTCCATCGGCCTTCTAAAGGTCAGAGAGAGAAAGGCTCAGACCACTGACTTTGCCTTACTTATCTGTAGATCTCACCGAAAAGCTCTAGAGGTTGAGAGCGTAAGGAAGATAAGGTTTAAAGGCCATATCGGGAGGTATTTTAAAGTAGTATGTGTATCTATTTTATCCGCACTTTCTTATCCTAAGTTCGATTAGAATGATAACATGATTTTTCTTACATTGCGAAGAGCTTTTACGTATAATTGTCTTTACCCCGTTAAAATAATGAAGTTAATTGAAGCCTAATGCAATTTGGGAATCGATTGAACTTAATTACTATATAATATTCACAAAGAAGCGTTCCGGAAGTGTGCGTAAAGCAAGGCCCGAAAAGCACAAGCATCAAACTTTCATTTTCTTTTACTATGAAACATTTTTGTTCTCCTAGAATGAGCTTTTGTCTTTGTCCTAAGATTCAAACGAAGACCTCGAGTCTTACCTTTTCCTTTATCTTTACTCGAATTCTCCTTTGTTTTTAGATTTTTTTTTTCTTACCTTCAAAATGCTCCAACATTCAGATCACGCAATTTAATTTAACACATCAATCCCCAATTTAAGAAATCGGTTCCATTTGACAACCGGAACTGCAACTACCTACTTCGATGTTCAAAATTCTTCAGATAATGGACATATGAATAATTTCCGACCATTATGCGGAAAATGAATCTACACGAACACCGTTAATGTTCATCGTATTTTTTTTTTCTTTTCCAAAGTGTGATATTACACAGATTCATTGCTTCAAGAGAGTCCGGAAATATCGTATTTGCTGCGCGAATTTCGATTCCATTTGATATTGGATTAGAAGGAATAATATAATAAATTACATTCTTTTGAAGACATTGACGTCTCATGGAATTATGTAAAGTGTGCCGGGAGGAGGCCCAAGATGGTATTAATGACGCCTTGGCATAGCGGCAAAAATTTAATTCATTTAAGTAAAAAAAAAACATAATGATTGTGGTGTGGTCAAGTGAGAATTCAATTCTAAAACATGTAGGGTTTCGGAACACCGTCACATCCCATGACCGCGATAACCAATGTCACTCACATTAGCACGGTTGATCACCTGCTAGGCTCGGTACATGAGTCAGTCCGATATTCTAACATTTAGAACTCGATGTAGCCCGGTAATGATGATGGGAACCACTCGCCCGTTTCGATGCAACCCAAAAAGAAAGGGTCTCGCGTGTGGACCGATTCAACCCAAAAATGGTGCCGGCTTGTGGGCCCGTATGTAGGCTTGGGTTTGATGGGCGTGTTGAAGGGGTTGCCTCCAAAATGGGGCAAACCCAATCCCACGTCAGAAAGAGGTAAAATTAATTTTAGAGTGAAACCCCGTCGAATTTATATGCTGGCTCAGCATATTGGCCGGTTCGCTATTCTAACACACTCACCCTCCCCTTCCCTTGTTCCACGGTTGGGGAAAGCACCGAAATTCATGGCAATGTATAAATATAAAATTCAGAGCTTGGGATTGGGGGGTTTGGGTAAATTTTTTTCTCTAATTTTTTATTTGAAATATTCTCTTTTTGGGTGAGACCAAAAAGTTGGAAGCGAACCTGAAGGCGCACATGATGGAGAGACAGGTCATCAGGAGGTGAGTAGGAATTGGGGAACCAAAAGCTAAATACTCATATATATAATAAACTTTGACATTTTTTTTCCGATTTAGCCTAACATTTGAAAAATATCTTATTACATCCCAACGTTGGATCGTTATCTCAATTATATTCTCCGTTAGCCGTCTCCGGTAACGGAGTCCTACGTGGCGCTGACAAGGCAGTTAACGCCGTCAACTCCACATTTAATCTATTTTTTCCAATTTAGCCTAACATTTGAAAAATATCATCTTGCATCCCGACGTTGAGCCGTTATCTTCATTATATTATATGTTAGCAGTCGCCGACAACGGAGTCCTGCGTGAAGTTGATACAACAGTTAACGCTATTAGCACTACGTTTAATCTATTTTTTCTCAAAATGAACCATAAACCCCGAATAAAGCTCCAAATATATTTTAATCTCACTCTTAACGAATATGTTAATCATATTTCCGACCAATCCTACAGCGGCACTCGACCATAATCTCACCCCAACCCTTAATCCCCAACCACCCTAACTCTCGATTCCCAACCCCAAAAAGTTGACATTTCAATATTTCTGGTTTGGAGTTGTGCATTTATAGAACAACGTTGACATACTTATACAATGTTATTTGCTTGGATAATGACCCTGTGTTTTCCTATATAATGAATGACAATGTATTTGCGTGGTCATGTCCTAAATTTTTTTTTAATCATGGATATGTTTAAAACCTTTAACTTTGATTCTAATTAGAACAACAACAATTTGTTCATAATAGCTAAAAATTCTATTACAATATTTGCTCGTATTGGGGACGGCTACGGATTATATGATCGAGATAACAATCCAACGTTGAGATGTAAGATGATATTTTTCAAATATTAGGCTAAATTAGAAAAAAGTGACAAAGTTTAGAATATATTTGATAATTTAGCCTGATGAAGAAATAGATGAAACGTTGTATTAACGATGTTAATTGCCACGTAGGACTCCGTTAGCGGAGACGGCTAATGGAGGATATAATAGAGATAACGGCCCAACGTTGGGATGTAAGATGATATTTTTTAAATATTAGGGTAAATCGAAATAAAGTGCCAAAGTTTAGGATATATTCGAGTATAAAAAAGTGCCAAAAGAAAAGCAAAGAAAATAACATAGAATAAAAAAGGTGGTTTGTCTTGTTCTAAGTGCCGATGAGATCTCTCTTCTTTGCTGGATGGGGCCATACATTACTGTCCTCGTTCACTTGCTCCACAAAACTAGACTCAAAGTAGCAACCGGCCACCTTCTCTGTACACATTCTTCTTTAAAGTGCAGCAAACAACAAACCAGTAACGCTGTTGCAGATTCAATTTGCATTGGCACCCACCTTTTTGTTTTGTGTTTGGCAGGCCCCTGAAAAGAAACAATTAAATTAAAAAATGACATCATCATCATTATTTTTAGACCAAATTATCAATTATACCCTAAAGTTTGGTCGTTTTTTCTGATATACCCTAAATTTTTCAAAATATCATCACACATCCTAACGCTTGGTCGTTATATTAATTTTAACCACCGTTAACCGAATAAGATGACGGAAGCATACGTGTCGCCCACTTGGTACGTTACTCCGTCAGCCCACCGTTAAACTGCTGACTGGGCATGACATTACGCTGACGTTGCATGACCCCTGGGTATACATCCCTGTCAGATCGGCCGTTGAGGAGGGAAGTCATCGTTAAGACTCCCTTCCAGGGATACTTCGTCAAGTTCTCCCATTTCCACCCCATTCTCCTCGTCGTCGCCATCGCCCAGAACTTCGGTATCCTCGGAAACGATCGACTCCACGTCCTCTCCCTCTCTGACAGCGCTGGACCTGCCCCAATCACCTCCCTTTTTCCTTCGACACCGCTGACGGCATCTACGACCTCACCTGGTTCGAATCCCACGACTCCCTCCTCATCACCGCCGTCGCCGACTGTTCCCTCAAGCTCCTCGACACTTCCCTACCCCCTAGCACCAACCCCGTAAGATCCCTATCGGAGAACTCCTGCGAGGCCTCTTCTCTTGACTTCCACCCCACCCGCCGCAACTCCTTTCTCTCCTCCTCCTAGGACGATTTCGTCAAGCTATGGGCACTTGACCGCCCCAGACCCTCCGCACCTCCTCGAGCAGTCCTACAACGTTTACTCTGTCGTCTGGCACCCTCGCCACGCTGATGTCTTCGCCTCCGCCTCTGGGGATCGTACTGTCCGCATATGGGATGTCCGCGACCCAAATTCCACGTTGGTCGCGCCTGCCCATGACCACGAGATCCTGACCTGCGATTGGAACAAGTACGACGAGTACGTGCTCGCCACGGGGTCCGTGGATCGTAACATTAGGGTTTGGGACTTGTAAAGTCATCGTTGGCCGCTCATCGTGATTGAAGGGAGCGCCATATCATACCCAATCAGTAGTTTAACGGTAGGCTGACGGAGTAACGTGCCAAGTGGGCGCCACGCTTCCGTCGTCTTATTCGGTTAACGGTGATTAAAATTGATATAACGGCCAAACAATATGATGTGTGATAATATTTTGAAAAGTTGATGATAGATCGGGAAAAAACGGCCAAACTTTAGAGTAGAATTAATAATTTGGCCTTATTTTTTTTTTTGTAGGTAAATAGTTCATTAATAATAAAGACATGAGCTGGTTACACAATGCTTGTTCACTACAAATGTAGGCCACCTAAGCCTAGGAAAGAACTAAGGAAGGCAAACAAACCAACATTACAAATAACCATCAACATAAGTTTTGGAGCATGAAAAGGATAGCCCTTAGACGCAGATCCAGGCTCATCAAAAGGTCTCATCCGGCAATCCTCAATGGTCACTCTGGCTCAGGTTGTCACCTGGGCTCGGAGGGGAGTAACCTACATTCCGCTCATCATCCCATGAGTCGTCATCCGTGCTAGGAGGAGAGAATGTATCAGAATCCGGATCTACCAAAGGGATGTCTGGTTCCGGGACTTCCAGTACATTCAGCTTCTGCACTTCCTTTTCAGCAAGGAAAGGAAGTTCCTCATGCATATTCCCCACGATATGATGCATGGCTTTTCTTTTTGGGTATGTTCTAAACAGTTTAACCTTAAAAGGACCGCTCCTTTCACTTTTTCCTCTTTCACGTCCTGGCGTTAATGCCCAGAAAAACCAAAAGCAAAAAATAACCCTACCCCACAAAAAGATGGTCGAAATTTTGGAAAACCAAAATGGAGAAAGAAAGAGAAGAAGATTGTGCAAGTGATTGATTTTCTTTTCTTTCTCGTGTTGTTCTTTCGATCCAATTATACCTTTATTTGGACCCTAAAACTAATGGGAAATATAAGTGGATGTCATTTGATCGTATGAAACGATCTGTCAGTCTTGTCCGACGCATTACTGCTCGCCGCTCCTCCACTTTTTTGAAGTTTTGACTGGAAGCGGCCAAACGCACTGGTAAGTAAATTCAAGTACGGTGTACTAATTTTTTTTTTAATTATTTTTCGGTATAAATGCACTAAAATTATAATATTTTTAGTACAATACTGTATACTAATTTTTTTTTTTCAGTATAAATTTACTAAAATTCGAGAATTTTTAGTACATGTTTACTTACGTTGTACTTAATTTTTGAATTTTTTTGGTACAAATGCACTAAAATCTAAGGATTTTTAGAACATGTTTACTTACGATGTACTAAAATTTTTCAACTTTTTTAGTACAAATGTACTAAATTTTAAGATTTTAGTACATGCCCCTAGTATTGAATATCAACGGGCATTTGGGCTCGGTCGTTATTAGTACCAATGTACGTGCTTTACTAAATTTCGAGTAATGGGCCGGTAAAATGCACTAAATTTAAGTAGTGCTTCTCAGTAATGCAATAAATAGTGATACGTACAAGTTTTGTACAAACATAATGAACTAAAAATGAACAGTAATTACTTAAAAAGTACTAAAAATGAACAATACTTCTTAGTAATGTACTAAATAGTGAAAGAAAAGACAATTATGATGCATCTGGAACTTAGTGTAAGATGGATTATCCTTAGAAGCATCATGTTCTTTCCATGGTTCATCATCCAACGTATAAATATTTTTTTAGTGACTTAGGATAATTTTCAGTTTGGTATACTAATTCAGAAAGTTAGAAACGTTGTGTATGTTATCTTTCTCGAAAATGATACAGAATGAATGCGTGTTTGTGTTTTACATCTATAAAATAATTTAAAATAAGTTTTTGGATATTAATTTGAGGATTCCCTCACCCTATATGTCAGTCTCCAATTTCATCCCCTCACAATATAATTGATTGTCATCCTTTTAAGTTATTTTCCTTACGAAAATAAAATGAAACGGACACACAATTAATGGGTATTAATAAATTGAATTAAATGTAATTATATTTCAAGATAAATATAAATTTATTCGAGTAAATGTATATTTGATCTTGGTTTATTCTACTTATGATATTTTAGAATTAATTAACAATCCAATTAATTCTAATTCTAAAATAATGATAAGATTAATTTTAATATTCAATATAATAATCAATAATATAATGTTCGTGTCGATGTGTTATGCGCGCGACCCTCTAGGTCCTATACACGAAGGTAGTGTAAATCCATATGCAAACAAACGTATCTGTCTAACAATAATTTTTTGTCATCTCAGTTAGGATAATGATTATAAATCATAAACCATTATGAACCGATTACTATGTAATTTAATTTCTTCGTCTAAGCGTCATCCAAAATTAATTCGGAGCAAAAAACACCATCACCAAATTAATATTTTACTTAATTAACAATATATAACAAACTCACCCAGATGTAAGACATTCCTACCATGATCAGGATTTCAGAGTCACGAATATCTCGATCAAGTGACCAGGAGGCCAAATCTCTAATCCAAAAGAGCGATGACTGTTATATTGACTCAAAATTATCCTCTCTATTTTTGTCACACACCCAACAATCGTATTAATAAAAATCCGATTAAAGACTCCTTTTAACGACGTCAAACCCAAAAAATCCACACACATGGAATAATGAATGTCTCAAGTCAAATGATCATTGACACTCGTTCATAAGAGGATTGACAAATAATGTTCAATACGTGGTTTCGTCTAAAGCAGGTTGTGTCCAGTATCCCTTATCTTAGGGTACCCCTAAGTTTAACTCGAATATACTTAACATCTGTCTATCTTAACCTTAGTTATACTTAGCGATGACTAGCTATGTCTTCTCTATACGTATATCCGATCAATGACTATTTCATATTAATAAACTCATTAATTAATGTGACTTTTTCTTTAGTAATTTTACGTGCAGAAAAGTAAAACAATCAGTGACAATTACTCCATTTATTAATTATTTATCCACAAATACAATAAAGTGTATTAGCAAAGACGTTCCCACACTTGATCCTAGTAAATTTTAGGCGTCCTCGTAATGGACGTAGGTCACACCGACCGAACCACATAAATCATTCCCGTTCTTTCATTGTTTTTTTTGTATAGATTTCCAACAAAAATGAAAGACCGTAAACAATCCCATTGACTGATTCGTTATTATTGCTAACACTCGAATTTCCTTTCGAAACATTGATTTATAGTTGTGCATTGGAATTGATCACATCCAAGTATTTTTTTTTTTTGTAAGATCACTTTCCTTTTCCAAAACATGTTTACCATTAATTAAACTTGTCCAAGAGTCCTTGATTTGATATTACAAAAACATATGCTTGTTTTTTTTTTCTGTTTTCAACAAAAGGAAATTGGAAATCATATTCAAGTATTCAAACTAGAGTGCCCATCGAGCCCTAAGAGCAAGACCGGTTGAGTCGTCCCATGAAGCGTTGGCCTAGAAGCAATTCAGGTTCGCAGGTTATCCTTAATCAGATTCTTCCATTCTGTTTATGGTGGACTGGGAATATCTGCAATCAAATGGCAAAAGGTACTTGGCCTTTACCCCAAGGTCGCAACTACGTTCTTGCCAGCGGACCAAGAAAAGGCAAGGAATCATTCTCCATCAACTTCTCTTTCCAACCTTGATAATCATGGAAGTAATCAGCGGGACAAAAACCCCTTCGTTTTAAATAGCGTCTCTGAACTTCATTACATGGAAAGGGGATAGGAGGAATTACCGGATGAGGACATCTGAAACCTCACAAGACCAGAAGAATCGTTCCTCCTGTGGAGACGGAAGCTGGGCTGATGCCTCCCATGACGATTACCACAAGGGCTGCGATCCCAAGTTCACGTGGCTCCGGGAAGCGGCTCATCATGTCATTAGGCTAGAAGTCCAAGGTAGCCTTAGAGTTGAAACCTCACCTCTTACTCTCCTTCGGTTTGTATTTTGACTGGGTGTATGTTCCGTGGATACGAGGAAAAGGTTTCGAGAAGAAGCATCTCCGGGTGCAGGCCAACATGATCTCCAAGCTGGTGATCGTGACAGGGGAGCAGCCCGTGGAAGACGGAACACCAGTCGAGTTCAAGAAGACGTTCAAACTGGAAGACGACCGGTACAAGATGGACGAGATACGGGCCAAGTTACGGCACGGATGCCTCGACATAATACTGCCCTTGAAGGAGCCGCGGCTGTTATCAAACTCACCAGCTGGAGAGACCAAATGGGTCGTTCTCGGGAGCGTGGTAGTAGCTGTTGTTGCGATTGTGTTGGGAGCTTTTCTAGTTTGTAGATGCTACATTATATGATCATCATTTGCATCGTAGTTACACAAAAGATGTAGCGAAATAAATAGCTGTAATGAAATATCGATGAACTCTTTATCTCAATTTGTAAACTCCAACGTAATTATAACAAAATCTCGGAACGTAATATTTTAGTGCAGTATCGTAAATTACTAATAACGTTAGTGCATAGTATAATACAATATTATAATTTACTAATATATTTAGTACATCGTATAGCAAAATGTACTAAACCCATATTCATTTCAGTGAGCTTTTACTAAGCCCGTTAAGATTTGTACTAAACTTTTTAATAATTTACTATGTTTTTGTTAAATTGTTATAGCAATTCGTATCATATAGAATTATAATTACTGATATATTTTAGTGCATTGTTGTAATTTACAAAAACATTTAGTAAATTTTATATTATAGTATTGTAATTTGTTAAAATTTTTAGTAAATTGTATAATAGAATTTAGTAAGCTCATTATTGTGTTTTTTTATCACGTTTTGCTGAAGCATTAATAAACTTTTACTAAGCGCGATATTATTTAATAAATTTCTAAGTTTTTACTAAATTGTTAGAGAGCATAGTATAATACAGAATTATAAATGTCTAATGTATTTTAGTACAATATTCTAATTTATTAAAATTTTTTGTAAATCATATAGTAAAATTTACCATGCTCATTATTGTACAATTCTCTCACGTTTTATTAAGTTCGTTGGGCTATGTACTAAACTTTTACTAATTTCGATACTATTAAGTAAATTATTAACAATATTCTGTCTCTTATACACATCTAGATGTGTATAAGAGACAGGTACTAAACTTTTACTAAGTTCGATACTATTAAGTAAATTATTAACAATATTACTAAAACTTATTAGTAAAAATATACTAAAAAATCATTGTTCGATAAAAATATACTAAAAAACGAACAAATTTAATAAAATCCAACCTCGTCCCCCACACCCACGTGATGTCTGAATTTATTCCACCCGTCACCGGCTAAGTAATATTTTTAAAAAGGGCCAACTTCTTCTTCGTCTTCGGCCTGCTATAACAACATTGTTCAACTCGTGGCCGGGATTACATTTTTTTAAAACGACGTACGAGTACGTGTAAATCCTTCTGCCCCCGGGCTTCGGATTCAAGCCGTTTGTCCGACCCAATGCGGGGAATCACAGTTTAACCGTATCTTGTTATTTGAGTAACAATTTTTTATCTCAGACGAATCGTTGCTGTTAGTCATTTTGAATGCCTATCGATCGCAGCCGCGGGCTTCATCAAATGCTAAGGATCATTCCCGCATAATGCAAACCCTGTCCTCCGAAAGGTTAGTTTTAACTCCGGCCGGCTTATTATTAATAGATCAGATAGCGTTGCTTTGACGTAGTTAGTGTATGTTAAGAGAATTAGCTGATTTTGAAATTGAAAAACTAATTAATTCGATTTATCTTGATGTCCGTTTTAACATTGTAATATTGGTCAAACATGTTGAAAGTAATTTATGATCAAGATTAATGGGTATTAAAGTTAGTAACGAAAATAATATTTAGGTGGGTCATTAAGTAGCGCATTTAAGTAGATGATTAAATATGTCATTTAAGGTGTCGGTTTCTTTTGATATTTGGTTTTCCTACTCCTCCCTACATATAAAGGGACGTGTATACATTTCATGTAAGCAAGAGAGAAAGAGAGAAAGTTTAAAGAAAGAGAAATCATAGCCAAAACACTCCTTGTAGGTACAGGAGCTCTACAGAAGGTTTCCTCTATCCTACAGAAAGTCGTCGGCAGTACAGAATCTACGTTCTGCTAGCACCTTCTCCCTTCCTATCCGATCCTATACACATAACCCCTAACAAATTTGGTATCAGAGCTTAGAAGGTCATGTCTGTATCCGCTGGTAACATGTTCTTCACTTTTTCTCCCATCCACATCCCCATCTTCGACTGTGAGCACTTCGACTATTGGAGTTCTCAAATAGAGACCATTTTCCTTTCGCAAGATCTATGAAAACTTGTAGAGGAAGGCTACGAAGAAGTTCCAGAAGGAATCTCTCTCCCATAAGGTGACAACACTTCCGCAGAAGGTGTCATCAATCCCACAGAAGATGAGCAGAAGGCATACAAGGAGAACGTTATGAAGAATGCCATGGTTACGAATTCTGCAACAATCTGTGAGCAAAACCATCTACCTAAGGATATTCGGCCTGAAAAAGGTGAATGAAGCGTGGGATGTCCTCAAGAAGGAGTTTAAAGGGTCACATAAGGTGATCTCTATAAAGTTACAGAACATTTGGAGAGACTTCGACAATCTACCCATGAAAGACGCAGAAAACATCAAAGACTACTTTTCAAGGATCGTGGAGATCCTCAATCAATTGAAGAGTTGCGGAGAAGTCGTCTCGGATCGAAAATTCGTGGAGAAAATCCTCAGAAGCTTACCACAGAAGTTTGAGCATGTGGTACCCGTGATTGAAGAGATGAAGGATCTCACAGAAGTTTCCATCTATTAATTCATGGGTTCTCTAGAAGCTCATGAGAAACGGGTCAGCAAGTACACAACACCGGTGGAGCAAGCATTTCAAGCGAAGTTGAATGTTTGTGAGCAGAAGCAAGAACGTTCTGGAAATAACAGAAGGTCCTACGGCAGAGGACGTAGAGGCAGGTCTCATGGCAGAGGCTATGCATAAGGACGACCAGAAGGTCAGCCCAGAAGCAGTCATGAAGAAGCAGAAGTAGGATGCCGTATCTGCAGAAAGAATAATCATGAAACAAAATATTGTCGTTTTCGAAGCAGGAGATGCAAGTTCCCAACTCATTCAGATCGTGATTGCTAGTACAAATATAAATAGCAGAAGCATGAGGACAGAAGCTCGGTAAATTTCTCTAAGGAAGATGAACCTTCTAAAGTTTTCTATTCTTCCTCTAACACCGTGCAAGATATGAATGAGCTATGATTCCTCGATAGCAGGTGTAGTAACCATGTCACAGGGATCAAGAAAAACTTTGTGGAGCTTGATGAGAAATATAACTCTCGCTTGGAACTTAGAGATAGCAATAAGTTAAAGATAGAAGGTAAATGTGTTGTTTCGGTTTTCAGTGCAGAAGGCCAACAAAAGAGGATGCACGACGTCTTCTACACTCTAGAAATCACACAGAACCTACTAAGTGTGGGAAAAATGATGAAAAATGGATATAAGTTGGTTTTTACAGAAGGTCAAGGTGAGATAATAGACAGAAACGGACAGAAGGTCACGGTCGTGAAGATGACGTCCAACAATTTGTTCTCGTTAAAGATGACTCATTGCAACAATGTGGTTCTCAAAACTGAGGTTGTAGATGATTCTCATCTTTGGCATCTCAGGTATGAACATTTGAATAGGAAAGGTCTAGCTCTACTGAAGCAGAAGGGTATGGTGGTAGGACTACCTTCTATACAAGTTGCAGAAGGTGATGTCTGTGAAGGATGTGTCTTCGGAAAGCATCATCGTCTTCCATTCCCAAACACATCATGGAGAGCTCAAGTCCCTCTCGAGTTGGTTCATGCAGATATTTATGGACCGACTCAGACTCCGTCTCTCGGTAACAGAAGATACTTTCTGTTATTCGTAGATGACTATACTATAATGATTTGGATTTATTTTCTTGAGAGGAAATCAGATGCTTTCGCCACCTTTATGAAGTTCAAAGCACTTGCAGAAAATCAAAGTTGATATAGGATTAAAACCTTGAGGACAAATTGCGGAGGAGAGTTTCTGTCAAGACCATTCTTGGACTATTGCCAATATAAGGGGATACAGAGGCAGTTGACTGTGCAGTATTCTCCACAGCAGAATGGAGTCGCAGAAAGAAAGAACAGAACCATAGTGGAGATGGCCAGAAGCATGCTGAAGGGGAAAGGTCTACCCAACAAGTTCTGGGCAGAAGCTGTTAACACATCTGCCTACCTTCTGAACAAATCCCCTACAAAAGCAGTTAGGGACAAGACACCATATGAAGTGTGGTACAGGAGGAAGCCCGTGGTAAATCATTTGAAAGTATTTGGATGCATTGGATATGCACTCACACCTTCTCAAGGAAGAGAAAAGTTTGATGAGAAAGGTGAGAAGTTGATTTTCATCGGATATAGTAATGAATCGAAGGGATATCGTCTGTATAATCCGAATATTGACAAGTTAGTTCTGTCGAGAGATGTTATCTTTGATGAACATATAGCTTGGAAGTGGCAGGAAGAGTCTTCTATGACTCAGATGTTCCAGTATACAGAAGCAGTAACAGAAGCATCTATACAGAACCTTATCAGAACAACAGTAGCAGCAGCAGAAGTTACAGTACAGAATCCCATCGGAACAACAGAAGCTAGTTCCTCTAAAACCATTCCAAAAGCAAAGGGTCCGATTGGAGATACGCCACCAAGGAGGTATCGATCATTTACTGAAATTTACGAGCAAGCTAACTTTGCTCTTGCTGCATTTGAGCCACAGGACTTTGAGGAGGCAGCCAAAGAAGAAAAATGGAGAAATGCCATGAAGGAGGAGATGACTTCTATAGAGAAGAATGACACGTGGTCATTGGTCGATCTCCCAGAAGGAAAAGAAGCTATCGGATTGAAGTGGGTCTATAAGACCAAGTATAATGAAGATGGAAGTGTGCAAAAGCATAAAGCTCGCATCGTAGCAAAAGGTTATTCACAGAAGCCTGGGGTTGATTTTACAGAAACTTTTGCTCCTGTAGCAAGAATGGAAACAATCCGTGCTGTTCTAGCCTTTGCAGCACAGAAGAAGCTTGAAGTATTCCAGCTTGATGCCAAGTCAGCATTTCTTAATGGAGTACTAGAAGAAGAAGTCTACGTAGAGCAACCACAAGGATTCGTGGTGAAAGGCACAGAAGACAAAGTCTACAGACTGCATAAGGCTCTATATGGTTTGAAGCAAACACCAAGAACGTGGAATTGCAGAATCGATTCCTATCTACAAAAGAAATGATTCTCCAGAAGCTCAGTAAAACCTTCGTTATACATACAGAAGGTTGGTCCTGATTTTCTAATAGCATGTTTTTATGTGGATGATTTGATCTACACTGGCACTAGCAGAGGCTTGTTGCAGAAGTTTAAGGAAGCAATGATGGAAGAATTTGAGATGACAGATCTTGGCATGATGAAGTACTTTCTCGGATTTCAAGTGAAGTAGAAGAAAGGAGCGATTTTCTTTTCTCAAGAGAAGTACATAGCAGATCTATTGAAGAAGTTCCGTATGAAGAATGCGAAGCCAATTTTTACTCCAATGTCACTCAATGAGAAGTTACAGAAGGAAGATTCTACAGAAGACTTTGATTCGAAGGTCTACAGAAGCCCGGTCGGTTCTCTTATTTATCTCACTCACACTAGGACTGATATTGTTCATTCTGCGAGTTGCTGTCTAGATTCATAAGCAACCCCAGCAGAACTCATTTCACAGCAGCAAAAAGGGTTCTACACTATCTAAAAGGCATACAGAAAGTCGGACTAAAGTATACAAAAGAGCATAAGGTTGATTTAGTGGGTTATGTAGATAGTGATTGGGCAGGAAGCTTGGATGATCATAGAAGCACATCAGGATACTTGTTCTGCATTGGAACAAAGCCCATTTCATGGAGTTCAAAGAAGCAAAGCACTATTGCAGTCTCATCTGCAGAAGCTGAGTACATTGCAACAAATGAAGCAACAAGAGAAGTTGTCTGGCTCAGAAGGTTACTTCTAGAGTTACAACAGAAGGTGGACGAGCCAACAACAATCTTATGTGATAACCAATCTGCATGTGTTATGACCAAGAATCCAGTTTTCCATGCAAAATCGAAGCATATAGAACTTCGTTATCATTTCATCAGAGAGATGGTTTCATAGAAGGAGATTCTTCTAGAGTTCATCAGCACACATGATCAACCCACAGATGTTCTTACAAAGGCGGTGTCTTCTGAGAAGTTCGAGACATTCAAAAACTTCTTGAAGATCATAAATTAAGAGGGGGTGTTGAAGGTAATTTATGATCAAGATTAATGGGTATTAAAATTAGTAACGGAAATAATATTTAAGTGGGTCATTAAGTAGCGCATTTAAGTAGATTATTAAATATGTCATTTAAGGTGTCGGTTTCTTTTGACATTTGGTTTTCCTTCTCCTCCCTAGATATAAAGGGATGTTTATACATATCATGTAAGCATGAGAGAAAGAGAGAAAGTTTAAAGAAAGAGAAATCATAGCCAAAACACTCCTTGTAGGTACAGCAGCTCTACAGAAGATTTCCTCTATCCTATAGAAGGTCGTCGGCAGTACAGAACCTACGTTCTGCTAGCACCTTCTCCCTTCCTATCAAATCCTACACACATAAACCCCCAACAAATTTGGTATCAGAGCTTAGAAGGTCATGTCTGCATCCGCTGGCAACATGTTCTTCACTTTTTCTCCCAACCAAATCCCCATCTTCGACGGTGAGCACTTCGACTATTGGAGTTCTCAAATGGAGACCATTTTCGTTTCGCAAGATCTATGGAAACTTGTGGAGGAAGGCTACGAAGAAGTTCCAGAAGGAATCTCTCTCTCAGAAGGTGACAACTCTTCTGCAGAAGGTGTCATAAATCCCACAGAAGATGAGCAGAAGGCATACAAGGAGAACGTCATGAAGAATGCTATGGCTCTACGAATTCTGCAACAATCCGTGAGCAAAACTATCTACCCAAGTTATCTACATAATTTCATAGAGTCATACAATTTAAATACTACATGAAGAATGTAAGCCAGATGATAAAACAAGAATACCTAGAATGTCAAATCATAACATGAGTGATTTGGCCAATTTTTTATTCCTATACCACTCACTAGTAAGGGAGTTCATTGATATACAAGATCCATATATATAGATGTCATTTATTTTCATAAAGTCGTATGCAACTTGTACAATTCGGGAAGGAGCTTTGGTTAATCAAAATGAAGAAATCTACTTTAATCAATATGCTCTTAAGCACGACCACACAACATATAAATCACACTTGAAACGGGTGGACAATTAACTAGATCAGCAGGTGCTATAATGAACTGATTACAAAAGAAGGGAAATCGGCCACATTAGAATTCCCTTATGAGGGGGTCTGTTTAATGTGAAAAAATCGCTAAATAATAGTTGGACAAGTGAAGAATTCATCGATGAACCAAAAAAGTTTGGGTAGAGCCAACACTAAATGTTGGCTAGGTAAATTCCATGTAGTAAGCTGAGTAGTTATGAATCATGTAGACCATCCCCATAAGGATGGTGAAGGAAGCCCATTAATGGTTGACAAATGCCCTCAAACCTTTGGGTTATCGTGCACATGGAAGAAGACATGGTAGCTCATTAAGGTTTATGTGATTATTTTAATTGAGCTTTTGCATCTTAAGTGATGCAAGCACTTTCGAAAGTGATTGGATAGTAGGTAGTGGGCCAGATGGTAAAAACTTAAGGAGGTTCCCTTTAAATAGGGAGGAAAAAGATGTTAGAGAGTAAAATGACTCAGTACTCGACGAGATGAATGGATAACAGTACTCTACACCTATTAAGTACATAATGAACCACCGGTAAGTTTTAAGGGTTGACTCGATGACCGACATGTACATAAACATCATTGTGGTAAACTGAATTGGGTGGTTCGAACGTACGCACAAAAACAAAGACAACATTATGAATATGAAATGAAGAATATACATAGACATCACCACCAGTTGACAGACACAGCTAAAGAGATCTAAAAGAGAATCCACTCACTTTTAAAAAGATAGAATCTTACGACTGAAAAGTAAGGACTTGTCTATTTCTGGCAGTACATCAGCTTTATCTAGGTTGAACACAAGTTTCAATGGATCAGTGCATGCTTATAACTTGTTAATTTTGGTTTTGATGATGAGCTTGAGAAACTATGTTATAAAATCATAATATTGTGTTGCCGTAACACTTCACTTGGCTTTGATGATAAGCTAGAGGAATGTGATGTTGTGTTACAGTAAGGTGTCGCTGTAATACTGTGTCTGTCGTTTTATAAATGTGAAAATAATTAATTTTCTAGAATAAAATATTGAAATTAATTCATACTTCGAATTGTCCAGATTAATTCGATGCTTCAATCATTATTTAGATGTTCTAAATATTCTTAATTTAATTTAGAATATATGTTATCATAATTATGGTAATAAAGCCTTTAATTGTGGAAGTTATATATTTTATTATGGAAGCCTAAAAATAAGTAATAATTACTTATAAAAAGTACTAAAAATGAACAATGCTTCTTAGTAATGTAATAAACAGTGAAAGACGAGACAATTATGATGCCTCTCGGACTTAGTGTAAGATGGATCATCCTTAGAAGCATTAGGTACTTTCCGTGGTTCATCATCCAACACATAAATTTTTCTTTCGTGCTTTAGGATAATTTTCAGTTTCGTATACTGATCCAAATAGTTAAAAACATTGTGTATATTCCCTTTCTTGAAAATGATACATAACGAATGTTTGTGTTTTACTTATGCAAAATAATTTAAAATAAGTTTTAGCATTTTTGAATATTAATTTGTGGATCCCCTCGCCCTATATGGCAATCTCCAATTTTCATCCCCACACAATATAATTGATTGTTCTCCTTTTAAGTTCTTTCCATCAAGAAAATAAAATAAAACGGACACACAATTGATGGGTTTTGTTTTGATTTATATTTACTAATAACTTATAAGACAACAAATAGTTAATGATTTGATTTAATAAAAAAGTATCTCCCCTTCGTATATATATAAATTTAAATAACATTTAAAATTAATTAATTGAATGAAATAGAATTCTACTTTAATATAAACATAAATTTATTCGAGTAAATGCATATTTGATCTTGGTTTATTTTACTTATGATATTTCAGAATTAATTAATAATCCAATTAATTCTAATTCTGAAATAATGATATGATTAATTTTAATATTCACTGTAATAATCAATAATATATTGTTCGTGTCGATGTGTTATGCGCGCGACCCTCTAGGTCCTTTACACGAAGGCAGTGTAAATCCATATGCAAACTAACGTATCCGTCTAACAATAGTTTTTGGTCATCTCAGTTAGGATAATGATCATAAATAATAAACCATTATGAACCGATTACTATGTAATTTAATCTCTTCGTCTAAGCGTCATCTAAAATTATTTCGGAGAAAAAAACACCATTACCAAATTAATTGTTTTACTTAATTAACAATATATAATAAACTCACCCAGATGTAAGAAATTCCTACCATGATCAAGATTTCAGAGTTACGAATATCTCGATCAAGTGACCAGGAGGCCAAATCTTTAATCCAAAAGAACGATGAATGTTATATTGACTCAATATTATCCTCTCTACTTTTTGTCACACACTCAACAATCATATTAATAAAAATTCGATTAAAAACTCCTTTTAACGTCGTCAAACCCATAAAATCTACACGCATAGAATAAATGAATGTCTCAAGTCAAATGATCATTGACACTCGTTCATAAGAGGACCGACCAATAATATTTAATATGGGTTTTCCTCTAATATAGGTTGTGTCCAGTATCTCTTATCTTAGGGTACCCTTAAGTATAACTCGAATGTACTTTGCCTCGGTTTAGTTTGACCTTAGCTTTACTTATCGATGATTTAGCTATATTCCCTCTAGACATTTATCCGATCAAGGACTATTTCATATTAATATACTCGTTAATTTATACAACTTTTCTTTAATAATTTTACGCGAAGAAACGTAAAACAATTAATAATAAATACTCACATTTATTAATTATTTATCCACAAATACAATAAAGTGTATAGGCACGTATGTGCCCACACTTCATCCTTAGTAAATTTGAGGCGTCCCTCCTAGTGGACGTAGGTCACACCGACGAACCACATAAAACATTGGTGTTCTTTCATTGTTTTTCTCGTCTAGATCTCCAACAAAAATGAAAGACGGTAAACTATCCCATTGACTGTCGATCACGTCCAAGTTTTTTGTAATTTCAATTTCCTTTTCCAAAACATGTTGCCATGAAGTGTTGGCCTAGAAGTAATTCAGGTTCGCAGGTTGTCCTTAATCAGATTCTTCTGTTCTGTTTATGGTGGACTGGGAATATCTGCAATCAAATGGCAAAAGGTACTTGGCCTTTGCCCCAAGGTCGCAACTACGTTCTTGCCAGCGGACCAAGAAAAGGCAAGGAATCATTCTCCATCAACTTCTCTTTCCAACCTTGATAATCATGGAAGTAATCAGCGGGACAAAAACCCCTTCGTGTTAAATAGCGTCTCTGAACTTCATTACATGGAAAGGGGAAAGGAGGAATTACCGGATGACGACATCTCAAACCTCACAAGACCAGCAGAATCGTTCCTCCTGTGCCGGAGACGGAAGCTGGGCCGATGCCTTCCATGACGATTACCACAAGGGCTGCGATCCCAAGTTCACGTGGCTCCGGGAAGCGGCTCGTCATGTCATAAGGCTAGAAGTCCCAGGTAGCCTCAGATTTGAAACCTCACCTCTTACTCTCCTTCGGTTCGTATTTTGACTGGGTGTATGTTCCGTGGATACGAGGAAAAGGTTTCGAGAAGAAGCATCTCCTGGTGCTGGCCAACATGACCTCCAAGCTGGTGATCGTGATTGGGGAGCAGCCCGTGAAAGACGGAACACCAGTCAAGTTCAAGAAGTCGTTCAAACTGGAAGACGACCGGTACAAGATGGACGAGATACGGGCCAAGTTACGGCTCGGATGCCTCGACATAATACTGCCCTTGAAGGAGCCGCGGCAGTTATCAAACTCACCAGCTGGAGAGACCAAATGGGTCGTTCTCGGGAGCGTGGTAATAGCTGTTGGTGCGATTGTGTTGGGAGCTTTTCTAGTTTGTAGATGCTACATTATATGATCATCATTGCATCGTAGTTACGCAAAAGATGTAGCGAAATAATGAAATATGGGCTGAACTCTTTATCTCAATTTGTAAACTCCAACATAATTATAACAAAATCCGGGAACATCATCACAATTATAGAAAGGTAATTAAACAAAAGAATCCCAGCCCAAAAGATTAAACAAACCATCGACGATGAAATTCTTTATTTGGAACCCGACAAATTAACCATCATATGACCTCCTTTGCCCTCCCCCTCTCTTGGTCATACAAAGCTCACTATGCACTCCCGAGCTTCGTCCTGAGGACCTTTGCGGCTGCGACCATGTTGCTCAGCGCTGGCTTCACCTCGGGGTACTTCCTGGTCTTCAGGCCGCAGTCCGGGTTGATCCACAGGATGTTCTTCTCCAGCACGGCAAGCATCTTGTCCACCCGGTCGGCAATCTCATCGGCTGTCGGTATCCTGGGGGAGTGGATGTCATACACTCCGGGGCCGATCCCGGCCCCGTACTTGACTCCCTCGCGGAATACGGAGAGGAGCTTCTCGTCGGAGCGGGAGTTCTCTATGGTGATGACGTCGGCATCCATGTCGATGATGGAGTGGATGATGTCATTGAAGTGGGAGTAACACATGTGAGTGTGGATCTGTCAAGGAGGTCGATCGATCAATTAAAACGATGCCGTCAAAGGTGCTGTGTGCAGTCATCCACGGCGAAAGCAAATGTATAATAATAATACCTGGGTGGTGTCCTTGACGCCAACGTTGGTGATCCTGAAAGAGTGAACGGCCCACTCCAAGTAGAAAGCTTGCTCAGACTTCCTCAGCGGAAGACCCTCTCGCAAAGCGGCCTCATCTATCTGGATGACATTGATTCCAGCCTTCTCGAGATCCTCGACCTCGTCCTTGATGGCAAGGGCGATCTGGTAGCAGGTTTCGAATCTGCGCAAGTACAAACCACACTTCAAGGAGTTTCGTCGGCAATAACATCCTCTTCTGGGTTCTTTCGTTTGGTCTTTTTACCTGGGTTGGTCGTTACGAACAAAGGACCAGTTAAGGATGGTGACGGGGCCAGTAAGCATTCCCTTCATGGGTCTGGAAGTCATGCTTTGTGCCATCGAGGACCAGAAGACAGTCATTGCCTTCGGACGGCTCACATCACCGAAGATGATCGGGGGCTTCACGCAACGAGATCCGTATGATTGCACCCATCCATTGACAGTGAAGGCAAAACCAGACAACTGCTCACCAAAGTACTCAACCATGTCGTTCCTCTGCAACGAATAAACACGTTGCAATTTCACAGTGAGAAGATTAACCTTGGCCACAGCAACTACTAAAACCGCATTGCCGTTGCAGATTGCCGAATTTGTTAAGCTAACCTCAGGCTCTCCGTGGACCAAGACATCGATGTCGAGCTCCTCTTGTAACTTGACGACCTTGTTGATTTCCTCCTTGATAGCATTGACATACTCATCCTCAGAGATCCTGAAAATGGGGCACCGCAATGAGTTAGTGAAATCACAAGTTGGCTGCAAATGTGATTTGAGTCGGGCGAGTAGTAAACTTCAGTGGACATAAGTCACTTACTTCTTGGCCTTGTATTCACGTCGAACTCTTCTGAGCTCCACGGTTTGAGGGAAGGATCCAATTGTTGTGGTTGGAAGAATGGGAAGGTTAAGCATCTTTTGCTGGGCATCGAGTCTAGCGGTCACGTTTGTCGTGCGGCGATGATCAGATCCCTTCAAAGCAGCAGCCTGAGAATAAAACAGGAATTCGTCACGCCCGTTTCTGAACTTTCACCCGTTTCAAAACAAACCCTGGCTGTTGAACTTACGGCCTTCTGAACGGCCTCGTTAGTAACCCTAGGGGAGCTCTTTCGCGATGCTAGTGCAGCAGCATTAGCAGAGAAAAATGCCTGACATCATAAAAATCAGTTAGGATGAACTATTTCATCCAAAAGAGTTGGTCAAACTGGTAACCAACCATAACGCATGTTATCGACTACGACATTGAGATCTTGGATTGACGTTAAAATTAACGATAGTACGCACCGCAGAACTACACACTACCAGCATCATGCCGCCAGCTTTCCCTATTAAATGAGTTCAGTTTACTACACAAGATAGAGGGAGTAAGTGGTACCTCGTCTTTCTGTCCCGCCAAAGCCTGCGACAATGCATTCACTTCAACGACCTTTTGAGCGGCAAAAGCGAGCCATGATTTCAGTTCCTGATCCAACTTAGTCTCATTGACAAGATCCACTGCTGTGTGCATGAGGGAGCAGGAAGTAGAAACCACAAGTTTGTCTGCAAGAACAAACACACAGGTATAAACAGTCTAATCTCATCGACTAGTGCAGCAATCATTTCCCCAGGCAATGCCCGGCTAGTAGTTACCTTTGCCGACGATGCCTTCAAGATCACTCAATATGGTAAGAGATGCAGCCAGATCATTCGCCCAAATATTCCTTCCGTCAACGACTCCGGCAAACAGATGCTTGTCCGTGGGGAATCCTCCCTTAATCAAATCCAAGGTCTTAGACCCCCGAACCAAATCAAATCCGAATCCGCTGACACCATTCAAAGATGTAAGGACTTTGTAGGCCTCCTCAGGGACATCAGCGAAGTAGGTTTCCACGATAACGTTCAAGCCTGAAAATGATGACTCCAGGCTAGCATAGGCATCGGTGAACGCCTTTAACTTAGTAGAGTCGAGATCCAATACAAGGGTGGGCTCGTCTAACTGAATGGTTGAAGCCCCAGCCGCCTTGAGTTCAGAAATGACTTCCCTGAAAACGGAAATCATGGAATCAAATCTAATGACCGCTGCGACAAACAAAATTACTTCCTAACCCTCTAAAGGGTCTCAGTCTCTTTACTTGTAAACTGGAAGGACTTTGTCAAGAAGAGACAGAAGATCGAATGTCTTGTCAACACCCTTAGCAGGTTTAGAGAGCAACAGGTATGTGACCGGGCCGACGATAACTGGAACAGTGTCAATTCCAAGCTGCAAAGTATCGTTTAGTCAAGCACAAGCCGCCAGAATTCTACAAAATAAGAGCAATTTCCAAATATGGACATAGTATGACAGTCGAATCCCTTTCAACTGCAAGGCAGTTTCTAAAGAAGGAGAAAATGAGCCCGTACCGCCTTGGCCTCCTTGTATTCATTCACTGCTTTGTGAGAAGCATAGGAAAACTTGACATCGGGACCCAACTCGGGCACAATGTAGTGACTGCATCCGAGCAATGGAAACGATTCGTTTAGTTCCTTGCAAGAAGATCTCACGAAATCATGTCACCATGTCCAGTACTTACTAGTTGGTATCAAACCACTTGGTCATCTCCATAGCAGGGGAGGAGGCATTTCCTCTGGCCATGGAGAAGAAAACGTCGAACCCAATCTCGCCTCCGTTCCATCCATATCTGTCGGGAACGGCCCCGAGCATTGCGGTGGTGTCGAGGACCTGGTCATAGTAGGAGAAAGTGTTGCTGGGGATGTACTTGATCCCGGCGCTGGACATCTGCTTCCAAATGGACGACCTGAGATCGGCGGCGACTTTCTGCAGCTCGTCGGCACTGCTCTTGCCATCCCAGAATGCTTCCAATGCGAACTTGAGCTCTCTCTTGGGGCCCATACGGGGATATCCAACAATGTGCGAGGCCATTGCGCTGATCAACGTACATTACATTACATTACATGAACAGGAAAGAAAGATCCGTCAGTACCACAGGGGAAATAAAAACACGTTCAGAAGCCAATCTTAGAAACATGTTGGAGTCGTGAAACAGAAGCAAATGGCATCATCAGTGGGAGAGCTTACTCGATGAGAGACGAAGAAGCAGGGGAAGAGGAGGAAACGAGATAAGGAGGGAGGATGACAAAGTGGAAGAGGAGATGGGAGAGTTTATTAATGAAGAGGGGGGGTGCATCCGGAAGAATAGCACCCAGATCAGCAAATTGAGGGGAAACGGACGGTTGATGAGGTCTTGGGTGGGGGGGGGGGGGCGCGGATTTCATGGAGACTCGTTCTCCTTATGTCTGTCTGTTTGTCCGTCCCTGCCAGCTATCTCGCGCCTTTTGTAATGACGCCTACGGTCACGAGATTTTGCTGCCAAATTATTTCTGTCTTTGTTGGTTAAATAACAGAACAAACGTTGTTGGGATGAGGCAAATGAATTTCGGTTGATTTTAATTAATTGGTAAATGAGACCCCTTCAAAATTGAAGCAAAAAACTAAAACGGATTTGTTGTGATTGGGTTGGGTTGGAGGGATTATAACCCTCTGTTGAAATTATGGCAAGCAACTCATCAAGCGGTACTGCAAGTGCACTGCGAAGCACCAGGTAATTTACAAGTGGAGGGCATTGCCAATAAATTTTTATAACAGTCACATCGTTGCTTCGATATATCCGGTGAGATTCCATAGAGGAATAAGCATGCAATCCAGACAAAGCACACATTATCCCAGGATAAGTGAACCACTCGGCACCACACGCATAAGACAAGAGTCTTTCCTTTGAAAATCTGGGGGTACTATCTTATAGCTCCGAGCAAGTTTGCGCCGTCAAGCTTTGCGCCTTCCAAATGCTGAGTAACAGTGCAAAACATAAAAGAAGAAAACACTTCAGGGCATGAGATAGAAGCACTTATCAACTAAGACATGGATATTAAGTCATGTCTATCGCCTGTTCCCACAACCACCCTGGAGAAGTTACTAATGCCTGGGAAGTATGAAAAGGTCCTGCAGCTTACCGTTTCTCTGAGGTTGACATGTCGCAGGTAAGCTCTTTGCAAGTTTGCGCCTTTCAGGTTAGCATTGCTCAATTTGGCTCCCTGGAACCAGCCGAAAGAGTAAACACCGGAGCTTTCAATGACCAGGAACGTTAGATTGCTCAGTAACCATTTAAATGGCAATGGAAAATGCCATTTCTTTTTTCTCTAGGATGGCCAGACAAAAAAGTGTTCTCTGAATTGAAAGAGCCACAAAGGTTACCTTTAAGTTGGCTCCTTCTAAATTGGCTCCCTCCAGGTTTGCATTAGTCAAATCAGCAGTCTGAAAAATCGACAAAGAAATCACTTCAACATCAACAACAAACAATGATGTGTCCCGAACCTAGATAACAAACAGTCAGAGCAGAATAACAGATTCTATTTTACTGACTTGCATCTGTGTAAAACCATTCATATCAACGTTTAAGGTAATGGTAAATCCCCAAAATTAATGTTCAAGGTTGATAAGGAGATTCCTCGTAGAAGATTCAGAATGCTACCTGTAAATGGGCAGATCGCAGGTCTGCTCCACAGAAGCTGCAGTCTACTAGACATGCATCTGCAAAGGAGTGAAGAAAGAGTATTAAAAAGTTCTCTCGGTCCAGTATCACCACATATCAAATATACAGGATAATTACGAATAAAAATATCATGCAGTATAAATGAACATGTCGAATCACAACTACATCTTCTCCCAAGCGCAAGGTTATGGCAAATGAAGAAAGCTCCTTGAGCAACGGGATATACCTTGAAGGTTGGCACTTTGAAGACTTGCACCCGCTAACAAAGCCCCACGAAGATTCGCTCCAGTGAATTCACATCTTCCCTAGGCAATAAAAAGGAACTAATGCACCCATTATATTAACAATCCAGAAACCACAGAAGACATGAGCAAAGCTTACTCTCGGAGAATGGCATTGTGGAATATGGATCCTTCCGCATCAACATCCTCCAAATAAAAGTAGCAACTATTAGTCTTACAACTACTGGAAACCAGAGAAAGAGGCAATGGAATGATAACAGACTCAAGCAGCCTAAACTTACATTGATTAGTTGCTATCGAAATGAATAATTAATTTTGGAGTTTGCCCTTGGAATAGAAGAGATGTTTAAGGAAAAGCAAGCTCACCCTGAATTTTGCACACTGAAGATTCGCCCGAGAGAAGAACACGTTCTTAAGGCAGGCATAGCTGAAGTTCACATAAGACAGGTCCTGCAGTGGTTAAAAGATTTCTCATCAGCACCATTCTACAATAGTTCAAACAGATATCATAAGAGAGGTTTTCTTTAATCTTGAGAACCTTGAAAAGCCGGATGAACAGTACAATTGGTTAGATTATATTTAACTATGCCCGTATATGATCGGGAGTATAATGGGGTAGGCAGTGAAGACCCAAGAAGAATGATTAGAACTGGATATCCTCGGGGGAAGGGAATTAAAGTCCTTCAATCAAATTATAGACTACACGTTCAGGCACATCCGGAAAATGCAGGAGAGACTTACCAGCTTGGACAGATCCAACCCGGAAAGATTAACCCCACGAAACCTAACTCTCTCGGACTGTATACATTTGATAATGTCAGTTCGAGTAAGTTCACTATCCAAATCATCTGCTTCCCGCCTCTTACTTGTAACCGAATGGATTCCATCCATCAATCCCTATTTCAGACAAATGAAACTGGCATCATTTGCCCACCAAATAGCACACACTCCAACATCTCAAAGAAAGAGTGGCCATAAGTAGTAATAATAATATAGAAAGGAATTAAAACAAAATCAATCATGCGTCTCCACTGAGCAAAGTGGTTACAGCTAGTTTGAGGGTAGTGGGAAGATAAGCAATCTCCACCACTTCCATACCTTTCAAATATTTGTTGAAAGAATGTTGTCACCTCTCAAATTTATGTCAGATACATTAAAAGAAGATAAAGCACATGAAAACAATAATTCTTCTTTTCACGACGATAATGAGTCAATGTGAAAAGACCATCCATGCATTTCAGCATGTAACCCTCTGTTTCTAAATATAGAGCTAGCTATTACCTCATATCATTTTACTATGAAGGAAACCACAAGCACCTCCTAGTCTTATGAGATTCAAATGCATCGCCCAAAGAACAGAGAGCAAGTTATATGACCCACTTCTAGGGAAGCAACATTTTAAATAACTTTAGACAAATTAAGGATGATGTCAAGGTAGAAGTAGCATCATATGTGGTACCGTCCTATTTCTCTATCCTGTGGCAAGGCAGACAATTATTTAATCGATTCAAATCAAATGGATGGAGGAATAAAATAAAAAGTTAAAGGCCATGCAAGATCACAGGTAAAAGGAAGGAAATCACAATTCTTACAAGTAGTTGATAATATTCTGCTTCACGAAGAAGCTCTGCATACTCGCTGTCGGAAAGTGTAGGCACAACACCATCCCTTAGCCAATTCAGAATATGCCGGAAATGCTTTCCATCGCGATCAACAAAGATATATCCCTGACATGACATCATAAGCGATCAAACATTTGGTATTGCCAGCATATCTAGGGCAAAGAAAAAATGATCACCCACAATATATAGGAGGATAATCAAGCTAAATCCCATCTAACTGAAAACAAGAAATGCTAAAGAGTTCAATGGTCCAAAGAGCGGGAATTTCACCTCCTCATGATCAGAGCAAAGAGTGTGACGGCCACTGAACATGGCTGCCAGCATCGAATCTGGCTCTCTCTGAGTCAGTGTATCGACAGTGGTAGTAAACTTCTTTCCACCTGCACACCGAAACTTCAGACGGTAAAGGAGGTAATAGAACACAATTCTGGTTTTCAGGTCCGCTCAAATTCATCATAACAGACAATCAGCCGGCGTTTTCCATCCAAGACAAACTACATTCCACATACCACCAAACACCTCCCTCCTCCCACCCCAAATGAAAGTAAAGTAACTCATCAAACGCTCATGTAGCAGCAAGATCACAGCCAGAAGGACCTCTAGAGCCAACAGAAACCAAACTCTGAGCGCCGTCCACAACCCCAAACAACAGCGATCAACCAACCACAGGAAAAACGCTCTAAAAACCACACGTAAGAACTGGAACCAACCACAAACTCGACCATAACTCCGACGTTTCAGAAACCGCACCCAGAGACAGAGACATGACAAATTCCTCGAAATCAGACAAAATCCCCCAATCAAAGCAAACGCCACATCGGAAAGAACGGCAGACCGATATTGAGTCGAACAATGGAGGAAGAATCGGAAGCGGCCATCTCCTCGTCGTCGTAGTTGTCGGTCGCAGACGTAAGGAGCAGGGAGAACCGGACGTTGTCCGGGACACGCTCCCTTCCGAACCGTTCTGGTGGGGCATAAGATGTCCGAAAGGCGTGGGAGCAGGTTCTTCATGGGCCTGGGCCCAATTTTGTACAAGATAAGCCCATTCATTACATGGATGGGCGAGTGGCCCATTAGCTGGGCCTAATCTCAACGTATCCGTTTTCGCATTGCGGTGGTTTATTAAAAAAAAAAGGAATTATTTTATTAGTCAAATAGAAATGTTGGGCATGTGATTTGGATAATCTCAACTTATATGACATTTAATGAATGAATGATAGAATTTTGACAAAGACTACTCATAGGATTTTTCTTTTTAAAAAATTAGATACGTTGTTTAAACGGTTTTGTTTTTTTTTCAAATAACAGCCCCCGGCCAGTTAATATAAGGTTTTGCAATTTTCAATGTCGTATATTTCATTATGAAACAGAAATGCGTGACCAAAGAATTTTTAGCTTTTTAATCATAGTGAAATGAACTCCTAGTTGTTTATACATGGCGGTCAGTTATCGACTGGTGTATTTGGTACGAATTTCATGTACAAAACTTACATGCCGAACTCCCCTTGCTTCTCATGCTGCGTCTAACTGTTTCCGCATGGCTACGCGTATTCTTCCCAGTATGAATGTACAAATTAGTGCCAATTCGGCTCCAAACGCCGCACGCTGGAGCAGAAGCTTCTCCGGCGGAGAGTTCCTCAGAAGGTGGATGGAATCCCACGCCAGCAAAGCCAGACTTACGGTTTCCAGAGCTGTTTTACTGACGCGGATAATCTTCTGGCCTTCCTGAGCCGCCCTGCTCATGATTCTCAAGCACAAGCTGGAGACCACCAGGAAAGTAGTGACTGACCAGGCCCTATATGTCACGGAACTCCCTCCGACCACCAAGATGTCCCTGCGGCAGACGCAGGTCGAGCATTCCCCTGAGAAGCTGGACGTGACTAGAGCGTCGTAGCCTGTGTAGTAGGGTAGGATTATTGAATCCAGGTAAAGACTGGCGTGAAGGATCCCAGATACCGTCGATGTCTGAAAAATGACGTACTTGATGTCCTGGGAAGCGTCGTGGTCAAACCCCAGCGCGGCTATGTGCACGAGCTGCAGGACCGCCGGCCCGATGCACGAGATCGGGAATAAGGAGTTGATGCTGTGACCTTGCGATAAGACGAGTATGGTCACCGACAGAGAAAGCGGGCTCGACGGTAGGAAATACTGCTTTGCTTTCACCAGACGCTTCCCGCCCCTCGAAGATGCCTCTAGTACCATGACAATTACAGTCACCAGGAATGAAGCGACCGCGAACAGGATCACAAGAACATCTACCCAAGACGGATAGTCGGCAGCGGGACTGATGGTCTCGCAGTAATAGTGAAAAGGGCAGGCAAATGGATCTAGGGTCTCTTCTACCTGCCATTTCAGGCACTTGAAGAAAGCCCGGCGGACGTCACTGGAAGCAATCTGGGTTGCGGAGTAGGTCGGCCAGCTCATGATGTTTTCTTCGCATTTTCCCACTATATCAGTACATCTTTACATCGAATATGTAATCGAGGTTGGTTGAGCCCCTTCGGAGGTTGGAATGTTCCTAGCTTGAGGGAAGGTAGTGGGATTTGGGAAAAGGACGCTTGAACCAATGACTTGAAATCTTATATTACCCAACTAATTTGTTTGTTGTGTGATCCGAACAGGTCGATTGTCGGCAGACTGATAAAGTGTATTGTAATCTTAAGGTATGTGGTTATACAGATGACATCCTGGGGTCTGACTTTCCAACTAGAATCGGGGACATACGCTTGTGGCGTCAACTTGAATCCGACTCTAAAGGGACCAACTTTTCTGGTACGTGATTGTAACTGGTTGATCTTTTGTTTAAGCTATTGATCAGCCGTTTGTTAGATGGAGTGATCGGGGTGACTGAGAAAGTAATTCTTCACTAGGATGCTTTGCATCAATCCCAGCCACGAAACCGCACAGAGTTACCACCGAAACGTTGTCTGCACTTCCTAGATACGATGGCATCTTCGCCTTACGGGAACGCTATGTGCATAGAGCAGATCCATCAAGTAGCTACTACTTACTGTAGCTGGCAGTCATGACATTCCGTTAACTTGCGCAGTCGGATAGATATATAAAAGGTTTGCGTCCATTGCTCTGTGATGTGAAGAACGAACATAAGCTCTCGAATCATAATCAGTTTCCCTCCCATGCTTGCTTCCCATCCTTCCCGTATTAAGCACTAAAGAAATGAAATCCCCCCTACTTCTTCCCATACACGGCCTGGGCCAGGGCGGGTGGCCAGACCATGAGTGCATGAGCGGTTGTGTCGAGTCTGATGACTCCTGCGGGCAATTCCCCATCTTCGGGGCGACCTCTTTTGGCAAGAAATGTAATTCAGAAAGGCAATAAATAGAACATCGCTATTAACTCCATCTAACTTTACCAATAAACCCGTTTCTGGGTGGAGCAAGCAGTGAAACTCCAACTGGACACTTCTACCCTAACGCATTCTGGGACCTTCCTCTGTAACCAAGCAACCTCAAAAACTCTTTGTTCGAACTCATACTTCCAATTCCAGTGTCATTACTATTACCTTAACACATCAAGACCCACAGAGAAAAATAAAATCAAAACTACCAGAAACAATCTCCCCCATCTCCCCAGCAATGCAATGGCCATGTCTTACTTCTGTCTCCGTAGGCTCGATACCAACAATTTTACTGTGACCATGTCTTATTTCTGCGGACTTTGAAACTGGAAAATGGGATGTCGCTCAGACACTAGCGAAAAGGCCACTCGGGGTACTGCTTGCTGGTCGAGTTTCCATTTTCATCCTTACTCTGTAGGTTCTGCGTGGATAGTACTCTCCAGGTCCTTTGCGGAATACGTCATCATTGGGTGGGACAGTTTTTCGCAAACTCTCTGTTAAAATATGGCAACACCGCCTAGCCTCGCCTAGCCTCCTTGCTAGGTGCTAGAAATTTCCTTGAATTGTTTCTAGAGAGTACGAGTAGAAAGTGTGTCCAGAAAATTATAGAAGAGGTAGTATAATCCGAAAAAATCCAGAGAGATGGACACCATCCTCTTCGATCCCCTGTAATAGGGGTCATCGATTCCATATTGAAACCACCACGAGATATTAATATCATCCTCTTCGATCCCCTGTAATAGGGGTCGTCGATTCCATTTTGAAACCACCATGAGACATTAATAAAATACAAGTCTCTCTTCTCGTAATCATTCTACTGTTCAAGTATTCACGTCGGTGACTTCCCTTAGATTAGGCCGTGGTCAAATCTTTGAGACGGTCCGAGAATTACTTTAGGTTCAATATTTGGTATCAGAGCAGGGTTGTCGGGTTCGAGGCGCTGAAGTCCAACGGATGTTCTGCCGAAATTCAGTGGAGGTTTTGCCGAATTCCCATGGAGGTTCTGCCGAAATACTGTCGAAATTCTACCAAGAAGCTGCAATCCGGGATTGCGTCGGGCATAGGTCGGGGACCAGGCTACGCTTCCAGAAGTCTAGTTCGGTATGACGGAATTTATTACCGTCGGCATACTGAAGAAATTAAATAACCAAAATTAGTACGTGGAAGACGTGCATGGAGTCATATCTCCAAGACTCTAGGAGATTATTGGCGGAAGTGAGACGACCAAACCGGGGGAGGATGCTGCCGCATTATGGAAATGGCGGATAAAGGCAGGGAAGGCTAATGTTCAGCATAAAGACCACCATAGAGGAGGAGATGCTGGAGCATATAAGGTACGCCACTATAGCGAAGGGTGCATGGGATATTTTAGCAACTAGGTTCTCAAAGAAAAATGATATCAGGCTTCAGTTGCTAGAAAATAATCTATTGGCGGTTAGGCAATGAGACTTAAGAATAAATCAGTTCTTCACTAAAGTAAAGCCGATATGTCGGGAGATTTCAGAGTTAGACCCAGGATCCAGGATTAGTGATGATAGAATGAGGAGAATTATTATCCATGGGTTACGGCCAGAGTATAGAGGATTTATTGCCGCTGTGCAAGGATGGCCCACGCCATCATCTCTGGAAGATTTAGAAAATCTGCTAGCTAATCCGGAGACGCTAGCAAAACAAATGGCAGGCGTAACCTTGAAAAATATGAAGAAGAAGCTTTATATAATAATAAGTGAAGAAGCTATACTAAAAATAAGAGAGTTGAGGAGAGAAGATTCCCACAAGGCAGTAGAAGCGGGCAACGAGAGCACCAACCAAATAGACAACAACAAGAGAAGTGAGTAGGCAAATCAGCTCAGTGGAAGGATGTTGAATGCTTCAACTGTGGAAAGAAGGGGCATTATGCTCGAGAGTGCTGGTCCTAGAAAAAGAATGTGGAAGGAAATTATGCCACATCAAGCAGTCAGGACGAAAAAAAATCCGAAGAAGAATGGAACCTGGAAGCATCTCTCGCCGTGCTAAAAGAAATGCAATTGTTGGAAGACCAGGCTTTTGCAGTAGTTCACAATAACTCTGTGGATTATGCTGAGAACTAGATATTTGACTCGGGATGCTCCAATCATATGACGAGTGACCAGGAGAAGTTGCAAGAGTTGTCAGAATACAAAGGACAACGCGTCGTCATCATTGCCAACAACTCAAGATTGGGTCCCAGCTGTTAGTACGGTAAAGCACATCAGTTACCGTACGAAGAATCCAAGTATAGGGTCGAAGAACCACTATAGCTTATACATTCTGATGTGTTTGGACCAGTGAAACACCCATCAGTAGGTAGCTGCAGATACATTGTGGCTTTCATTGATGACTACTTTAGGTATGTCTGGGTATATTTCATGAAAGAAAAGTTAGAGGCTCTACAGAAGTTCAAAGAGTTCAAGAACAGGGCAAAGAGTGACTTACAAAAGAAGGTGAGGTGTCTGCGCACCGACAATGGGGGAGAATACACCTCTGGGGAATTTGAAGAATTCCTAAGAGAACACAAGATAAGGCGACAATTGACATGTCTCCACACATTACAACAGAATGGTGTTGCAGAAAGGAAGAACATTCATCGTACAGAAGTTTGCCGAAGCAACTAAAGCTAGGAGGCTAGGTGGGTGTTGCCATATTTTAACACTCCCCCTCAACACTGACTTTCTCTTTTTGTCATACCGAGTTGTACTCGAAATTCCTCGAGCTTGCTCGCATTAAGTCCTTTAGTGAAGATATCCGCTCGCTGATCTTCTGTGATAATATATTGCAGCTTGATATCTCCTTGTAATATCTTCTCTCTTAAGAAGTGATAGTGGACCTCCATGTGCTTGGTTCTTGCATGAAATACCGGATTCTCAGCTAATTGGATCTTCGATCGATTATTGCATGCAAGGAATGTCCCGGAAAGATACTGGGCAGATTGCATGAAGATAGTTGCAGATATAACAAACAGGCTACCTCAAGCTCGCCTCGACTTCAAGACACCCTTCGAGTTGTTGTGGAAGATGAAGCCAACAGTGAGCCACTTCCGTATTTTCGGGTGTGTCTGCTATGTGTTCATCCCCAACCATCTGCGAAGCAAGTTCGATAAGAAGGTGACCAAGTGCATCTTTCTAGGATACGACACAGAGAGAAAAGGGTGGAGATGTTGTGATCCCACGACCAACAAGTGCACTGTATCAAGGGAATGTCATCTTCGATGAGGCAACTTATTGGTGGTTGTATTCAACAAGAGAAGAAGACAAGGAACACATGAAAAAGGGGGAGCAAGTAACCTTAAAACATATCGTTGAGGAGACCAAAGAAGGGCCTTTTATTACAAGGAATAATGATAAAGAAGAGTAGCCATGGCAGACAAGAGTATATCAAAGATCTTCTGAAGAAGTGACAAAAGAAGGAGGAGACAGTATAACATCGTTGAAGAGATCCATGAAACAACGTAGACCTCCAACACGGTACATAGACGCAACACTTACAGATGGTGTCGATCCACAAGAGCCGTCCACATATGAAGAAGCATCAAAGCACAAGGTATGGCGAGAAGCGATGCAAGAAGATATTCGGGATTTAAAAGAAAACCAGACTTGGGAATTGGTTCCTAAACCCAGCGAGGTAAGACCCATATATTGCAAAGGGTCTATAAGGTGAAAACTCGTCCAGATGGATCCGTGGAGAGATATAAGGCTCGTCTTGTCGCTCGAGGATTCTCATAGCAGTATGGTTTGGACTACAATGAGACATTCAGTCCTGTAGTGAAGATAACAACTGTCAAAGTTTTACTCGCCCTAGCTGTAAGTAAGTCCTGAAAGCTCTGGCAGATGGACGTGAAGAATGCTTTTCTACACGGAGAGTTAGATAGAGCCATCTACATGGAATAACCATAAGGTTTTGAAGACAAGCATCATCCCAACTATGTTTGCAAGCTAAGGAAAGCTTTGTATGGACTAAAGCAAGCACCAAGGGCATGGTACGATAGGATTGCTGAGTTCTTAATCCAGAGTGGATATACTCTTGCAGTGACCGATTAAAGTCTCTTCATCAAAGTTCGAGAAGAGAAAATTTCAGTGGTACTCGTATATGTGGATAATCTCATCATCACAAGAGATGACAACATGGAGATCAAACAAATCAAGGAGAATCTTTTGGTGCGCTTCCACATGAAGGAGCTTGGAGAATTAAAGCACTTCCTTGGACTAGAAGTTGATCGAGCTCCAAAAGACTCGTTCTTCTGTCAAAAGAAATATACAAGGGAGTTGCTAAAGAAATACGATATGCTAGAGTGCAAGCCAATATCAACACCTATCGAGTTCAACGCCAAGCTAGGCGCATAAGAAGGAAAGGATCTTGAGGAGTCGTCGATGTACCGTCAGTTGGTTGGGAGTCTGATCTACCTAACACACACAAGGCCAGATATCTCCTATTGCGGTCGGTTTGGTAAGTAGATTTATGTAAGTTCCTAAGAAGCATCATCTTGAAGCAGTCCGACGAATATTGAAGTATATAAAGGGAACACTAGATTATGGGATTATCTGTGAGACCAAAGGAGATTGAAAACTAGTTGGATACTGCGATGCTGACTATGCTGGTTACCGTTATACCAAAAGATCAACTACAAGATACATCTTCAGTGTTGCAGGGGGCAATATCGTGGTGTAGTAAACGACAACCAACTACGTCACTTTCAACAGCAGAAGCAAAATACAGAGCTGCTGCAAATGCAACTCAAGAAGCGACATGGCTTATGCAACTCATGAAAGATCTTTACCATCAAACTGGATATGCAGTACCTTTATCGTGCGACAATCGATCGGTGATCCAATTAGCTGAGAATCCGGTATTTCATGCAAGAACCAAGCACATGGAGGTCCACTATCACTTCTTACGAGAGAAGGTATTACAAGGAAATATCAAGCTGCAATATATTAGCACAAAAGATCAGCGAGCGGATATCTTCACCAAAGGACTTAACGCAAGCAAGCTCGAGGAACTTCAAGTACAACTCAGTATGACAAAAAGAGAAAGTCGGTGTTGAGGGGGAGTGATAAATATGGCAACACCCGCCTAGCCTCCTAGCTCTAGTAGGTGCTAGAAATTTCCTTGAATTGTTTCTAGAGATTACAGGTAGGAAGTATGTCTAGAAAATTGTAGGATAGGTAGAATAGTCTGGAAAAATTTGGAGAGATGGATACCACCTTCTTCGATCCCCTATAAATAGGGGTCATCGGTTCCATTTTGAAACCACCACGAGACATCAATAAAATACAACTCTCTCTCTTCCCTTAATCATTCTTCCTGTCCAAGTATTCCCATCGGTGACTTCCCTTAGATTAGGCCGTGGTCAAAGCATTGAGTCGGTCCGGGAATTACTTTAGGTTCACTCTCCTCCTCTACTACACCATACTTCGTGTGCACCCCAGAGGTATATACTTCCAGATGCTGGCGTGCAACTCAGACGGTTACAGGAACACTACGGCCAACCATGTCCTCCGCTACAATACCTGGGACAACCCCCCGAAACAGCATCCCAGGTACCTAGGTGTAAAGGACAATCAAGGAATGGTCTGGATCAACCGACCTTTCGCCAGGAAGCTCAAGCAGGATGACCTGGTCCTCGACGCCATTAACCGAAGGCTTCTCGGGGCCAAGACACTTGTTCCCCCACAGAGGTTGGTGTCTGTTAGGATTAGATTCAATTAACTATAATAAATAGTAAACCAAATTTTACTCCAAGGCAAGAAGGCCGAAAACCAAACCAAAACGGCCGAAAAACTCTTTTTTTAAAAGATAACCCTAGACAATATTTAACCTAGATGATAAATAGTGGATAATTAGCACACTTCTTAAAAATTGGGCTAAGCCCACACTATAATAAATATCAATTTAATCTTTATTCTGCCTAATTGTAAAGACCGCATTTCATGTACACTTTTATAGAAAACTTTATTTGATTTGTCAATTTCAGCAAAAAACGACAACTTTCAACTCCTACCTGTGACTTTACAATTCCGAATCTAGATTTTTCTTTGCTCCGTCTCATCTTCTGCTTTCAACTGCAAGACTGAAATGATATTCCCCCAATAGGGTCAGCGAACCACCACTGAGTATGTCTCATCCCGTGAACACACGCGAAGAATAGTGTAACACCTATACTCATTCTAACGTGTGCAGTTCTGAAAACCCTTCCATGCGTTCTCTCCAATCAAAATCAACCACGTATCACGGATCATATTCATTTATAAATTCAGATACAATTTATTAAACATACCAAATTCATATACACATACGCAAATACAAACACATACGCATACACATACACATACACATAACTAAAATGCAGGTTAGTATAGCATACCGAATCCCTTGATATGCCCACACATCATATCAACACTTCACAAGGTGCCTGCACCGCCGTAATGCGTCCCCACGCACTCCTTCGAAAATGCCTGAGAAACTTAGCAAGTAACAACCGCGAGTGACGTTTCTTCCCCGTAGTCCTTTGACTCTCATAAGCCAGGTATGCACCATAGTGTCAGTAGAATCGACCTCCACTCATGCAAAAATAAATCAGCAAGTCATAGTAAATACATCATCATCGATTCAAGTCCACGGCCTCGGCTCAACGCACTCCTTACCAGGGGTAATAAAAACTTGCATCATATATAGATATAAAATCATTAGTTTTTCCAAAATAAGGAGAATCAAGAACAATAGGGAGCTCTGCTCACATATCAAAATCAAGTAAGGTAGATACTTGCCGAGCCGTAATCTCACCTTAAAAGTAATCCAGTTACTCGGACCATATATAGAGACCCACACTTCACTTATCAGCTGAAGATAAAGACCGAGAACCGACAAGAACAAACAAATGAACTACCCTCAACACCTTATCATTCACATCGATATCCAACAATCAGAAATTAGATGTGGTACCATCCATTTTATCCTATAATGTCCTTAGTTTTTCAGCTTGGGATTGTTAAGAGTCCATAATACATTTCTCGTGCCCAAATGTATGCCAAGAAGGTTTACTTACAATGCACAGGCGAACAATCTTGCTTAGGTGATGAACCCACATAACTAACCCCTTTCTTATATTCTGGACTATTTATATAGAGATTTTTATCCTTGTGCGACAATTTAAAATCACTCTTCGAGGCATTCAGTTCAATTGTCCAAATTTGAAATTACAAAATGTTACATTAAGAGGGGTTGAATTAGTGTTAAAGTCAAATTAAGGATTTTTAACTCATTTTTGACAAACTCCGTAGCGGAAGAAACCTTTTGTAAAACAGAACTTTGCAGATAGGCTTCTGTAAGATAAAATGAATGTATGTGATTGCGATTTTATTCGATGGACGCAAGGATATTTATAATGGTTCGGCAACTTGCCTACATTCACTCTTCACCCAGAATTTAGATGGTTTTCACTAGGACTTAATGTAGTAGAGATTACAAAAGCTGATATGTGATCAACCTTTTACAATACAGACCATAAAGTTCTGCACCACAGATAACTGAGTTGCACAGCATAGACCAGAAGATTCTGTACCAAATGTGTCAACCCTCTACATCACAGACCAGAAGGTTCTGTACCAAAGGTGCCAATCCTCTACAGCACAGACCAAAAGGTTTTGTACCACATGTGACTGATTTTCACGGCACAGACCGTTGGGTTCTTTACCACAGTGATTCGGTGCACGCGTTAGCGTGACTAACAAAGGCAATCGGTTGTCGGATGTTTCTCTCAGGCGGTGTCCTCTCCTGCATAGTAACCTGTCGTGACTTCCTTCGAGACTTTTCACACCGGCGGCGTCCCCACCTGCACATCACCCAGCTGCGCCTTCCCTTGTGCGATCCCTCAAGACAGTGACTAAGCAGACATAAAATCCCTGCCCAAGGTTCTCCTGTGTGGTCCGTCAAGACTACAACTAAGCAGACATAGAATCCCTGCCCAAGATTATCCTGCACACACAGAACGTTACACCATAGAAATTGGTTAGTCCATCACCTTCTGTGCTCCCAGGGTATCTGCCATTCTCTCCGGCCCACTGTACATTAGCCACACCAGCAATCATTTAATTATAAAAATATTTCATACAAAAAGTTCTCAACGTGAGTAGCTTTTGTAATGTAGATGTTTGACTTCTGTTTCACAGAAGGTCAAGGCTTATAATCAAAACCTATTCAACACAAAAAAGGAACGAGGGTTCATCAGTCCACCACGTCGTATAACTTCGTCTAAGGAGGAGTTAACATTTCCATGGACAACCACTTACACCAATCCTGCGGTCTGTCACTAGTCATACAACGTAGATAGGTCTCTAAACAACGATTGACCACCTCCGTCTGCCCATCAGTTTGAGGGTGATACGCTGAAGAGAGGTGGAGCTCAACACCTTGCAAGCGGAACAGCTCTTGCCAGAAACGACTGAGGAAGATCGTATCCCGATCGCTGACAATGGTGAGTGGCAGGCCATGCAGCTTAAACACGTTGTCGAAGAAAGCTTGAGCCACCGTTTTTGCTGAGAAAGGATGAGACAGTGCAATAAAATGGCCATACTTCGACAATCGATCTACCACCACCAAAATTGTCTCCTGTCCCTGAGAACGAGGTAAGCCTTCCACAAAATCTAAAGAAATGTCTTGCCAGAGGCCTGCTGGAATAGGCAAGGGTTGCAACAAACCCGGAGTGGCCACATTCTCGTGTTTATACCGTAAACATATATCACAAGTCCGAACAAAATTCCGGACATCGCGATCCATTCCCCTCCAAAAGAAATATCTGTAGACTCTTTTAGACGTGGCCAAGGCACCCGAATGTCCACCCACCGAACTGCAATGGAATATTTTGATGATTTTAAGCCTCACAGCAGGATCATTGCCGACCATAATCCGAGACCCCCGTTTCAGCAGGCCTTGATGCCACTTGTAAAGAGAAAAGGTAAAGCTGCCATCCTGTAATCCCTGAAGCAGTTTCTGCAAGTTACTATCACTCTGCCACGTTCGCTTAATATCATCCAAAAGAGTTGGGCAATCATCTTGAACAATCAGGGCAAAGAGTTCGGAACCAGGAAGTCGAGACAAGGCATCGGCTACTAAGTTCTCTTTACCTTGCTTATACAAAATCTCGTAGTCGTAGCCCATCAGCTTTGATAGCCATTTAAATTGACTCTCCGTATGTAGACGCTGCTCAAGCAAGTATTTGAGACTCTTGTGGTCTGTCTTAATAAAGAAATGTCGGCCACACAGGTAATGGTGCCACTTACCCACCGCGTGAACAATAGATAGCAACTCCTTCTCGTAAACAGAGAGGGCCTGATGCTTCACCGACAAAGCCTTGCTGATATAGGCGATAGGATGATTCCGTTGCATAAGCACAACACCGATGCCTGTGGTACATGCGTCTGTTTCCACCACGAAATCAGATTGGAAATCTGGTAGAGCCAGAATTGGAGCGGAAGTCAGTAGGCTCTTAAGTTGATCGAAAGCCTCCTGAGCTGCCGAATCCCACTGGAAAGAATCTTTCTTCAACAAATTAGTAAGAGGTCGGAACGTCAGAAGTAGGATTGTGATTGGAATGTCATTCACCTGCACCTAATCCCTTCATGGATCCTCCATCCAGTCTATTGTCTGAGAAGTTGCTCCCGTCGGTGAAACCGTCACCGCCACTGGCATCACCTGTGACAGAGTTATAGATGCTTCCAAACCCACGTATACCTTTGTTGTGGTTTCCTTCACCACCATAACCAACTTTGTTCAATAAGGTCATGTCGATGACTTGCTTTGAATTCTCCTTCTCCTCCTCCTTCCTCCCCTGACTGTCATAAAACCCCAAACCCGACGAATGATCGGATGGGACAACAATCGGTGGGTAGAGAACATTATCGCTCACCGCGGTAGGTGCAGGGACATTGTTCGGTGAAGCTGCTATCGGCGGTAGGATTGCCTGCTGCAATTTGGTAAGAGCTCGAGTGATTTCCCAGAATTGTCGGTTGGTGTCATCCTTTAGAGTGTCCAGCGGTTCTTCAATTGCCGAAAATCTCGTCTCTAATTCTGAAATTCTGACTGTATCAGTCATCATCATCGCGATTTCGACAGGTCGGACCAATTGTTAGGGTTATATTCAATTACCCATAAAGACAACAAATCAAATTCTGCTCTAAGCTTAAAAGGGAAAAAGCCAAGCCAAAAAGGCCGGAAAATTTTTTTCCAAAAACGATCCTAGCTAGACAATGTTAAACCTAGATGATAAATAGTGAATAATTGGATTAAGTCTCACTTCCTAAAATTTGGGCTAAGCCCACACTATAATAAATATCAATTTGATTTTTATTCTGCCTAACAGACCTCTGACCCTCTGTTCCATAACAGTGTCCAGTAGTAGCAAGAGTCGGAACAAGTGCTCCGTGGCGGAGTGGTCAGGACTTGGGGTGCTCGAACCGGGACATGGCACATGAGGTTGAGGAATCTCTTGCATAAGGTGTTATCTATCGGGGATTTCACTAGGAAGAAATGTAATTGAAATTGAAGACAAATACCCACCAGAGATAACAAACGAAGCAAATCTACATTGCTACCAAAATGAAATACCCAAGCAAGATTGAATTCCAATTTGTTGAAGTTAATGTGATGTTGGGTTAAGACTAAGTGGGCAGCAAAAAGATGTAAAACCATGTGGGGGACATGAAAATCACAATGAGAATCATTTTTCTAAAATTCGTCCAAATCAAGATTAAGACTCGGAGAATATGCTCACCTGTTAAGAGGTCAAGGGATAAAATGAAGTATGTTCGAAATCTTATCAAGCTATGTTGATGTATATATGATGCTACTAAAAGTTGTCAAACCTCCGTTCACTCCAATTTCCGTCGCCGTTAACCATTTCTCTGACAACCTCCGACAGCCCAAGCTGGGGAATCGACCCCACAGACACCAACAACCTCCACGTCCCCCACTCCCTGTTTCTCCCTAACAGAAATAACAAAGCTAACGAACTTCCCCTGCCCGCGTTGTCTTTTATCTACCCCCACCCACGCCGTGGGCTGAATACTCAGATGGGCTTAACTAACACCCGGCCTAGCCCATTGCTTGCTTCGACTACTAACAGATCTACTAACAGAATTGCTTCGCCTGTTATTTCAGCAACAGCAGTCAGTCCTCCAATGCAACACAGCCACCCTCCTCCCTGTGTCCTCCTTCTTTTGTAGCTTTTCCACTTCTCCTCGCATCAAATGCCCCCCCTTAAGAACACTTGTCCTCAAGTGCGTGACCCGGGTAGCGACGTTCAAGGTCAAATAAGAATTCCCACGTGGCATCCTCAGCTGGCTGGTTCTGCCACTGCACCAAGACCTTCGTAGCCGCACGATTGCCACGCTTCACCATAGTGCGTGCTAAAATAGCCACAGGAATCGGTAGTAAGGGTGCAACTGAATTAGGGAGCTCTGTAGATACACGAGTAGAGTCAGAAAGACGGCCACGGAGTTTAGAGACATGAAAAACCGGGTGGATAGATGACCCTGCTGGTAAAGCCATCCTGTAAGCAGCTCGGCCGATCTTGTCAACCACCTTATAGGGACCATAAAACAATGGAGCAAGTTTTTGATTATTTCGGCGCTGAACACTGGCCTGTCGATACGCCTGCAATTTGATATAAACCAAATCTCCAATTGCAAACTCTCTCTCAGAGTGATGCTGGTCAGCAAACTGACGCATACGGTGTTGAGCCCGGTCCATGTGAAAACGCAACAAATGAATGAGCTCCTCCTTACTCCTTAACTCCAGATCCACCTCGGAAGCCACATTATCTGCTGGGAAATAAGGAATATGCAGAGGAGGAGAATACCCGTATAAGGCCTCAAAGGGAGACATGTTGATGGAGGAGTGATGTGTGCAGTTGTACCATCACTCGGCCATGGACAACCACTTACACCAATCCTGCGGTCTGTCACTAGTCCTACAATGTAGATAGGTCTCTAAACAACGATTGACCACCTCCGTCTGCCCATCAGTTTGAGGGTGATACGCTGAAGAGAGGTGGAGCTCAACACCTTGCAAGCGGAACAGCTCTTGCCAGAAACGACTGAGGAAGATCGTATCCCGATCGCTGACAATGGTGAGTGGCAGGCCATGCAGCTTAAACACGTTGTCGAAGAAAGCTTGAGCCACCGTTTTTGCTGAGAAAGGATGAGACAGTGCAATAAAATGGCCATACTTCGACAATCGATCTACCACCACCAAAATTGTCTCCCGTCCCTGAGAACGAGGTAAGCCTTCCACAAAATCTAAAGAAATGTCTTGCCAGAGGCCTGCTGGAATAGGCAAGGGTTGCAACAAACCTGAAGTGGCCACATTCTCGTGTTTACACCGTAAACATATATCACAAGTCCGAACAAAATTCCGGACATCGCGATCCATTCCCCTCCAAAAGAAATATCTATTGACTCTTTTAGACGTGGCCAAGGCACCCGAATGTCCACCCACCGAACTGCAATGGAATATTTTGATGATTAAGCCTCACAGCAGGATCATTGCCGACCATAATCCGAGACCCCCATTTCAGTAGGCCTTGATGCCACTTGTAAAGAGAAGAGGTAAAGCTGCCATCCTGTAATCCCTGAAGCAGTTTCTGCAAGTTACTATCACTCTGCCACGTTCGCTTAATATCATCCAAAAGAGTTGGGCAATCATCTTGAACAATCAGGGCAAAGAGTTCGGAACCAGGAAGTCGAGAAAAGGCATCGGCTACTAAGTTCTCTTTACCTTGCTTATACAAAATCTCGTAGTCGTAGCCCATCAGCTTTGATAGCCATTTAAATTGACTCTCCGTATGTAGACGCTGCTCAAGCAAGTATTTGAGACTCTTGTGGTCTGTCTTAATAAAGAAATGTCGGCCACATAGGTAATGGTGCCACTTACCCACCGCGTGAACAATAGATAGCAACTCCTTCTCGTAAACAGAGAGGGCCTGATGCTTCACCGACAAAGCCTTGCTGATATAGGCGATAGGATGATTCCGTTGCATAAGCACAGCACCAATGCCTGTGGTACACGCGTCTGTTTCCACCACGAAATCAGATTGGAAATCTGGTAGAGCCAGAATTGGAGCGGAAGTCAGTAGGCTCTTAAGTTGATCGAAAGCCTCCTGAGCTGCCGAATCCCACTGGAAAGAATCTTTCTTCAACAAATTAGTAAGAGGTAGGCAGATAACTCCATAACCCCGGATAAACCTCCTGTAATATCCACTTAGACCCAAAAAGCCACGCATTTGTTTCACATTCACTGGAGTAGGCCAATCCCGTACAGCTTGTATCTTCTTCGGGTCTGTAGAAACACCCTGTCGATCGATGTAGTGACCCAAATACTCGACCCTCGCACAGTCAAAAGAACATTTAGACCGCTTAGCAAATAGAGCATTCACTTTCAAAACTTCCAAAGCCTTCTGTAGATGTTCCACATGCTCCGCAAGACTGGCACTATATACAAGTATGTCATCAAAAAAGACTAAGATGAATTTATGCAGATATGGCCGAAAGATGGAATTCATGAGGGCCTGGAAGGTGGAGGGGGCATTCGTAAGCCCGAAGGGCATTACCAGAAATTCGTAGTGTCCCTCGTGAGTGCGAAATGCCGTTTTAGGGATATCATCTGGAGCCATGCGAATCTGGTGGTAACTCGCTCGTAGATCTATCTTGGAATATATCACCGAACCATAAAGTTCATCCAACAATTCTTCTATTACGGGTATAGGATACTTATCCTTGATGGTGAGTTGGTTGAGTTGCCTATAATCAACGCACATTCGCCAAGACCCGTCTTTCTTTTTCACCAACACAACTAGCGAAGAGAATGAGCTGCGGCTAGGCTGTATAACTCCCGTCTCCAACATCTCGTTAACCATCTGCTCGATAATATCTTTCTGGGCTGAGGAATGTCTGTAGGGGCGGACACTAACGCCATGAACACCATCCTTCAATGTGATTGAATGATCTTGTCCGCGAAAGGGGGGAAGTCCCTGTGGTTCCTGAAAAATATCCTGAGAGACATCCAAAATAGCAGAAACGACTGGATCAATTTCATCACCTGACTGCAAATGATACAGGACAGCAGATTCATAGCTCCACAACACCGTTGTCAACTGATTAAGAGGTAGTTTACTCACGGCCTTTCCCTCAATCATCTGGCAATAAGTGCTGGGAAATTTAGCAGTGTTTCCCTGCAATACTATCTCTCGCTCCATCCATTTAAAGGTCATCCTACTCACTTGAAAATTCCACGTTATATCACCCAATTGAGCTAACCATTGAACCCCCAATATCATTTCACAGCCTTGCAGAGGTAAGACATAAAAATCTGCCGTAAAACAATGTCCCTGCATCTGCCACGCAAAGCCTTTAATGAGTCTATTACTGCTCAACCTTCGACCATCAGCCACCAACACTTGCATGGGACTAATTAGACCAGCAACCATGTTCATTCCCTTCAGAACACCATCATCCACAAAGTTGTGCGAACTACCCGAATCAATCAAAATGTGCAATGGTCGTCTTCCATACTGACCAACAATTCGCATGGTCTGTGCTCCGTGATCACCCACTTCTCCATTCAACGCATGCAATGTTACCTGCAATTCTTCATTCTCTGTTTCCTCATATCTGTTAAGGAATTCCCCATCAGCTGTTTGATCATTATCCGCCCTCTTCTACTATTAATGAAAATAGTTGGCGCTTAGAGCAGCGATGATTCCTGTTAAACGGCTCATTACAGCCGAAGCACAACCCCTTAAGCCGCCTTTCCTCGATTTCCTCCTGACTCAACCTCCTTCGCATTCCTCCAGCCACCGAATTCCCAGATTCTTGCACCCTATTTCCCTGTTGTCCTGTTCCATTACCTTTAAGAAGGAGAGGATATTTGTTTGCAGGATTAGCGACAGCAGACAGCTGTGATTGTGGAACAGGATTAGGTGTTTGACCAGTTCCCCCCAATCCTCCGTGAGCCGAGAATATCTGTCTAGTTGGTCCTTTACTCCATTTGCTCTGCCCCCCGTAATTGACATCAGGTGGCACATCCCTACTTAAAATCCGTGCGTGAACACTCAGCAAGTCTGTAGGCTTTAACAGCCAGAGAGTGCTTCGAAATTCCTCTTTAAGGCCGTTAATGAACAAACTGACTTGGAAAGACATTGTTAGATCTACCTTTTCCAGCACTTTCCGCAGACACGAGTCGAATGCTTCCATGTAGACATACAAGTTAGACAGCTCGCCTTCTTGTTTCAAGTGCTTCATCTGTCCCATCGGATCCTCCAGAACATCCTTACCAAACCGTTTCGTCAACGCTGAGACGTATTCCTCCCAAAACAAGGCAGTTTCGTGGCTGCGATTTCTGATGAAGGTATAATGCCACTGAAGGGCAGCACCATACATATACAACGATGCGAGCTTCACCTTCTTAGACTCCGGTACTCTTTCTAACTCAAAATACCGACTGCTTTTATATAGCCAATCTTCCAAATGAGAGCCATCGAAGTCCGAGAACTCTACCTTTGGCATGGTAAACTGATAAGAGGTCTCACTCTGCAGCAGCATCTCCTCCACGTTTTGTCTCGTGTTAACTGGTCTGGCAACCACCGTTTCCGATTCTGCTTCACGGCTGACCTGCGAACTCCTTCCCAATGCCTTCAAATGATCCTGCGTAGCTTCCCACTTCAAATCCGATTGAGCCTGCATCTCCTTCATTTGTTTCGTCAGCATCTCCATCCGATCAACCAGCCCACCCACCAACTCATTCGTCGCATCCTGATCCTTCTTCAGCTCGAGCAACCTCGTATCCACCATGGCCACAGGAGCTGCGACGCTCTGATACCCTTGATGCTACTAAAAGTTGTCAAACCTCCGTTCACTCCAATTTCCGTCGCCGTTAACCACTTCTCTGACAACCCCCGACAGCCCAAGCTGGGGAATCGACCCCACAGACACCAACAACCTCCGCATCCCCCACTCCCCATTTCTCCCTAACAGAAATAACAAAGCTAACGAACTTCCCCTGCCCGCGTTGTCTTTTATCTACCCCCACCCACGCCGTGGGCTGAATACTCAGATGGGCTTAACTAACACCCGGCCTAGCCCATTGCTTGCTTCGACTACTAACAGAACTACTAACAGAATTGCTTCGCCTGTTATTTCAGCAACAGCAGTCAGTCCTCCAATGCAACACAGCCACCCTCCTCCCTGTGTCCTCCTTCTTTTGTAGCTTTTCCACTTCTCCTCGCATCAATATATGTTTGAAATATTTCGTTTTGGATTGCCAATAGGAAATGGTTTCAAACCAGGCGTCGCAACGACAGAGGATGAAGGGGCTTCTATTCGATACTTCATACAGCCTCAGGTGCTAAACAATCTGTCGTGTACTATTGCAGCTTCATAGTTCAAGGGTAGACCAGATTATAGATTTTGATTCGATTTAAGGTCCTGTTGAACGTATCCGATGGGGTCATTGAATTTCAACAAATGGTTCATTCCGTGAATCTGAATTCGTCGCTTAGAAATGGTCGATTGTTGTACGATGCATCATCAGGCGATGGCGGGGAGGCACTATCCTCCGACAAGGAGGCGGGAGAGGAGGGTCTTGGATTGATGGAGGAGAGGATGGTGATACAGAGCAATGACCACCCAGGAACAGGGCAAAAACAATCACCATGACCCAAGGCCTCCTATGAAAGCGAATTGAGCCCAACGACTAATAAAAAAGGAATTCATGTGCCAAATCATTTAATCCTCATGTAGCAAATCATGACAAGTTTGGCGATGCTTGTCGCCAAGGATTTCATTGAAAAAAGTGAATGAAATATAGAAATGAAAATCTTCCGACTCTATTTTAAATGAAATATGTGTGTGCGTGATCCGGGGTAAATAGAAAACAAAAGATAATTCCCCATCGTATGTATAAGTTAAAGTTGGAATGGATACAAATATCGCCACGAAAGCTCGACTGACACACTTAGATTCTGATGATACTAAATGATACAGAAAAAAGAGCCGATCCAAGGAATTTCTGGATTTCGATTTTCAAGTTGAATGATTTCACTTTCTAGGGCGCCTTTTATATAGGGATAACCAAGACGTAAGAACAGAAATGTGATACATGAGCGAAACATAAATGAAATATATGTAGGAATGAAACATAAATGAAATGCATGCATGAACTAATGCATGAACTAGCAATGAATGATTGGTTCGAAGCGTGCGCCTTTGACCATATTAGCTTCTTATATGTCAAGTTAGAAGTATTGAACAAAAACATCATCATTTCACTATCTTGACGACTGGATCGACTTCATCGCGCATAATCATCCCTTGGTTGAAAAGGATTTGCCATCAAACCTCCATACTCATCATATTCAATGCAGGGAGAGAAATCTTGGACATTGTATTTGGCTGACACTCTATAATCTATTGGCAAATTGATCTTGTATGCGTTGGAGTTAATGCGTCCGATGACCTTGAAGGGCATTTCCGCTCACAACATGAGCTTGTATTTCCTTTTTGATATGAATCTTTCTTTCCAAAGGTGGATCCACAATAAGTATCTTGGTTGGATGTTCTTTTCTCATTGTCTGTGATTAGGTCTTTTGTTAGTAGATGTTGTTCTTCTTCTTGATTTGTGCCCCAATCTTCTCATGAAGTGCTTTCATATCCTTAACATGTTACTTCGCACACTGGCTCAGAGTTCTTGGATTTGAAAGTGGAGATAACTCGACAGGGATTAGAGGGTTGAACCCATAAATTGCCACGAATGATGAAGCCTTGGTAGTATAGTTAGGGGCTCGATTGTAAGCAGACTTTGCTTGGACAAGTTTCATGTCCAGTCTTTCTAGTTCTTCGACATAAAAGTACAAAAAATAGCAGCCATTGTGCGCTTCACCATCTCTGTCTTGACTTGGTAGGTTGAACTAAGACTAGCTTGATACCCATCTTGTGCCACAATGCCTTTCAAAAGTAGCTAAGAAACTTCACATCACGATATGAAACTATGGACATAGGCATGTCATGTAGTCGTATCACTTCACAAAAGCAAATATTGGCAATGTTGGATGCATCGTCAGTCTTGTGGCAGGGAATAAAGTTGGCCACTTTTAAGAATCGATTCACAACCAATATGATTGAGTCCTTCCTTTGCGTACGTGGCAACCCTAGTGTACGCGCGCCCTTCGGCGTAGCACGCGCGTGGCGGTTCGGACGACTCGAGGATCCGGGCCCACTTCCCCAAGGCCCATCTGGTCGGCATCATGACTCGACGTCGAATACTGCGGAAGGAATTTTAGTTGGGCCCTCCCTTGGTTCCCAAATGGGCCTACGGGACATCTCGCCGATCGTCTCCAGTTTCCTGAAGGCGATGGGCGAAAGGCTACGTTAAGGCCTCATTCGTGAGCTTTTGGGAGGACTCAGGGAGCGCATCGTGTCACCATTACCCATCCAAAATGGCTCCATAAAAAGGGGTTGTTGCTTAACCTATCTAGATAAGATATTACGGAGTCACCACCAACTTATTTTTTATAAAACTGTTTAAGTCGGAAAAACAGTTTGGTTTAGAGTTTCCTTTTTACTAACTCCTACATTCCAACATGGGAAAAGGAGGTGACGTTTGCTCCAAGTGATTTTCTTTTATTTAACACACATTGGACCCGATCCAGGAGTTGGGCCGGACTCATATCGACGTTTTATGGGTGTTGGACCCGAATTTAGATTTTTTTGATTAAAAATCAGCATTAATCCTAATATCCCAAAAGTGCAAACACATCCAATTATTGAGATCAAAGCGACGAGAAAGGGTGGTGACTGTGGGCCTATACACTTGGGCCACTTTGGGACTTCATTACTCGCGTTTTCGATGTGGAGATCCAACCCACGTATTTTGTTACACGCGCCTTCAAGTTATCTTTAGAAATTCGAGGGTGAATCTCCCAAAGATGCATGCGTAGTGTACATGAAAAAATAAAATGCCAAGTGTGCTTTACTATGGGACCGAAATGCAAAAGATCCAACCATATATTAAATAGATAGATCAATGACAAGTATGTTTGTCAAATATCACACAAATGTAACAGTGGAATTACAAGTTATGCAGCTGCAAAGTAAAACGAGTATGCTAATGCAAATGCAACATATGCAGGTCTGAAAAACAGACCATAACTTCACCTACTATCTTCGAATCCAAGTGAAATTAGAACCTATATATTCGAATCTTAACGAGGAATTCGCATGTCAAGTTTTACAGAAATCTAACGGCGGCGGGATCTACCGAAATCAGGGAAGAAGCACGACTGGTCGCAGAAACGGAACAACCCTCGTTCGAAACATTGTTCCCATCATATCTCAGCAATGGATCATCCAATCGAAACAAAAATGACTTTCACAAAATGCTTATGAAATGAGGAAGTTACATATAAAGTTTCAACCAAATCCAACAGTGCAATCCCGACTTATGCAAGCGCAAAGTCGGGCATTCATGCAGGTTTCCCCAATTCCTGCAAATAAGGATGTAAAAAAAAAAATATGAAACACGGTACATATAAGATAAAAATACACATAATATGATGTGATTACCACACTCAAACGATGGGCATGTCCGTCAAATTTGGTGATGATCTAACGGTGAAATCATTCAGCATCTCGCAAAGAACAGGGCTGCGACCTACAACAAGTTTAGCTCTACAGATGCTCTTTTCGTCGGCTTGTGTTCGAATCAACCAGAAACTTCAAGGTCAAAACATATATGTATACGACCTTCTTTAAGTCTAATTTGTTTCGGGAAAGTTTGGAGAAGATCCAACGGTTGGATCTCTTGAGATCCCCTTCGAAGCGGGACTGCAGTGAGCAGGTCGGCCGCAAACTGCACGTACATCCTTTGCTTCGAGGGTCCTATCTCAGTCATTGATCATCGTAAAGATAAGATAAAAATTTCTTCAAGACCGTCACCTATTGAGGATCATTTGGTCTGAGAAGTCAAGGTCGGCCGACATGCATAACCTCTTCGAAAAGTCCCCTCTTTTGGGGCTGTAATGGCAATAGACGGCGAAATGGGAGACCAGAGGGTTCTCCGCCGTTCCCGTGCCATACATAGACCAGACATCAGCCCCCCAAGCTACCGTATAAGCTCTGGGACCTAGGGAGGAGATGGACACATGTTTTTGAAATTATTTTGGACAGCAAACAAGGATTATGCATGAGCAGCGAACAAATCCCAACCGCGAACAAGTCATATCGCCTTTATGCATACACGTGCCTACGAGAATGGATGGTTCTCATCCTACAAAGCTTCAAATGACTTCAAACTACTTCAGGAAGATGCATATTCAAGTAAGGAAGATATACTACCTAGTTTCATCGCAATCCGATGCCGAACAAAAAAGTTATAGCCCACCAATCGGCTCCCCTACACTCTGGCCGAGAATACCTTTTGTCCGTCGGAGCTCGGTTCGCATTTTCTAAGTCACATGTGACAGATTAAACAAGAAAAGGGACGTGGGTCAACAATCCTTTGAGGTAAAAGAGTGGCTGAGTGAGTAGGGAGAAGGACGGAGACTCACCGAGGGAGTCGCCTCGCCCCGAGATGGCCCGGGGAAGAATCGAAGAGAACTTCGACGCTGGTGTTGTTGCTGCAGCTTGTTGCCAACACCGAGCTACTGGTTCGTAGGTAAGGAGCGAAGCTGTGGAGACCACCATTGCACCAGCTGGTATGGGGACTCGCTACTGAAGAGTGGGAAGCGCCGAGAGTTGTTGCTCGTCATGGTTGGAGCTGGGAAGGCCGTCTTGGGACACTTGTTGTCGTTGATTTTCGATGAAGCTGCTTGGCTCGTTTTGGGGTCGAGGAGGTTAGGCATTGCTGCCATTGGCCGGGGTCGCGACCAGGAGAGGAAGGAAGAGACACCGCTGGTTCTGTTTCCTAGGATAATGAGCAAAGGAGGGTGGCTTCCTAGAATGGTAAGATCTTTGGCGCAAGAAGAGGGGGTTGATCAGTGACTTGGTTCTGCGCAAATGGCTGAGATGTTCAGTTGACTCCCTCCCCCTTTGTGGAGGGTGGCTTCATAAGGGAAGATGAAGGTTAAGGGAAGGACACTTTGGCTCTATTCTTGGCTGGTTAAAGGAAGAGGGAGGAGCATTTCGCTGGCCATGAACAGTCAAGGGAATAGGCTTTGGCTCTCCGGAAGCTTTGGTCCCGGGGAGGATGATGGGAGAAGGAATTTCTCCTAGAGAGGAATCGAAGGAGTCTTGGTGTTGAGCCCCTCCAGTCGTTGTTCCTCTGATTCGGGTCCTCTTTATTTTCCAACCCTTTGCCTTGATAAGATGATGGCGTCCCTCATTCCTTCCTTTTCGAAAGGGCTTCCCGCTCAAAGCACTTCTATCTGGTCGTCAGAGACCATCGAGAATGTGGAAGGGAAAACCATAGGTTTCACCAAAACGGGCATCTTTGGGTGGCGTGGTCGAAAGGCTCCAGAGGGTGAGGATGACCAATCCTTTATGTAGTCACCGGGGGGTTTTACTAGCAGATAGGGAAGTTGGGATTCTCGTGAACCCCGAGGAGAGCAGGGGAGACAAGCCCCTTTGACTACGTCCTTTCTTGTAGGGGGTGAGTGGAGCAGCCGGTCGTCTTTGTCGAAGGAGGGAATCAAATCTTCCCTCAGTAGACGGTGAATTGCCCCGGATAAAGGAGGGAATTGCAAGGGGTGAGTGGAGCAGCAGGAATGAGTTGCCCCATGGAATTTTTTGTCTGATGTGGAGGGGATCTCCTACGGCTTTACAGTGTGGGATCGGGGTCATTCCTTGGTCTTTGTTAAATTGAGATGATTTGGAAAATCACCAATTGAATCCTTAGATTTCGTCGGACTTTTCAAATTGATCTGAACTTAAATGAAAATCTAAAAAGTCACAAATCAGTCATTGAATTTTGAAGTGGTTTTACGTTTCATCCGAAATTAGAATTAAACTAAAAAGGGGTAGAAATGCCTAAAAATTCACAGGATTATTACATTTTGTTAAAAATTTAAAAGTTTCAAAGTAACCTCATCATTTAATGAAAATGCAACTTGAATACTAGTTTCATGTAACTAACCTTCAACTCGTATTCGGTCACCTAATCATGTTTAGGAAAAATAGAAATTAATCAAATATCGTTAACCATGTTCAACGATTTTTATGAAACAGTAAGCGTGTTTGATGATCTTTAAAATTTAAATAGCACCATCTGTTGATGTTAATCTTAGCCTAACCACATGTGATTAAGACTTGATTAATAGTGAGTCAGTTGGGTTAGTGGCCAATTTGGGGGATCTACACCTAGTACGAAGCCCTTGCTAACATGTTTCAAGGAGCGCTCATGTATAGAAATGGTGTGTAGTGTCCTAGGGGTTGAATTCGACTCTTCACTCACTGGAACACAACATATCGTCAAATTAGTATTCAGACTCGCTTCTCCAATTTTTTGCAGATAAAAATTTTCTTGTATCATCGATAGGGGCTTCTCGACTCCAAAGTGCTTTGTAATCCCCATGGACTTCTCGAATGTAACTTCGAACCTTGAAAAAGAACCCTTGGGAATTCTTAACTTCGAACCTTGAAAAAGAAACCCGTTGTCTTGGTGAAATTGCTCTAAAGCTTGGATGATGCTCTAAGCAAAGACTTCTCGAAAATCCTCATGCTTCTTGTACAACGCCTTTAGGTATTCAACCTATCAATTAGGTTTTCATAATCGAGAGGAGAGCTATCTTCTTCGCGAGAGTGCAACTACATTCTTCACCCCGACCTTGTGCTTAAGAATAAATATGAACGTTCGCAGATACTCGACCCACTTGGCATGACGTCGATTGAGTTTATATTAGCCATTGATATATTTGAGAGCTTCGTGGTTGGTTTAGAGCGTGAACTCGCGGGACAACATTTAAGGACTCTGATTCTTTGTAATCGAATGATGATTAAGAACTCCTTATACATCGAATATTTGAGTATAATGTCATTGAGCTTCTCGTTGAAGTAAGCGATGAACCTCTCCTCTTGTAGCAAGACCATCAATCCCTACTTTGGATGTAACACGCTCTACTTCGAAAGTCTTCGAGAAATCTTGAAGTGCAAGAACAGGCGCCTCACACAATTTCTATTTCAACTGCTGAAAACTGTGTTGGGCGGCTTCAATCCACTTGAAGTTCTCCCCTTTTAGACATTTCATGAATGGAGGTATTACTGTGTTGAATTCTCAAATGAATCGTCGATAGACTGATGCTAGTCCATTGAAACTCTGAGAGTTGTGAAAACTTTTGGGTGTCGTCAAATTCATGAATGACTTGATCTTGTTCTTGTTGACCTAAACTCCAATAACTTGCACTTTTTGATATTTTTGAACAACTTCTCTTCTTGAAGTATCGCAAACACTTTCCTTAAGTGTGGGATATACTCAGTGGTGCTCCAACTGTAGATGAATATGTCATCGAAATACATGACGATGAAATTCCCAATGAATGGCCTGAACAAGTAGTTCATCAGCCTCGTAAAAGATGTTGGGGGCAATCATAGTTTGTGTTGAATGTAATCTTCCATTCATCGCCTTACTTCATACGGATTTGAGGATATTCACTTATATACCTTTGAGAACACTCGTAGGCCATGCAACTCGTTAAACATATTGTCTAATCAAGGACTAGGCAAACGATATTTCATTGTGATCTTGTTGAGTGGTCGATTGTCCATGCACATCTTCCATGATCCACCTTTCTTTGGTACGAGCATGGCTAGCTCCGAAAAAGGACTCATACTTTCTCAAACCAAGCCTTTTTGAAGTAGTTTTCTAGAACTAGACCCTTTTGAAATAGCTCGTCCACTTGCTTCTGCAGCTCCTTAACCTCCTCCAAGTTGCACTGATAGGCTAGTTGATTTGGCAAGGATTAGCTAGGAACCAAGTTGATCTGATGCTGTCTTTCTCGAAGTAGTGACAACTTGACCGATAACTCATTTGGAAACGCATATCGGAACTCCTCGATCAGTGATTTTTCATGTGGGTTGCTTCATCGCCTTGTCTTGGGTGGTCTCGAACATAACCAATATGAAGGCCTCCTCGCACTCTCGTACTGCTTGAATAAGTTCCATGCCTTTGAGGCGTTATGCTGACTTCTAACTTGTCGGTGGTTCATCTGGTCGAGACGTCAGGAGTAGCAAGGTGATCTTCTTATCATGAATACTGATGGATAAGTGTTACATAATCCATCATGTTGGGCTCGTCGATCGTACTGTCATGGCCATCCTAAAAGCAAATGACATGCGTCCTGGATATCACATCATAGAGCAATTTATCCTGACAGAATTTCCCAATTGAGAACGATACTCGAGTGTGTTGCGTAACTCAAAGATCACTCTCCTTTCTGAGCCATTACAGACGGTAGGGGTACGGATGAGGGATGATGGGCAATTTCAGATTCTCGACCATCGTACTCGAGACGGTGTTGGTGTAACTACCACTATCGATAATGACAGGAAAACCTTTTCCTTCACTATGCATCGCGTGTGGAAATACTTGTCTGGATATTATTCGAATTCCTCCTAATCCCATACAGGAGTGGGATCCTCCTCGACTTCCATATTTTCATCTGACAACTCTTATATAGTGATGTTCCTTTGCATTGGACACTCAGATTTTACGTGCCCGAAGTCCTGGTACTTGAAACAATTTCAAGTATTCTCTCAGTCGCTTGACTTCACTTTAGGCGTTGATGATGGGTTTGAAGGCCTTCTCGTAATTGTTGACCGAGGTCTTGACTGAGAAACAACCCCCTTGTTGAATGGTCGAACCTTCATTATTGGTCGAGTTCCCGATCTCCTTCCTTGCAATTGATCGACCTTATGAGCGAGCCCTCGAACATTATCATAGTTATAATATTGTTGTAGTTTGACGACCTCAAAAATATGAGGCTTCAATCCCCTCGAGTTTCTGGCAATCAGCTACTCCGGTGCTTCTTGTATATCACTGGAGATTCAATTTTTTGAACTCCCTCGTATACTCGAGTGCTCCAGATGTCTGCTGTAAAGACTACAATTTGAAGAATCGGTCTCGTCGATAATGCTCAGGCAAGAGTTACTTGTTCATGGCTAGCTTCATCTTCGACCAAGATTGAATATTGTCTCCAACTTCTCGTTGTTGTTGTTGGTTCAGGTTCTCTCACCAGAGGGTAACATACCGACGAAGTTTCAGGGCAATGATTTTTACCATCCAATCCTCCGAAACTTCATCATAATCGAAGATGCACTCTGTGATGTGTAACTAGTTGATGAACTCTCCTGGGTCGAGGATACCCTCGAAATAGGGAACATGTGTTGACATCATTGTCGCTCTTCCGACAGGATCCTGGGGTGGGTACATTTTGATGTATGTTCCTCTCGGATATCATCCTCCAGCTAGGGATTATCATGAATGTTGTTGTCATCGTGACAATGAAAGCAGTAAGCATGTTGAGCCCTCAATGCTTGAATTTGATGTTAGAGGTCCTCGATCTGCTGCTTCAAACCGGTAACATGAGTAACGGTTTGGGACATGACGCGGTGAAAACTGTTGGCCATCTTCAACCTCGCTCTTATACCGAGATGATACGAGGACAAAAAAAACAAAAGATAATTCTCCACTGTCAACTGGTACCAACCCCAGATACACCACCTTTACGAACGAGAGGATGAGTTAAACTGTGAACCGATATAGAGATTATCAACGGAGAAACTTGAATTGCCACACTTAGATCTAGATTATATTAACAATACAAAAAGAAGAGATAGTCGAATGACTTTCTAAAATTTGGTTTTTAAGTTGAATGAATGCGATACATAAACGAACGTAAATGAAATGTACGTATGAACTAGTCATAAATATGATACATGAACGAAACATAAATTAATGCATGAAGTAGCCGTGAAGGACCGGTTGGGTCATGATAGACAAAGACATCCCTTTTCACTCTATCGAATACCGAATCAGCTTCATTCCGCACTTTGGGGGGCGTCGGAGTGAGGACATTACAGTTGCACCAAGCGGGGGTCAAGCTCACGACAACTTTCAAGACAGAAGGGGACACGAACATGTTGGCAGAACATTTGGCCGGACTAATTGCGCGCTAATCAATTGCAGTTGTTGGATTAAGGACTTCCATTTGGACCTCGAGATGGCGTGACATTCCTGTCCTCGGGCAACATATGCCCTGGCACCACCCCCGGCCGAATTAATTATTTATATAATTTATGTTAATGGGGCTGCCCAGTGGAGGGGAACTGGGTCTCTCGTTTAAGAAATAAACATGAGAAAGCATCGTCCAACATTTGTCTGAAAACCCACGTCTTGAACGATATACGCGAACCTTTGATTTCATTTTCGAATTCCCATAGAGTCAATTTCATGATGTATTTATATATATACATACGTACCATGGTCCGATCCATAAATTACTACTTGTACAAAACAATAGTAATAACAATAATAACCCGAAAATAATGTCACCCTTCTTTCTCTTGTGTCTTCTTGTCTTTCCGGTTGTTTCATTTGGGGATGGCCGTCTTAAGGTTGGGTTTTACGACTCTACTTGTCCTAATGCCGAATCCATCGTTCAAAGGGTTGTGCGGAAAAGGTTTGCAGCGGATCGCTCTGTCACGGCGGCACTTCTTCGCATGCATTTCCATGACTGCTTCGTCCGGGTAAGTTTGTGTAAATTTGGGCGGGCATTCATGCGATATTGGATGATGATGGTATTGTGTATATGTGTTGATATAGGGCTGCGATGCGTCGATACTGATCGACCCGACAAAGGACAAGCCATCGGAGAAATTTGCCGGACCCAACGGATCCGTCCGGGAATTCAAATTAATTGACAAGGCCAAGCAACTCCTGGAGTCCTCTTGCCCCTCAACGGTCTCCTGCGCAGATGTAATTGCTATTGCGACACGGGACGCCGTCCACCTCGCGGGGGGACCAAGATACAACATCCCGACGGGCAGAAGGGACGGCCTCATCTCCAACCCGTCACTGGTTGATTTGCCTAGCCCGTCATTCACGGTGTCTCAGGCGCTTGATGCCTTCACTGCAAAGGGATTCAACCTGACAGAGATGGTGACCCTCCTGGGGGGGCACACAGTTGGCAAGGCCCACTGCGGCTTATTCTTAGACAGGATATCATCGCCACCCGACCCCACGATGAGCCCAGCCCTGGCCTCAAAGCTCGGTAAAATCTGCGGGACCCCATCCGGTTCCCTTGGCCCGGCAGCATTCCTGGACCAGAACACGTCCTTCGTGGTCGACAACCAGTACTACAACATGATCATGGAGAAGAAAGGGATACTGAAGATCGACCAGGAGCTGGGGTTAGACAGCAGAAGCAGCAGATTAGTGGCGAGCTTCGCGGGGGACGAGAATGGGTTCAGGACGAGCTTTGCGGCCGCGATGGTGAAGTTGGGAAGTGTTGACGTGATCACGGGGGAGGAAGGGGAGGTCAGGACGAACTGCAGGGCCTTCAACAATCCCAACTGATCAAAAAATTAAAAAGATCAAGCCTACGTTTCCTCCTCCGTCGTCCCCGAAATTGAAGTGACTGTGTTTGGTCGGTTCACTGCTACCATTCATTTTATCATATTCCATCTCTAGTTTTCCATTACGTACGACTTTCAGTCCCATTATATTAAAACCTTCATGGATCCCCATTTTGGGCTTCTAAATATGAAGGCCCACAAATGGAGGCCCAACGTTTTCGGGTCGCAGAACAACACCGTCGGCTAGCTAATGAAATGGCAAACTTTGCATGGGTTTATCAACTAATAGTAAACAGTTCCAGATGAGAGGATAAACTCGAAGTCGATGGGCAATGATTAGGGGCGCCGAATCCAAAGGGTTCCATTTTGTTTTTAACAAATAATAGCAGAGGAGGAGAACAGAACACGTAACTGGAGGGATTAATGGCAGGGGAGGAGATTACACCTAATCCTTGCTCTCCTCTCAATGTCACTGCAAAAATTAAATACAAATTGAGAATCTTATCCGAACCAAAAGGGGGCCAAAAAAGGCTCGATCTTCTTTTTCTTTTTTTCTTTTTGTTGGGGGGCGGGGGGAATTAATTAAATCAGCGGCTTTCTGTTGAAGTGGGGTGGGGTGGATGGGGCGCATGAGGGTTATTAGCATTAATTAGTCATCTTGGAATTTTGTATTAAGAACTACTTTGAAGCTTGATTGGGCCGCTGGAGGTCGAAACCTTGGAAGTATTCACCGAACCCACGAAGTTATCGCCTTTTTTTCCCCTTTTTTCTTTCTCTCGTTTGGAGTAATCTATTGTTTATTATGGACAATTATTAACTAAAATCATGTCGCAAGAGGGAGAGGAAGAGAGTAGGGGTGTGCAGGTTTCGGGTAGGTAGGTTCCGAACGTGAAACATGGAACCTACATTGTAATGGTCGGTTCCTTATTTTTAGAACTCGGAACCTACCCTGTGGCTTAAAGAATCACCCAAGAACCAATCCACCGGTTTTGGTTCCGATTCCGATACATGTCCTGCAAAGTAGGGTCATTAATAGGGCCCTGAGGTTGGATCCCGTATATCTGCCTGGCGAGCGCCTCCGCAAAGTAGGTTGCCACCTTCCTCATGGCCCCGGCCTGGGAGGCGGCTAACACTCCGATCTATTTAACTAGAGCCTTGGCCAGGACGAGATTGTTCTGTTGGACGGACTGTGCACAGGCCATGAGCATGTGCACGAGCCGCACGCCATTTTCCTGCGAATCAACGAGGACGACCGAGCGAGTGGTCTCGGGCATTTGACTCTTCTCAGGCGACGACTTGAGCCTCTTGTTGGGGGGTTCTTCGGGCTGCGTAAAACAGTTGGAAATAGGGGTGAAAACTAGCCGAGTCGAGACCAAGTACCCACAGGCTCGAGCTTGGCTCAATTAGGAAAAGCCCGAGCTCGAGCTCAGTTCGAACTCGATCGAGCTCAAATAATTGGAGCTCGAACTCGGCTCGGTCCAGTTATGGAGGGCTTGAGCTAGGCTCGAATGTAGATCGAACCTAAGCTCGGCTCGAAAACTCGACTTCGATTTCAAAATACACATATATTGAAGTTGACTCGAACTCGCTCGGTTGGCTCGAAAACATATATAATAAAGTTTACTTCAAAACCATAAATCTGAAATAACAATGTTGCCAAAACATTTCAATAAAATCATACTTCCAAAACATCTCCAAAAGAAATATTCTCCCAAAACATCTCCATAAGATATAACCAGATTTCTCAGAACAACCACAAACCACAAGAACCATATTCTTAAAACATCTTCACGATATAGCTTCATTACCAAATCATAATAATATCACAATGGCATCATCACCTGCATATAAAATATTATAAAGAGTATTACAATCACCATAACAATAATAAGGCAATAAATATCTTAAAATTTTGTAAAGCATGTAACGATATTTAGCTTACTTCAAAAAGTTGAATTAGGTACTTGAATAAATATCTCTTGGTATGTTTTCCCTTTCTGTAAAAGAAACAAAAAAGAGAAATAAAAAGCTTGGGTTAATATCATGTTTAATAAATAATATATTAATTAATAATTAATAATATATTATTATTTTTGACGGAGGGGGAGACGACGGTTTTTTTTCTTAGGGTTTGTTTCTACAACGTGAGTGTTGGGAGGGGGAAGGAAAAAGTTTTCTACGTAATTTTATTAATTTTTATTAATAAATTATTAAATTTATTATATAATATTAGGCTCGCGAGCCTTCGAGCTGACATTGTTTCGGCTCGAGCTCGGCTCGTTTCGTTAACGAGCCGACTCGAGTTCGGCTCGCGAGCCTTCGAGCTGACATTGTTTCGGCTCGAGCTCGGCTCGTTTCGTTAACGAGCCGACTCGAGTTCGGCTCGAGCTCGGTCAAAGTCGAGCTTGAACGGAGTTTTGACCGAGCCATCTCGCGAGCGGCTCGGCTCGTTTTCACCCCTAATTGGGAACCAGGGCCGAGCCTCCAGCCGGAGCAGACATAGAGGCACCCAAATTCCTTGACACACTCCCCCTGTCGGGAGCGATTGCACTGAGATAGAACTAGTCAAACGAGGAGGAATCATCGAAGAGGACGGAATAAAAAGTTCATGGGGTTATAAAGATAAATGTTATAAATTTAGAGGCATTTAATTTTCTTTTTTTTTTTGGGGGATTAATACAATAATTAGTTAAATGAAATAGCCTTTATAATATATTTATTTGATAAGTACATTTATTACGTTCAAAATTTTTGGTGTAAGTAGTTAAGTCACTTGTTTTGATGTGCTAAAAAGCGACTCAAATAAAGAAAAACACCTCCGTGTTACTTATTTATTTTTTCTAGGGATTAACAGACTAAGGTTCATCATCACAGTCACTTACGATGTGGCGTACGTTTTCTAGTAATAAAGTGCAAATATTTTGTAGTTTTGGTTTCCAAAGTGTAATAATGTATAACTGGTAGTAGTAGTAGTAGTAAGAAAAAGGATGTTAGATAAGATTCAGTGAGTATGATAAATACACTTTTCTTCTCTTTAGGGCTAGAAATTACTTTTTAAAAACATAAAAATAAAATAAGATGAGGAAAAGTTAAAAGGGGGGGTGTGACGACGAATGTAGAGAAAGGGGAAGACACGAGAGACCCACCCAGGGTTTCTTTTTAATCCTAAATTATTTCGTTCGTGCAATGTAAAATGGCTTTTCCTCATCTTTTTTGTTTTTGTGTGTGTGAGTGTGGGTGATTGTGTTGTTCGTCCTGAGTGGAACCATCGGCCAACAAAACATAGTCGCCACCCCCCAACACCAGGGGGGTCTCCTAGGTATTAACACAGTGAAACACAAACTCGTGTGTGTGTCCCCATCGTCTATCTATGTTGTAATACCAACCGCCCCCCCCCCCCCCCCCAAAAAAAAAAAACAGTAATAATCTTGTGAGGGGGAGAATCAATCGTTCTACTGTATGTTCAGGTCAACTACCACCTTAATTTTTCACATGCCCGCGTAATTAAATACCTTTTTTTTTCAGAGCAATCATTGTGCAAATTAAATTCGAATCCACAAAACACGGGACACAAAGGCCCTCCATATAGGAGGAATGAATAGGGATGGATGGCACCCTTCGGTGGAGGCCATGAGGGATATCAGGGCAAGGGTCTTCCTAATATATAATATAAATGGGTTAACGGTTGTCCTAATAATAGCCCTTCAGAGATATAAATAGAAATATAATTACTAATGTCTTGTTATAATTTTTTAAGATGTTTTAAAATGGGAAAAAAAAAACTTACTGAGAACAAAAACACAACTTACAAATATACCCTGAGAGAACTCGTTAATAAAATCACGCTTAACCTTTTAATTTGATACAATTTTACTTTCTAAATGATTTGAAAGATGAGGTGAATTATCAAATACCAGCCTTACTATTCATATTCATATGAGTAAGTAAGATTCGAAAAGTTAACTATTTACCATAAACTATGGTTTATATTGTATTTTTCAAAGATATATAATAAAAAAAAACAATAATCAAACTTGTATGCGGATAGGAAAAAATGAAAGTGAAGATGAAGAATAAGAAGTTAAAGAATAAAAGCAAAATAAGATGAAAATAAATTATTCTCGTTATAAAAACACCAAGGTGAACTTGGAGGGAGTAGTCTGAAAACTAATATAAATCAACTTGATCTTCGAGTTTAGATTTGTATCCGAAAATTTTCTTTTTGTTTGCTTAGATTCTTTATCTAAACTTTTAAAAATGACAAATATATGGTTTTAGTAATTTGATAAGGATTTACAATTCACAATTCAATCCAATTCACGATTAAAAAAATGTAGTATTTCATATTCACGATCCAACAATTTATTTGAAAAAATCTTGTTTATAACATTTTTTTTTTAGAAATCGTGTTCATAATTGTATATCAATATTACGAAATTTAAGATAAGTTTAAAGTGAGGCAAATGAGGAGAACACACCGCTTTTGTTCCAATTTAAGTGATAATATTTCGCGAAATAGAGTAGTTTCATTAAAATTCGTCAAATAATGTCCCGAAATCGAAGTTAGCAAATTCGATTTCACTTCTAAGAAAATTAGTGTTACCAAATCTGATTTCTGATTTAATTCTTAAGGTAATTGAAGTTGACAACTTCGATTGGGCACATGCAACAAGGTAAGAAATCAAAATTCTAAACTCCCATTTCTTTAAGGAATGAAATTAGAAATTATATTTGGTAACTCTAATTTTCAAAGTGTGAAATCAAATTTGCTATGGCATTATTTGTCAAATTTAAAACTACATATCATATTTCATGAAATATTTCTACTACCGTTATTTTGGAACAAAACTTAGTGAACATGTATCGAGTAAGCAAAATATATTGCTTATGTCGGTACACGAGAGTCTTTTTGTTATTGGAGCAAGGAGTGAGAACGACGCTCTTCCAACTTGATTTTGCCCCGCGACTATCTCTACGCCTTTTCCAAAGATTTGTGATGCAAGGTCTGTGGGAAGAAAGGTAATGAGTTTAGACGGAAGGGATAAAAAGACGGATGAACGAGAGAAGAAAAGAAAGGCGAAGTCACGAACTGAGAATGTGCAATGGGTAGCAAGAGAACAACTAGATACATATTCACCATCAACTTTGATAGACTCACTTATCACTCGGATACATATTAGCGTGAACAAAAACAAGGGCGATGAATAACACAGAGGATATAGCTACACCACCACTGATAAGTCACTCTACTCAAACTGCACTTGAAATCCATCAAATGAAAAGATGGTTGAAAAGACACAAATCTAACTGAAAGTATTATATTTTAGTTCTAAATTGTATGTTTTACCCTCAAAGGGTACCCTTTATACATGGGTTGTCAAGCCAAGAACATAAACACACTATAATGAACCTAAGAAAATGTTTGCAAGGACAAATACATGAGCTAGCTATAAATAGTTTATTAGAAATAAACTAAACTTAAATGAGATGCATGAATCGATAAATGGTCGAACTCATGTAGGATCTCGAGCTGCCTTTAATATTGAGTGCTCGAGAGAAAGTTCAACTTCGATCAGGAATGCTTCATGACTGACTCTTCTCGATTAAATGCTTCTTGATTAGCTGAGACACTGGTGACTCTGAGTATCTATTTGTTTGGGGTAACTTGGAGTAAGAGGACGGTGAAACACGGAAACAAACAGCCCCATATGAGATTTTTCTCCAAAATTGAGAGGTCACCATTTTTTTACTTCAATGATTGGATGCTTTGTCTTTGTTTAAAAGGGAATAAATGTTGAGGAAAGGGGACACGGAACCGAAGAGGCGAGACACCAAGAGGTGCGAGGAAGGACTACAAACAGTAAAGATTCCTTTCCGTGGTTCAAGCAATAATAGGGGTTGGGGTGAAAATCTATATATATACTGTCTCTTATACACATCTAGATGTGTATAAGAGACAGTATATATATATCATAAATAACTGAAGGAGTTTATACAAAGATAGAAGCTTCGACCACCAGAACAGACCAGCGCGAGAGCTAATCAGGGTCTGTCTCTTATACACATCTAGATGTGTATAAGAGACAGCACCAGAACAGACCAGCGCGAGAGCTAATCAGGGTCGGTAAAACAAGAATACTAGCGGAATATTTTAACAAGAGTTCTAAAACAAGAATACTAGCGGAATATTTTAACAAGAGTTCCAGTACAGATAATGTTTGGAATACCAAAGGAGATAAGTTCGATACTGGACATGGTCTTTGAGCTTTTTCCAGGCTTTGGCGTATCTTCCTTCATAAGGGGTAATGAACCAATCTTTGTCTGGGCCATCATGAAGATCATATTCAAGGAAGACATCTACCTGTTTCAGGATAGTTTTCTGAATCTTTTGCTCAATGTATTTGGTTAACCATCTGAGGTGATATCCTAGACGCCTAAGGAGTTTAGGACTTTTCCACATGGGTTCATCATGTCTTCTGCGATGTATGGCAACATGGAAATGACTATGCATCCACCAATTAAGAGGAAAGGGAGGTTTGCAGAGGCAATGTTTACTTGGAGGCCTCATCTTTTACCCACTATCAATATCAAGCCGATGGCCGAGCCCTCCTGGCTATGTGGCACTCAAGTGGCGAAGTAGATAGCTTTACGGCTCTAGAGAGGATACTTCAGAGAAAACTATATGCTTGCTGCAAACAACCTTTAATCCCTAAATGGAAGATTAACAGTCAAAAGAGTTTGAAGAGGAATTCGTTTGAAGAGGAATTCGACGGGATCAGCAAAAGATGATCATTAGTACAGGTGAGAGAAGGTATAATGATAAAATGAAGCAGAACCTGGAAAGCTCAGGAAATAGGAGTGACAGGATAAACATAACATAAAACCAACGATGAATATGGAAGAGGGTCATGAACTGTTTTTGGGTTTTCTGGGTTTTGCAGATGTTTTTGGGTTTTCTGGGTTTTGCAGATGTTTTTGGGTTTTCTGGGTTTTGCAGATGTTTTTGGGTTTAGCGAAGGTAGGGGGTTGCTGAGAGATTCTAGAACTAGGGAACCACTACTTCTGGATAACACCTTAGGGAAACTTAGCCAGCCATGGATGTGGAAGAACTTCTACTTGTGTTTTAGCCCGAAATTGCTCTGCCTTTCTCCATTAGTGGGAGTGGCTATTTATAATACAAGTGCCCCTGAAAGGGTGTGGCTATGGTGAAGCTTTTAAAAGTAAAGCTAAAGTAAAGCTAAACTAGTGGAGGAATCTTGCAGCCTTTGTAAAAGTCGTTTTAGCTGCTGGTGCCGACCTTATCACTAAGGCATCTTCTTATCTCCTCGTGGGCGGCTACTCTTTAGGTCGCTTTCCCCGGTTGTCGGGTAAGTGCGCTGGATTCCTCTTGTGAGTGGACGAGGGTCCTGCTTGTGGTGATTCTGGATCTGGGCTGGATGAACTTGGGCCAAGGTCCACTTTGTCCAAAAAGCCTTGGGCTATGTCTTCCCAATACATGCCATCGTCATGATGCTGGTGAAGTGCATATTGGAGTCTGTGAATGTGGTGAGGGTCCGTGAATTGGATCTGGTGTTGGAGGATGAGATCTGGATCCAAGTATGGGACTCCATTTTCTTGACAAAGCTTGATCTTCAGGAACTCGTTGTTGGTGATGGCCATTTCTCTATCAGAGTGTAGTGGACTCTCATGGATTAGAGAAAATGGGAGGCTGGAGAATTCTTCTGAGTTGTTGATGGCTGCCATTGTTTGTAGTCTTGAATCAAAGTACCAGTACCTGCGAAAAAGATAAACTGAATATGGGGTTAGTCCACCGTACTTGAAGTACTTGTCCCGATGGATCTCGATCCATATCTTCCATTGGCTCAGTGGAGCGAACCAAGATAGTACTTCTGCCAAATGAGAATGGGGTCTCCTGTGCGGTGTAAAATTCTGGAGGTTTCCAAGTTGTTCCAAGTATGTGAGGAGTTCTTCAGTGGGAAATTCAAGTGCCATGGTGTATTTGTGCAGTAAGTACCAGAAGAACCACTTCAATTCTTCAGGGAAGACACTCATTGGTTCAATGGGGATGGCCTTCAGGAATGGATAACAGGGATGTAGCCCTTGTGGTGAAAACATCATGTGTCCATACTTCTTGAAGATTCTTTCCAGGTACTTCTGTGTCATTGGAACAGAGTTGGCAAGAGCTGCCTCTACATGTTCCTGATTATTATAGTAAATAATCTCTGGGGGAAGAATCCTTCTTAAATCCATCTGGTGTGGGACGTATGTTCGTATCATCGCCTGCAAACTCGGAGCCTCTTGGAGTACTGGATGAGCTATATCAAAAGGTCTAGATAGGAAATCAGCTACAATATTGTTCTTGCCTTTGATATGCTTAGCAGTGAAGGTATACTGGGAAAACCATTCTGACAGCCTGAGCAGTTGTGCATTGGGTATCTTCTTCTGCGTAAACTTAATCATGGATGGAAAAGAAGACATGTCACTCTCAATAATAAAATGGTGCCCAATTAAATGGAATTCAAATTTCTTAATTCCATATTTGACTGCCAGAATTTCCTTGATAGTTGAGTGGTAGTGCTGCTCAGCTTGATTAAATCTGCCAGATTTATATGCGCAGATTTGTCGTTTCCCATCCTTTTCTTCTATAAGGATAGCGGCCCAAAATTGGTTACTAGCATCTGTTTGGAGAATTCTTACTCCGTCTGAAGGGATCTGCAAAGGAGGAAGCATTTGTAAATGAGTCTTTAAATACTTAACTGCCTCTGTTTGGGCTGCTCCCCAAGGTTGTGATCCTTTTCTCAGTTGGGCTTCCAATGGGCTAGTGTACCTGCTGATGTTGGGCACAAAATCTCTCAGATAGTTAACAATTCCCAAAAATTGTTGGACCTGTTTCATAGTTAGGTTTGAATCCGGGAATTTTAGCAGTTCTTGGGCTATATGGGGTCCTGGATGATATTGTCCATTTGAGAGTCTCATTCCCAAGAATTCAACTGATTGTTCAAATACTTTCATCTTTCTTTCTGAGAGCATAATTCCATGTTCTCGGATAATGTCTGCAAATTTTTCTAGTAGCTGTTCATGTGAAGACCTGTCTTGACTGAATAGCAGAATGTCATCTATATAAACTAATGCAGAGTCCAGGATAGGTCCAAAAATGTTAATCATGGCATTCTGGAAAAGTGACGGGGCAGTCTTAAGTCCAAAAGGTAATACCGTCTAATGGTAATGTCCGTCCGGGATGCAAAATCCCGTTTTCCATCTTTCATCAGGGTGTATGCCAAGTTGCCAGAAGCCACTTTTGAGATCAAACTTTGAGAATATTTTTGCTTTGGCTAATGATGAGAATAATACCGTTCTTCTTGGCAAAGGAAACTTGTCATCTTGTAAAAAGTGATTGAGAGGTTGGTAGTTAATAACTAACCTCCTTTTCCCTCTGATCTGGTCGGAGCGTTTGTTCACATAGAACGCTTCGCATGCCCATTGGGAATTTGATTGTTCAATTAATCCCTGTTGGAGTAAAGAGGTGCACTCTTCTCTGGCTGCTTTAGTATCATTAGGATTCATACCTGAGTGACTTGCTTTTGTGGGATTAATATCTTCATTCTGCTTGAATGGTAGGTTGATGAAGAATTTCGGATTCTTCCACAATGGATGTGGGCATTTCTGCAGGAATTCTTCATGGCTTTCTACAAATGATGAGCTAAACAATTGTTTTATCCTTTCTGCAGGCTCAATGGAAAATATTCAGGTCAGTGCTGTATAAGGCTTGAAATTTCCATGGTACTTGAGGCCTGTAGTTAAGATCATTAGCTCTGGCAAGTTCTGCATTACGTTCCATCCTAATACTATGTCTCTTCTAGGGAGATCAGTTACGAATAATGAGGATCTGATAATGCAATTATGAAAAAGCATTATTTTCAAATCCTTAGTCTTATGGGTAGTATGGAACAAATCACCTGATGCAGCCACAAAAGCTTTCTTGTATGGTACAAGGAATTCTTGTGGCACTATTGCGGGGTTGATCATACTCTCAGCTGCTCCTGTATCTATAAAAGCAACAGCTGTGACTGGTCTCTAGTATTTGGAGAAATATACCTGGACTTTAACATGAGGTGCCACATGGGAGGCAGCAATGTGTGGAATATGCATCTTGGGGATGCTTTTAGAAGGTTCATCCTCTTCAAGATTTTCTGTAATGATAACTGTGCCATTGTTGGACTCTTCTGAGGGCATCTGTCTTGATGGGAGAGTTGGGAAGTCCTGTCTGATTTCTGTTGGATCTGGATGAATGCGGATAGTATAGATTCCTCTGTGCTTGTGTGTTGAGGGAGGACTATCTGAATCTGTACTTGATCCTGTGGAATATCCTTCAAGACAGCAAACAGTTTTTCTGGTTGGATGATCATCTAAAGAAAATATAGATTCAAGATCATCATGCCGTAGGGAGGTTTGAGTGCACTCTTCAATTTGTGCAATTAACTCCTTTTGCCGTTTAGGACAATTCTTGGCAAAGTGTCCGGGTTTGTTACAAATGTAACATCTGGTTGACTTCCTTTGTGGACCTCCTTTTTTCCTGAACCTTAGAAATCGTTTCCACTTCCTTGGAAATCTTCTTAACTTCTTTGGAGATTTCTCTTTTCTATAAGAATCCTTCCTTCGATGTTTTGCTTTGTGTGGTTTGATTCATGGAGTACAAGAACACAAATCTGTAGAGGTACATTTAACTTTGTACCTGGTTTTCTTGGTCCTACAAACCTGGTCCAAGCGTTTGTCTTGGTTTAGAAATCCTTGGATGATTTCTTTTCTCTGGCATAGCTCATTTACCCCTAGAAGAATTTCTTGTTGAATCTGTCCAACTGTTAGATCAGCAATTCTAACATTCTTACTGGTAAGACTTTTTTCTACCATAGCAGAAATAGACGATTCTATTGAGGACAAGAAGATTGGTTTTAGTGCATTGTCACCACCTAAGTGGAGAAATAAATGCAACATTCTTTGGAAATGCTTGTCCAAGTCTAGTACCTTGTAAGAGCAACACTTACGCTGGAAGAATTCTGTTCTTTTTTCTTCTAAAATGTCATGGGGATTACCAATGAGGTGTAGGTGGAGGTTGTTCATGAATTCTGGTAAGAGCATGTTTACCATCTGGATTTGGTTTTGTTCTGAGAACAAGTTCCACCATACTTGCAACGTTCCTGTAAAACTAGAGGTTAACTCTGTAAGAATATCAGAAGTATTGTATACAGTTACCCTTTTGTGTAAACACCATGCATAAAAGTCCTGTATGCGCTGGGGCCACTGGCTTCGTGGGATGTCATCAAAGGTAAACTTTATGCTTCCAATTCCATCTGTTTTCCTTGGTGTTAGTCTTTCACTTGGTTCATCTGACTGTTCATCATCCTGTCTATAGGGACTTGGTTCTGTTTCTCCTCTATCAGCCATAAACACATGAGGTAAGGGTGTTGGTAACTCTGAGGTGATATCAGATACCTCTTGTGACTCTTCTGTGGAAGAAGGAGTACTCTCATAAGCTGATGAAGTTGACCATTCTTCTGTCTGTGAACTTTCAGATGTACTTAACTCTTCATACCTATTCGTCATTAAGATCTGGGAAGGCATAAATTGTGGGGATTGTGCAAAATAACTCCCAATTGGATCATGATTATCATAATAACCATCAGAATTGCTATCATCAGAGAAAGTGGGTGAGGATTGATGAGTTGTTGATGTTACCCATTTTCTGGTGGGACAATCAAGTGGATTCAAGGGTTCTCTGTGTCCTTTAATCATCAACTGTTGTGTTTGAGGACTTGGGCTTGATTGTGTCCCTGGGCTAGCCGACCTGTGTCGCCCAGTTGGTTTAGAGCTTTCTGCTCTCTTTTTTCCTTCTATGATTTCTTCTCTTTTTCTGGTTTTCTTTTGTTGTTCTCTGATGACTTCTCTTATTTCTGCAGGGTCCTTCTTTCCAACTTGTCCAAAAAGAGGATGAGGGTTAGTCTGCATAAAAGAAGAAGATCTATTCCCAAAATCTAAAATATCCAGAGGTTTAGAGCTAGGATTTGTGCTTAAACCAAAGCTTTGAGGAGTAGACTGGGGTCTCCCAAAGTTTAGCAAACTGGAGATTTCTGGCTTTTGTGTAAGGTATACTTGCTTTTCCTCGATAAGCTTTATTTGTCTCTTAAGCTTGGCGATCTCAGCATCTGGGTCTGACCTGAAATAGGATGGATATTTTCCCTTTTCAAAGTCATCTAATCTTTTTTGGAGTGAGTGTAACATCTCTTGGTTCTTGTTATGCTGGGAGTCCATTTTTGCAGTGAGTCTGGCCTCTGTGCCTATCAACAGTTCCTGTACAGTGTCTATCTTCCTGCATATAGTATTTAGTCCTGCATTTTGGGCTAAAGCATTCTGGCTTTGCCAATTAAGAACGGTTTCTGCAATACTATTTCTTATGGGATTACCATGTGCATCAACATCTGTGGGAACAGGAATTTTGGGACAATACTTAATACCATCAATAGTCTGCTCGTTTAATGGAGGGAAATTCAATTCTCCTGGCCGGCCCATCATCATGATCTCTGGCGGATTGCAGATGGTAGGTATGGCCTTTATGGCTTCTTGAGCACAATTGGTGGTTGGAGCTGGGATTATCTGTTCAGAGGAATTTTTCTTCTGCCACTTGAAAATATTTTTGTAGCAGGGTAATACCTTAGAGGGTTGTTTTTTGGGCCTGTGTCTTGCTGCCTGATCCATCAGGAATTGCCATTCTCCATAATTCTTTGATGGAGTTTCTGTTGTCACTTGTGGGGCAGTGTCTGCCTTATCATCACGATGTGGCTGATCATCCTGATCATCATCACTATCAGTGTCAGAATCAAGAGGGTTTTTGTGTCCTGACCTTTTCTTCCCTCTGGTATTTTCATCATCACTGTGGAGGTGGTCCTCTTTGCATCCACAAACTTTCGAGGTGCAAACGTCCCAATAACAATGATCTGTCTCTGGATTCTTGAAGTAGAATATTTCTTTTCCCTGGTCATCAAAAGAATGGATTATACTGTTAAGAGAATCAGGCTTTCTTCGTCTAGGGACTGGTTGGATCATAAACATAGTTGGGAAAATGGAGGGAGTTGGAGCATCCTTCTCATGTGACCTATCAAATTTGATAGTCACAGATCCATCTCTTTCTCTGATGAATTTTGGCTCAGAGGATTGGATGGGTTTGACATGCTGTTGAGTCTGTTCGTAATTTGTGATCCATCTTTCTGGTAAGAGCTTGAGTAGTTCGTCCCTGCTGATCTGTCTGGGAACATGTAAGCATGTAGGAGCTTGTGAGTTATGATAGTCAGCTTGAATAAACAAAGCATCACCATTGTCATTGGCTACTTTTAAATCTAGTGCATGGTTCTGCACTCTGTATGCCATTTGATAGTGCATTGTTGCTTCTATGGAATCTATGTCTTGTGGAGGCCCAGCAATCTGTACTTGAACTTGTAGGGCCGAAAGGATTTTTGGGTCCTGTAAAGACATACAAAAGTTTGGGTAGAGTGTTACAAACACTGTTCCAGCATTGAGTGTTGTTTCTATGGTGCCAATACAGGCGTGTTGGTACTCCATGTATCTGGTGTCTAGCAGGGCCATTCTTGCTGTGACTGGTAGTCCTTTCCTGCCATGATATGTTAATGCAAGTCTAATAGCACCAAAATGGAGATGTGAGTATCCTTTCTCAAGCCATTGTCCTGGGAACTCAGCTGGCAGTTGTAATGAAACAAATTGTTCCTTGTGTGAGGCCCAAATCGGATGTTGGCTAAATTTACTAGCCTGAATGTATTCAAGGACCTTGGATGCTGGCTGCTGTATTAGTGTCCTAATCTTCTTGATGGGATTTAGAAGGTTTACAGATATGGACGTATGTTCGTATCAGAGCCTTTTCTTCATTTCTTTTAAGGGGAGAGAGATCTAGACTAGGAACCTTACCTGGAGAAGCACCTTGCCCACACTACCATGGATAACACTACTCAGATTAGCCCTATTATGATGAATGCTCCCATCACACTAGACACCAACCCTTCTGTTCGAAGATCCACATCTGAACGACTCGGGGGATTATATGAAATCACCCACAAAGAAGATTGGAGAGAAACGACACTGCCTCTCCTAAATCCATATGCTGCCTTCTGTAAACCTTCTTCAAATCCCATCAAGAAGATTAGGACACTAATACAGCAGCCAGCATCCAAGGTCCTTGAATACATTCAGGCTAGTAAATTTAGCCAACATCCGATTTNAAGATTCTTTCCAGGTACTTCTGTGTCATTGGAACAGAGTTGGCAAGAGCTGCCTCTACATGTTCCTGATTATTATAGTAAATAATCTCTGGGGGAAGAATCCTTCTTAAATCCATCTGGTGTGGGACGTATGTTCGTATCATCGCCTGCAAACTCGGAGCCTCTTGGAGTACTGGATGAGCTATATCAAAAGGTCTAGATAGGAAATCAGCTACAATATTGTTCTTGCCTTTGATATGCTTAGCAGTGAAGGTATACTGGGAAAACCATTCTGACAGCCTGAGCAGTTGTGCATTGGGTATCTTCTTCTGCGTAAACTTAATCATGGATGGAAAAGAAGACATGTCACTCTCAATAATAAAATGGTGCCCAATTAAATGGAATTCAAATTTCTTAATTCCATATTTGACTGCCAGAATTTCCTTGATAGTTGAGTGGTAGTGCTGCTCAGCTTGATTAAATCTGCCAGATTTATATGCGCAGATTTGTCGTTTCCCATCCTTTTCTTCTATAAGGATAGCGGCCCAAAATTGGTTACTAGCATCTGTTTGGAGAATTCTTACTCCGTCTGAAGGGATCTGCAAAGGAGGAAGCATTTGTAAATGAGTCTTTAAATACTTAACTGCCTCTGTTTGGGCTGCTCCCCAAGGTTGTGATCCTTTTCTCAGTTGGGCTTCCAATGGGCTAGTGTACCTGCTGATGTTGGGCACAAAATCTCTCAGATAGTTAACAATTCCCAAAAATTGTTGGACCTGTTTCATAGTTAGGTTTGAATCCGGGAATTTTAGCAGTTCTTGGGCTATATGGGGTCCTGGATGATATTGTCCATTTGAGAGTCTCATTCCCAAGAATTCAACTGATTGTTCAAATACTTTCATCTTTCTTTCTGAGAGCATAATTCCATGTTCTCGGATAATGTCTGCAAATTTTTCTAGTAGCTGTTCATGTGAAGACCTGTCTTGACTGAATAGCAGAATGTCATCTATATAAACTAATGCAGAGTCCAGGATAGGTCCAAAAATGTTAATCATGGCATTCTGGAAAAGTGACGGGGCAGTCTTAAGTCCAAAAGGTAATACCGTCCAATGGTAATGTCCGTCCGGGATGCAAAATCCCGTTTTCCATCTTTCATCAGGGTGTATGCCAAGTTGCCAGAAGCCACTTTTGAGATCAAACTTTGAGAATATTTTTGCTTTGGCTAATGATGAGAATAATACCGTTCTTCTTGGCAAAGGAAACTTGTCATTTTGTAAAAAGTGATTGAGAGGTTGGTAGTTAATAACTAACCTCCTTTTCCCTCTGATCTGGTCGGAGCGTTTGTTCACATAGAGCGCTTCGCATGCCCATTGGGAATTTGATTGTTCAATTAATCCCTATTGGAGTAAAGAGGTGCACTCTTCTCTGGCTGCTTTAGTATCATTAGGATTCATACCTGAGTGACTTGCTTTTGTGGGATTAATATCTTCATTCTGCTTGAATGGTAGCTTGATGAAGAATTTCGGATTCTTCCACAATGGATGTGGGCATTTCTGCAGGAATTCTTCATGGCTTTCTACAAATGATGAGCTAAACAATTGTTTTATCCTTTCTGCAGGCTCAATGGAAAATATTCAGGTCAGTGCTGTATAAGGCTTGAAATTTCCATGGTACTTGAGGCCTGTAGTTAAGATCATTAGCTCTGGCAAGTTCTGCATTACGTTCCATCCTAATACTATGTCTCTTCCAGGGAGATCAGTTACGAATAATGAGGATCTGATAATGCAATTATGAAAAAGCATTATTTTCAAATCCTTAGTCTTATGGGTAGTATGGAACAAATCACCTGATGCAGCCACAAAAGCTTTCTTGTATGGTACAAGGAATTCTTGTGGCACTATTGCGGGGTTGATCATACTCTCAGCTGCTCCTGTATCTATAAAAGCAACAGCTGTGACTGGTCTCTGGTATTTGGAGAAATATACCTGGACTTTAACATGAGGTGCCACATGGGAGGCAGCAATGAGTGGAATATGCATCTTGGGGATGCTTTTAGAAGGTTCATCCTCTTCAAGATTTTCTGTAATGATAACTGTGCCATTGTTGGACTCTTCTGAGGGCATCTGTCTTGATGGGAGAGTTGGGAAGTCCTGTCTGATTTCTGTTGGATCTGGATGAATGCGGATAGTATAGATTCCTCTGTGCTTGTGTGTTGAGGGAGGACTATCTGAATCTGTACTTGATCCTGTGGAATATCCTTCAAGACAGCAAATAGTTTTTCTGGTTGGATGATCATCTAAAGAAAATATAGATTCAAGATCATCATGCCGTAGGGAGGTTTGAGTGCACTCTTCAATTTGTGCAATTAACTCCTTTTGCCGTTTAGGACAATTCTTGGCAAAGTGTCTGGGTTTGTTACAAATGTAACATCTGGTTGACTTCCTTTGTGGACCTCCTTTTTTCCTGAACCTTAGAAATCGTTTCCACTTCCTTGGAAATCTTCTTAACTTCTTTGGAGATTTCTCTTTTCTATAAGAATCCTTCCTTCGATGTTTTGCTTTGTGTGGTTTGATTCCTGGAGTACAAGAACACAAATCTCTAGAGGTACATTTAACTTTGTACCTGGTTTTCTTGGTCCTACAAACCTGGTCCAAGCGTTTGTCTTGGTTTAGAAATCCTTGGATGATTTCTTTTCTCTTGCATAGCTCATTTACCCCTAGAAGAATTTCTTGTTGAATCTGTCCAACTGTTAGATTAGCAATTCTAACATTCTTACTGGTAAGACTTTTTTCTACCATAGCAGAAATAGACGATTCTATTGAGGACAAGAAGATAGTTTGCGAATTATGGCTACCCCCGAGGGTTGTTCCATATTTATCCTTTTGTTTGAAAACAAAAATTGCAAAATAAGTGACAAACTTTCCAAGTTTCTGTTTTACGTTCCGAGTTACATGTTATTCAATAACACTTATTATATATTTTAATATTTCGGTTGGATGGTTTATGCACACTAAGAGGGGTGTATTTGTGTTTATCACTCTTTTGCCATATCTTAGCGTATGCGGAAGCGTACTGTGTCACTGCAAAGCGTTTCTCAGAAGTGAGGTAAACTCGCTGTAAGCGTTACGATTTTGATTGATAGATACTCGTATGAATATAAGCACGATTATAAGGAACACAGTTGTTTTATAGTGGTACGACCTTAATCGACCTACGTCAACTTTCCACCGTAGGGTTAATTCCATTATATAAATATAATGGGTGCAAATGAACCTTTTGCACTAGGTTTTGGGTATCTCAATAAGTGAGATTTAAAACCCTTTACAAGAAGAGATCACTCATGGGTAACAATCAGCTCCTCACACAGTGGACGTCTTCTCCTTTCCAGCAGAATGATGCTCACACTCAGCAGTTGATTGCTCAAAGGATTTCCACACAGCACGTTATCGCTTAGGTGTAAGTCTGTTTGTCAAAGCACAAAGACAGCGTCATGTTAGAGTATAAATCCTCACAAATAATTCCTTACAGTGTCAGAACGACTTCTCAAAGAGTAGCCCGTTTCTGGTTCACAGTAGAGGAATGCTTCAACACTTAATAGCTCAGCAGAGGATTTCCATACAGCTTTTGTCTCTTCTCAAGATGAGCCTATAAGAACTCAAGAGACAACCACAAAAAGTAAGAAAACAAAAGAGATAAATAGGGATTGGTTCCTCACACAACGAAACCTAACTTCTCACACAGCGAAGTCGCGGTATCCGTCCTACACTCAGTTCAGACGTGCACGGTTACCACGGCCGTAACTCACTACACTGCACACCCAGTGCCTAGGGTGGAATTTTCAACTCCGACGGCTCCCATGCAACCTGCTCTATTGTCCCTCTGTATCAGGAGGTCGAGATTTCTGCACAGCACCCCTGTGCTCGGGAGGACCTCTTTCCACTCCGGCGGCATTCCCGATTCCTGCTCTACCCTACAGGCACGAGACTTCAGGCGCACAACCGTAAGTGCATGCCTAACTGCTCAACCCTGAGAAAAGACACGGCAAAAACGGCTTCTTGCCGATGGGTCAACAACTGGTTACTGCGATCAACACAGGTATTCACTTAGCTTTCCTTAGACGATTCGTCAGTCGCTTGTTGAACGCGTCGATGGCACACAGTCCCTCTCACGATGACCAAGGTGGCACACAGCCCTTGGTACTCCCACGCGCAGATTGCGAGAAGTAAGAACCAGGCGATCACTTAGCACCTTCCGTTCTCAGCCGATCACACAGCTCACACAGCTTCTCAAAGCTTCACACAGATCACACAGATTTTAGACAACCACACAGACCACACAGATTAGTTATGGAGTGTATGAATGTAGTCTGGTTTTAATAGGGAATGAATAAGATAATTTGTTTCCCCAAAACCAGCTTTCAGCATGCTGTAATCAGGATCAGCGGACACCAGCTTAACGGTCACAACGACCAAGAAGGAAAGGAATCTTTATTAACTTTCTTAATTCGAGTGATTTGATCCAATCACCATCAGAATGATATCTTATCATTATTTTAATCGTTAGCGAGGATGAATCAGCAATAACAATATTCCTTAACGGCCGTACAGATGAGATTGGATGGAATATGTTGCTATAATTATATATTATATTTCCAAATATCTCCAAACTTAACCATCTAATCCCCACACGTAATTATCTGATTAAGATAATATAATTTATCATAAATATGATAAAATCACAGCAATTAAGCTGAAATAATAGTTATTCTCTTTGTATTGGTAATTGTAGCGCAGTAATGCAGTACAGCTTTGCTATAGTGTAGCAATACACTTCTCAAGCTGTACAGTAACGCATTTCTTACACACACGTCATCATCATATAATTTATTGTCAGAATAATAACTGATATCCTTGTCTGAGTTTTATTGGAAAAACTTCGTGGGAGGTGTCCAGGTTCGTTAGGATGATTCTCATTGATTGGTTTCTATAATATCAGCGAATTAGACCAATCTGAGCGGATACATGCTCGACGGTCGTAGAAACGAAGATGGAATGTCCTCAAACGGTTCCTTATATTGTTTCAAAATCTTTAATTGGAAAGACAATATTCTGATTTTAAGTTGCCTAATAAAGGGATTTGGAAAATTCAAAGCTTATCCGATTTATTTAGACATGTCAATATTTATTTAAATATATTCCGAGATAATTCGAAATATATTGCAAAAGGAAATATTATTTCCAAATTTTCAGTGAGCAAGCGTAGCAAAACAGTAACGATTTACTGTAGTGTAGCAACGTATAACTCAGGCTAGTTGTGGCTCATTAACACTTTGCTCAAGCTCATCACTAAAGATAAGCGAACTGTTATAACAACACAATGTTATGAATTTATAACATAGCTTATCAAGCTTATCATCCAAACCAATGTTAACGATTTCTTTTCCTATCGATCTCTCATACGATATCTTTCTTAGACGATTACGCCACAAGTTGAGTCCGTTCATTTTTCTCAAAGTGAAGAAGACGACAATCGCAATTACAACCAATCTTCGAATTTGGGAATGCCCTCTCAAAATTCACGCTCCAAGGGGAAAGGTAATTTCTGAACTCAAGGAAGATTGCCATCGCAATTGTTGTCCGAGAAAGAAATGAGAAGAAGGTTATTGTGTATTTCTTTCGTTATCTTCCAAAGAATATATCGATGATCGAGAATAAAGGAAGATTTATAAAAATAAATCTCTCTCCCAACCCAAACCCCATGTTTGAAAATTTGCTTCGCTCTCAAAAAGTTATGGGCATATGTTTTTGCTTTTCACCGGAAAAATGTAACATATAATTTTGTTCTACGATAAGATGGACCGTGTTCTTATTTTATTAAATAAGCATGATATAATTTGGGTCGTAACATAATTTTTTAGAAAAAATAGAAATTATTATATATCATAGACAAAATCTCAGTGATGCATTTACCGATCAATCAACTTGTGATCGAAATTGTGACGTCACATGGCGTGAATAAGATGTATCCAAATCTTTGATTTTCAAACGGATCGTACGTTTGCCTTCCCGTAGATGGAGAAATGGGTGGAAGTTTGACGTTTACATTAACTGAACAATCTACCTAAGTTTGACGTTTACATTAACTGCACAATCTACCTAACTCCCCGAGAAATAAATAAAAAAAACCCTACTTTTGTTTTTGGTTTTTGTGCCTGACAGCACCAAATTCAAAGTATTTTAATGAAGTCTGTCTAAGGGGACGGCATGGAATTTCATGTTTTCACTCTCTTTTGAATGCTCTCACACGAGTCTCTGTCGTCCTTGTCCCCCCCCCCCCATGTAGCATAATCAACGAAACCTAATGTTATGTGTGGAAAGCAAAACATCGAGCCAGATGCATAATATATAAAAGAAGAAAAGAAAGAGGGTCAGGTTTTGGTTGGGGGGAGTAAAGGGCCGACATCTCTGGGGAGGGCAATAATAACCTTTTCTGCGGGACATGCGTGCATGGGGGCAAGTTTTTATTCAAGCACAACCACCCCCTCCCCCCCGGCCATTCGTTCTCCTTGAACTTCTTTCTTGGGACATTACATTAAAAATTTTCACACTCAGAGTTTTATTCCATTATGACGTTAGTTTCCAAATTATTTCACGAAATGACCTCATAAATTTCGAAATTCGTCAACAAACCTTGTGAAATCGGCCTTACAAAGGCCGATTTCGGTCATTAAGGAAGTCGGCCTTTGTAAGGCCGACTTCATCATAGGCAAAGCAAAGTCGGTCTTACAAAGGCCGACTTTGTGGCATCCTTCACTCCTGCATGAAGTCGGCTATTGCGGGAGTGAAGGATGCCATGAAGGACGTGAAATTGCTGATTAAGTTTGCTATTGTGGGAGTGAAGGATGCTATGAAGTCGGCCTTTGTAAGGCCGACTTCACTTTACCTATGATGAAGTCGGCCTTTCTTAAATACTGAAATCAGCCTTTGTAAGGTCGATTTCATAAGGTTAATTGACGAATTTCGAAACTTAGGAGATCATTTCGCGAAATAATTTGGAAAGTAACTTCGTAACATAACAAAACTCCTCGTTCACCCGGTAACAACGAGTAATTTTGGTGGGTGCTGAAGAAAAAACAGTTGCTAGAAGCCTCGAGCATTATAATAACTAGGTTGAAAAGTAAGAAGGTGCGGTCACGCCTCATCCCCGAGTATGCTGTTGCTCGCTACATCTATAGGAATTGTTGACATGGGTGGAGAAGCCGAAATGGGGGTGGTGTGTAGGCTTTGCCAAATAAGGAAGTGAAATGTGAGTTCACCCTCTAAGCCTCTTTTTCAATCCCCCCCAATTACACAAACCGAGAAAAAAGAAAAAAAATAAAAGAAGAGAAAGGAAAAAACACTAGAAACAATCACTTGTTACCTGGGTTAAATAACCAGAATTATTTTATTTGCACACCGAAAGTATTCCCCTCGGTTCGATCGACGAATGACTTGAGGATTTCTCACGTGATCCTGTTTTTCGAATAGAGTCACCGACTCGGTTGGGTTAATAATTGATTATTAAGGAAACTCGGTTAAATCTTGTAGAAAAAAAAAAAGAAATCGAGGAAATTTCAGTACGTGTGTACCCTTCCACCGCCATTTGTCAGACGTAATCCCATGGAACCTTTTAATAACTCGTGCGTGTCTCTTTCTTCCTCATTAGTCACTGATCACATTAACCCCACCGTCCAGGTACCTTATCTTTACACCGAACGTTTACCCTCAACGAAGTGCAAATTTCCACTATTTAACTATGTCCTTAGTTTTCATGATTTGATTTCGATGACGAAGAAAATAAAAATTGATTTCGTTAGGGTTTATTATCAACTTGGTGTCAAGTGCTTCCTATCCTTTTCCTCTTTCGTATGTTTTGTTTTTTTATAACGAAAGTTACATACTAGTGACTGCATCTGTTGATCATGCACCCCCTCCCCACTTCTTAATAAAATAACCTTAGGGCAGTAGCAAGTAGCTCTTGCTCTCTGGACCATGCATTTGTTAAAAAATTAACAATAACACTAACACTTCCATTTTCAACCTTTTTCTTTTAATCTCTTAGTGGTAAACAAAAAAGCTTAAAGGCAACATTGAGGTTAGGTTACTCCCCGCTGCTGCTACTCAGGGGCATGCCGACAACCCTTTCCCCCCCGGTACATTTGATTGTCGGGAGGAGTTTAAGTCCATCGAGTTTCATTCACTTCCGACCGCTTGACCGATTGAACCGTATAAGATGAGTTAGTTACATATGAGACCGCAAACCTTATTATAGGATTTCTATCCCTTGTCGATCGTTTCTTGAACTATCTACACCAAACAGTGGAAAGCTCGCATTCCCTTTGAGTGGCTCCATCGATCACTCCACCCAAAACACACCTTGAGCCCGGAACACCGTTGGTGTAGGAAGGATCTGTACCTTTTCATTTATTAAATAAAACGTTGATTAATTTATTATAGTACGGGAGCTTACCACATCAATCACATATTATAAATGTCACAGTACTTAAAGCATGTAACGTAAATCCGTGTATAGATAGCATCACACCCGGAATAATTTTATCCAAAGTGGAATGCATGTTGATGTAGTTGGGAGGGGGGGAAGTGGAGAATTTAATTAATAAAAATGGAGGTTGAGCAAGGAGATGGAAAGCTGACAAAGAACACATGGGTTGATCCTCAGGCAGAGGAACGGAGTCATTATTTTACGGTCGAATTTTTTAAGAGGATGTGAGGTGATGAAGAAACGCAAAAGTTTTTCCACGGGTTCACATCAAACCCATTGTCCTTTTTTTTTCATCTGTAAACAAAACGGGGGTGGAAAAAGAAGACAAGGAAAGTGCTGGGAACCGCATGTTGGATTTCATCCTCCGCGGGAAACATGGTGACGTCGACGCCCCTCCCTTTATTTCCCATCATGTTTCTTCTTTTTTGTATCGTAAGTTGGCATGATTGTGTCCGGCGATGAACACCCACGATTGGACATTCCAAACTTTCGGTTTTGGTCGCCAGGTTAGGGAGAACACCAAAGTGTTGTGTCTTTTGACTTTCTTGGACCAGCAAGACAACAACAAAATAATTCACTTAAAAAATAACATTGCTCTCAATCAAGCTCCAGAACAAAAACATTCACGATTCCACACGGCACATATATAATATTTCCACGCACCCGCAACTTGAACGAAACGACTTACGAGTCGATCGTGGTCGAGATCTGTCCATTGCTCGAGCTGCGGAAGAGTCTTCGCTATCCCATGTCTAGCCGCGGACAAAACTTATGCAGTACACTTTAGGGTTGGACGACCGTCCATATCATCGACCCAATAACAATCGGCGAGAGTGTGCAGTAAATGACATAGGACAATTGAAAAATAGCTGGAGGATAAGACATGATTTGTCGATTTGCCGCGGGGCTCAATGGCACTTGTTTTTTTAAGTATTAGACGTGTTTTTGGACATTTTCGAATTCCACAAAAACAGCAAAAGAACAAGTGGCCCACGCTAACAATGAAGCAGCTAGCCAGAAGAGAAAGGGTTTGGTTTGGTTTGGTTTGGTTTGGTTTGGTTTGGCAGTAAGTACACACATGCAGTGCTGCGTCTTGTTCCTCGTCCCTTTTTTTTTTCTCTTTTAAGGACTTTTGTAAGAACGTTTCGTGCAATGAAAATGTCAAGCAGTCGACCACGACAAGCAAGGTCAAAACCGTAAATAAATCACACCAACCTCCACAAAGCTCCACGTTTGACCATAAATAATAATAATAAAAAATACCTTTACGAGATTATAATGTCTCGCAATTTGATATAATACCATATAAAATCAAATTCCCTTTCTCGGACTTTATAAATTAGGGCTTCTCTATTCACTTCGCTTCACTTCACTTCAATTTCTTTCGCTCTTTGGTGCAATTCAAAGCTCAAGGATTAGTTCACTTTGTTTTTTTTTTCCTGTGTTACAGTTTCGGACATGGAAGATCGAGGCGAGGACTCTAATGGCGCCATTCAAGGTGGCGACGGCAACGAGAGGGCAGAGCCCATCAGGTCCAGGTGGTCGCCCAAACCCGAGCAGATCCTCATCCTCGAATCCATCTTCAACAGCGGCATGGTTAACCCTCCAAAGGACGAGACTGTCCGAATTCGGAAGCTGCTCGAGAAGTTTGGCACCGTGGGCGACGCCAACGTGTTCTACTGGTTCCAGAACCGGCGGTCGAGGTCCCGCCGCAGGCAACGCCAGATGCAGGCTGCCGCGGCTGCAGCCGCCGAGCAGAGGAACCAGGCCCAGGCGGCGGGCGCAATTCAGTACGATATGCACTACGGTGCAGGGGGATATTACTCGGGAATGACGGTGGGCAGTGTCGACGCCTGTGCTAATCACATCCAGGGATCGAGCAACTCGAGTCACTCCCCATACGACTTCCATGTGGGGGCGTCATCGTCCTCGTTGCCGTGTGGGGTCCAAGAAGGGATGACGATCGATCAGTTCTTTCCGCAGATGGGGTTCCCGACAGTGCCCGAGCCCTCGAATTCGTTCTATCAATCCGGTAAGACCAACTCCCTTCAGACAAGTCCCATACTCTTTTTTGCTTTCTTTCAGATAAAAAACCTTAAACATGAGATTTCTTTACTTAAAAAAACAAACAATTCTGTACTTTCACAATTGAGATACTATATTCTACCAGCATCATCGTCAGTGGGGGGTTTTATGTGGGGGAGGTCCAAATCCACTTCCCACAATTATTATTATTATTTTTATTTTAAACTCCGGAAAGGGAAAGGTCTGATGATTCCATCCATGGTGTAAGAAATTTCGTCAAACCTTTCTCCTGCCTAATTTTGGTTGAAATCTGCCTCTAACGGTTTCAAAAGCCCTAAACCCCCCCTCCCCCTTCTTGGACTGAATTTCCTTTTCAATCTAAAAAAGCTTTTAGCACTCAAAAGACGTAATTCGATGTCATGGAAACAGGGATCATCACGGTGTTCATAAACGGGGTGGCGACAGAAGTCCCGAGAGGGCCGCTTGACGTGAGATCCGTCTTCGGAGAAGATGCAATCCTGGTCCATTCTTCCAGCCTCCCCATCCCAACGGATGAGTTTGGCTGCATCATTCATAGCCTCGAGCATGGAGAGAGCTACTTCCTGGTAAATTTCCTCTAGTTCCAGGTTTTTTTTTTAAAAAAAAAAAAGAAACAAGAAGAAATTGGAATGTTTCGTATCGATGCCATTCCATTTTATCTTTTCTTTTTTATTTATTGGGGATCTTGGTACTGCGAAAGTCGTGTTTGGCACACTTTGATCAGAATTGGAAGGAGAGTATAAACACTGCCCACCTTAGACCTTTGCTTCTTACTAATACTTACATACAAAAGTCTCTAAAAGTAGGCTTCTTGGATGTCCAAGCCCCCCATTTAAGGGAATGTGGTTGTAATAAAATCGCATAAAAGGTTAGGGAGAGGGGGTTGTGACTTTTGGAGGAAAGTATCAAGTTTTTCGTTTTAAATTAATAAAAAGGGTTCCTAAAAGGAATCTTCTAAATTCAAATCCCATATAACTTATTTTGAGGCAACAATATGCATAGAAAACAAGGACAAGATTTCTTGGGGCATACATCTCCATATATATAAATAGAAAAACTAATGTCCGAGTGAAAAGGGCATCGGACGAATCTCTAATAAGTTTAATCTAACACATGGCAAACATGCAAGATACATGAACTAGCACTTCCCCCCTCTTCTCTCTCTCTCTCTCTCTGTTATTTTTTTTTTTTTAAATAACTTTCCCCCTGCTTTAGTTTTGGTTTCCACTTTGATTTCAGGTTAGCAGACCAACGTGAACGAATTATGAGGAATCATCGTGGAGGGGGGAAATCTTCTTTCGGCCAAATTTGATGATGGAATGCTTAGCTTCAGACAAGTGGAAAACCCGGCGAAGTCTCTCCGCAGAAGAGACCTGATCTATAAATTTCCTATTTATGGCATAATAATCGAATGGCACCCTGTGTAAAATATCAAAAGAAAATGTGGCAAAGCGTTTCCTGGGTGGGATTGTCAAGGGGGAATTGGTATTGGATGTTCTCGAAAATGTCGATGCGTTTGTGTATGTAATGAATGTACTTTGATGTGAATCAATTTGGCACCCGATTGAGTTCTCCTCATTTCAATGCCTGTTTCACAAAGAGTAACCTCGTGATGTTTGTCGGGAGGGTTTCCATATCCGGAAGCTTGGGGGTTTTGTTTTGGTTAGTAACATTGAGAAAGACCTTTCCATATATAGTTAGCATAATTGATGATTTTCTGTTTTTTTAATAAATCCCTCCAATGAGATATGGCTGCCATTTTTGTTAACCATTAACCGATGCCTTCCTTCATTTGGTCCGAGGGAACGTGTTACTACCGATCGAACGACTCTTGATGCAGAAACTAATCCCGTTAAGTTAATTTTTAAGTAAGGGTTTTTACAACATCCGTCCCCTTCAATGCGTTCAAGCAAAACTCGGGTATAATGTAATGGAGAAACCTGCGACAGATTTTAGATGACTGCGGTTACAACAACCGGTAGCGGCAGCATAAAAGCGTCCGGAAACTACGAATCGCGATTTTATCGGATCAGTGATCAGGCACTTGAGTAAATACATATCATTCGATTCTTCTGAAAGAGCCATGATTACGAACACATGATTAAAAAAAAAACAAACACGTTCAGATGCGGAAGGGCCGGCAGGAGGAGCCCTCCATAGGAGAAAGTTTTGGGCTTCTTCGGAGTTCCCACCACACTGACCAAATAAATTCCAACTCGAACGTCTCTTAGTTACATTCAACAGTTTCTCTTTTAAGAAAAACAATCTAAAAAGTTCAAAAAGTTTGAACGATTATTAGCTTTTATGAAATGTGAAATAAATTCAAGAAGTAGTTTGCTTGATGTGGAATTTAATTTGATGGATTTTTCGCCATAAAAGAAGTGTTAATTTTAGAAGAACTCAAGAGTATCCTAAACATAGAAAATATTTTAAACTTTAATTTTTCTATTTTTAAATATTTTAGAATAGTTAAAATGAAGTACAATTAGACGAGAGATTCAATTTCTCAGTTTCACCGAATGGAATCTGTTAAAATACAACCTTTCCCACACCTTCCTTACTCTAAAATAAGGTAAAGAGGAGTTGTGAATCGGATAGGAAAAATATCAAATTCTATCATCTTTTATTATAGTTATGTCACTTACGGCTAGCTCACTGTGATTTGAGAAATTCAATCTTCAATTTTGACACAAATTCTTCGAGAAAAATAAAAGAGAAAAAAAATGGTTTAGAGATTTAGAGAGTCTATATTTTCCTTTTTCCCTTTAAAAAATTCTTCTTTATTGGTACCTTGATTATATTACTGGTTCGGAGATTACATTATCCCTCATTTGGTATCGAATCGAGTCGGTCCGGGACATGAGTTATGCCGAGAAAGTTGTAATCCGGATTGCGACGAGCATTAGTCTTCAGCATGGCAGAACCCAACAACTTCGAGATGCTGAAGAAATTAAATTATCAAAATTTTAACACATGAAAGGCGTACAATGAAGTCCTACATTCAAGGACAAGATCTTCCGGAGATTATCGGCATGAGCGAGACCGCTGGACTACAAAAATGGTGGATAAAGGCGAGGAAGGGCATTTTCTTCATTAAAACCACCACATATGAGGAAACGGTAGAGCATATAAGGTTTGTTGTTACATCGAAGGATACCCGTGATATTTTAGCAACTACTCAAAGAAAGCTGATACGAGGCTGCAGTTGCTAGAAAATGATTCGATTGCAGTTAGACATGAAGGCTTTGGGATTAATCAATTCTTCACAAAAGTTAAGGCTATACACTGAGAGATTTCATAATTAGACCCACGATTTAGGATTAGCAATGGACAATAAGGATAATTATTCACGGATTAAGGCTAGATCATAAAGAATTTAATGCAACGGTGCAAAGATGGCCGACGCCAACACTGCCCTCTCTAGATGACTTAAAACATTTGTTTGATAATCAGGAGATCCTAATAAAGCAATTGTTTGGTATTTCATTGAAAAATGAAGAAGTAATAAGCGAAGAAGCTGTGTAAAAACAAGGGATTTGAAGATAAAAGATTCTTACGATGTAATAAAAGCGGTTGACGAGAGTAGCAACATAAATAATCATAACAATAGAAGAGATTAAACAAGTCAAGCAATCAAGATGGAGAAAAGCACAAAGAAGAGTGAAACCTTGAAGCTTCTCTCACTGTGCTGGAAAAGAGCAACTATTTGAAGATCAAGTTCGCGTAGTGGTGCACAACAATGTTTTGGATTACAGGAAGAACAATATATTGACTTTGGATGCTTAAACTGTTAAATGTTATGGTAATCTATAATCTGTATTAAGTGTGTTAGGTAGTCAAAGACATTAAGTGGCCAAGGAAATTGATAGAAGTTAGTAGCCTAAAATGTTGATAAAATTTAATGGCCTAGGAAGTAGAATATGATACATAGTTACTCTAGATCTTTCCTAAGATTCTATAAAAGGACAAACAATCTTCAAATGATGAAAGGTAAGTAAGCAATTGAAAAAAGACCAAGAACGCATTATGGTCGCAAGAAAAAAAGAGAACGCTCCGCAGTTAGCCAAAATTATCCTTTCCAAAATTCATGTTCCTTATTTCTAGAAACACTTTGGTATGCCACAATAATTTAGTAAACCCTTCATGTGATATGACAATACACGCTTTCCAAACAACCCCAAAAAATTTTGATATCAGACCGTAACATATGATGGCTACATCTTCCTGCAGTATGTTCTTTTCCTACTCGCCCAGCCAAATCTCGATCTTTGATGGAGCACTATGATTATTAGAGTTCGCAAATTGAGAAGATCTTTCTCTCGCAAGATTTGTGGAGAATACGATGATTCGTCAAGTGAGAATAAAGTAGAGTTGTAATCGAAGTGCAAGACAAGAATGCAAAAGAAAGTGTGATGGAGAATCTGATGCCGTTGCAAATCTAGTAACAACCCGTAAGCAGACGATTTACCTGAGGTTTTATGGTCTCAAAAAGGCGAAAGCAGCTTGAAAAGTATCAAAGAAAGAGTTCCAAGGCTCGGAGAAAGTGAATTCCATCAAGCTTCAAGGCTTGTAGATGGATTTCAACAACTTGGCTATGAAGGAGTCCGAAACGGTGAAAGATTTCTTCTCGAGAGTTGTGGAAATCATGAATGAAATCAAGTGTTGTGATGATAAAGTTCCCGACAAGAAGGTTGTGGAGAAAGTGTTGAGAAGCCTGTCGTAGAATTTTGAGCACGTTGTTGTTGTGTTTGAAGAAAGAAAGAATCTTGAAGAAATTTCTGTATATGATCTAACGAGTTCTCTTGAAGCCCACGAAAGAAGAGTAAATACTCAATTCTCGTTGAACAAGCTTTTCAAATGAAGTTAAATGTTTCAGAAAAGAAACCAGAGTAGAAGGAACATATTATGAACAACAATAGAGAGTCTATGGCTATGGACGTGGAGGCCGTTCTCAGGGAAGAGATAGGGGACATACAACAAGCCAATTCTACAGTAGAGAAGATTATTCCTGGAGTAGATCTAGAAGTTCAGAGTAGCTGTTATATTTGTAGAAAAGCTAGCCATTAGTCAAAGGATTGTTATTTCAGGTACAATAGATGCCGGTTTCCAAATCGTTTAGAATGTGATTGTTATTTTAAAGACAAACAACAACATCTGCAGCAACATGGCTCTCAAATTTCAGTACATTTTTCAAAAGAAGAATTAATTAAATCTTTTATTCTTGTTTCAATGCAATGCAATATATGAATAAAATGTGATTTTTGGATTATGGATGTTATAATCATGTGACAGGAAATAAGGAAAATTGGAGATCGACAGCAGCTACAACTCATTGTTAGAGCTTAGAGACAGTAAAAAGATAAAGATCGAAGGTAACAGAATCATTGTTGTGAGAGCAGCAAATGGTGAAGAAATGTGAATTAGTGATGTGCTTTACTCACCAAGCATTACTCAAAATCTTTTGAGCATCGCATAAACGATGAAGAAAGGTCATAAGGTTACCATCGTTGATGGACAATGTGAGATCATTGACAAAAATATGAAGAGGATCCATGTAGTGAAGATGGTGAATAACTTGTTTCCATTGACGTTTAATTCTTTCTTGAATGTTGCATTGAAAAGTAAAGTTATTGATGAAGCTCAATTATGGCATCTACGATATGGACACTTGAATCACAAGGGCCTAATGTTGTTGAGAGAGAAGAATATGATCGTATGTTTTCCAAAAATCCAACCATCAACAACGTGCGTCTGTGAATGATGTGTGTATGGAAAGCAACATCATCTTCCTTTTTACCAATACTTCTTGGAGAGTTAAAGCCCCTCTTGTGTTGGTGCATGTTAACATCTATGGTCCAACTCAAACACCGACAACTGGTGTTCTTATTTGTCGATGATTATACTCGTATGATATTAGTATATTTTCTTAAAAAAACAGAGGCTTTCACTACTTTTTTAGTTTCAAAGCCAACTTAGATGAGCAAACTAGATTTCAAATAAAGACTTTGAGGATAGCCATTGAGGAGAATTCATTTACAAATTACTTCTAGATTATTGCAAGTAGCAAGACATCTAACGACAGTTTAATGTGAAGTACTCACCTCAATATAATGGCATTGCTGAGAGAAAGAACATGACTACTGTTGAAATGGATCGAAGTATGCTCAAAGGAAATGGTCTTCCCAATTCAATATGGGCCAAAGCTGTGAACACATCGGTCTACATCCCCAATCGATCCCGAGCAAAAGCTACTAAGAATAAGACGTTTACAAAGCATGACATAAGAGAAAACCCGTGGTTGATCTCTTGAAGATATTTGGATATGTGGCATATGCTCTCTTAATGAAGAAGAAAGAGAAGTTTGATGAAAAGAGTGAGAACCTAATCTTTATTGGCTACAATGTTGAATCTGCAAATTATCATTTGATTGATCCGAAGACTAATAAGCTTGTGATTTTAAGAGATGTTATTTTCTATGATAATGTAGCATGGAAGTGGGAGAACGAATCTTCTCAGATTTAACCAACGTTTTCTTATCTAGAAACACCGGCATTTGTGCCTTCTTCAAATCTCACTGATACTGTAGCAGCTAATTCCTCGAGGGTAAATTCTGACAATGAAGTTTTTTAAGTTGATATGTGACCAAGAATGTATCGTTCATTAACTGATATTTACGAGCAAGCTAACTTTGCACTTGCTATTTTTGAGCCGCATAATTTCGAAGATACTGCAAAAGAATAAAAGTGGAGAAATGCAATGGAATAAGAAATGTCTAGTATTGAGAAGAATGATACTTGGTCCCTCATAAACTTTCCCAAAGGAAAAGAAGTAATTGACTTGAAATGGGTGTTTAAAACAAAGTTCAATGAGGATTGAAGCATACAGAAGCACAAAGATTGTCTCGTATCAAAGAGTTATTCACAGCAGCCATGAGTTGATTTCACTCAGAAGTTCTCTCATGCATCAAGAGTTAATGAAGCATAATTAATGCAAGAATGGCCCAATCACTAAATGTCGCTCGAGAATACAAAGTACTGGAAGGGCTGAAAGTATGGATGATCGAAAAAACATGTCAGGATATTTTTCTATCTTAAAACAAACCCCATCTCCAAGAGTTCAAAAAAGCAAGCTAATGTAGTGCAATCATTTATTGAAGCAGAGTAAATTATAGCAAGTGAAGCAATTCGTGAAGCGGTATGGTTAAAAAGGTTGTAGTTGGAATTACAACAGAAGGTTGCTCATCCAACAACAATATTCGAAGATAATTAGTCAACCGTTACTATGACAAAGAATCTCGTTTTTCATGCAAGGTCAACAAACATTGAATCGCACCACCACTTTGCCAAAGAAATGCTAATGAAGAAGGAGATCGCTAATGAGTTTATTCATACCAAGGATCAGTCTGTCGATATTCTAACAAGTCGGTGAATTCTGAGAAGCTCGAGTTATTCAAGAGTTTATGAAGATCACAAATTAAGAGGAGGTGTCAAATGTCGTGGTAATATGTAATCTACATTTTGTGTGTTAAGTGGTCAAAGAAATTAAGTGGTGATGATGTTAATGATTTAGGAAGTTTATATACGTTAATGGCATATGAACTAGAGTAGAGTAATAATTGCTCTAGATCCTTCATAGGACTTTTTATAAGGAGAAGCTATCTCCAAATTACGTAAGTTAAGTACGCAATTGAAAAGGACTAAGAAAGCATTTCAGTCATAAGAAAAGAAGAGAATACTTCGTAGTTAGCAAAAAATTATCCTTTTCAAAATTCTTGTTCTTTATTTTGAGAAACATTTCGTTGTGTCGTAATAATTCCACTGACAAGTTCATATGATATAGCAAAGCACTATTTTCAAATCAACCCCAACACCGTGTAATATTACAATATAATTCTTGCCAACTTGAAAAAAAAAAATCTAACCATGTGATAAAAACAGAGTTTGGCACCAAAACGAAGTTCATAAATAAACAAATAGGATTTGTTAATACCAAAACGAATAATTGAAAAAGGGAAAATCTCACCACGTAATAAAAGCGAATCCCTCCATAAAAACGAAACCGCATAAAACAATCATTACGGTAATAGTTCGTCTTAAAAGACACGAAATAAAACTAGACAACGAAGACGAATTCCCGTAAAAGACAAACTTCATCAATAACTAATGTTTACGTAATGATTACAAGTACGAACTCTATGAGAAAACACATAACCGAATGTAATAATTATAGAATTTTATTAAAAAAAAAAAGAATTCCATCATGAAAACAATGGCATGATAGTTCTTATCAAAACCAACTGTTATCTCGAAGAATACAAAATTTACCCAAACCTATAAAAACGAATTCGCTAAGAAAACTAACTTTTAGACAAAAACGAAGTTTGTTGAAAAGAAAAAACTTTCTCGTAGTCATTACATAGTTTATACTTTAATTTTAAAACCTAGAAGAAATTCATATAACAAAAGTGTAATTTAATTACAATTCCCATTTAATTAATTAAAAAATGTTACCCGTTGACGTTATATATATATATATATTACTCAATAACCCGCGCACAGCCAAAAGATCAATTTCAATGTTTACTTTATAAGAACAAGGGCGTCCACCACCAACTACTGTTGCCAAAATCAATCGCCTTAGCTAAAGCGGCCAGCTCACACAACTTAGAGAATTATAATAACCCTCAGGGCATGGGTGGTGTTAGGTTTATTCGCATGGAAGACGTCGGGCGGCTTCTCCGCCAACCACTGTCCGATGAAAACCATGGAACAGAAACAAAGGATGCTGCGCTTCAATATCAACTACTTCATTCTTCATGCAATCCAAATATAATATAATATTAAATCAAACAAATTTAGGTAACAAAGTGCCACCAAAAGAATATTGTTTTTTTTTTAAAGAGGAAATCCTGGAAAATAAATCAAGCAGTGCCAACTCCGAGGAAATCAATGAAAGGCGCCCTTGTCCTTTCCATCTGACCGGATTGTTCACTCGAGCTTGAAGCCGATCGAATGTTGTTCCTTCCTGTAATGGTGGAGTCGCAAGCGGAGACCTCTGAGTTGGGCTCTGAACGTTCGTGCTTAACTTTGCTTTGCAGTTGGTCCGCTCTATCGTTGTTGCGATTCCCTGCGTTGATCTCTCTGACGAGCTTCCTCCACGGCCCACTTCCTATCGTTTCTGTTATTCTTGGGGGACGGCCTGGAACGGAGAACAGAAGAGAATTAGTCGAGGGAAATGAAGGCTGTCTGTCCAGCCAAAGAAAGGGCAAACGGAACCTACAGGTAGAAGAAGAATTGGCGATCATGTGCATCAGGTTTGCAGCAGAAGTGAGGGAAGATGTTCCTCCGATTGAAGACGGGGTTAGGGAAAGCTCGGAGAACGTCGGTGCAGACTCATCAAAGGGGCTTGAATTATTAGAGACCGAACCCACAGTGCTTTTGGTCTTTGCCGGAGATTCTTCGCTGGACAGGTTGCTAGTATTAACCGTCAGGGAAGATGATTGTCCCGTTTTGGAAGCGGAAGGAGGGCGACCGTTGTTCAGGAGGAGGAGTTGCCTCCTCTTGCGGAATAAGTTCGACTGCTCCCGGTGCTTCCTAGCAGATATCACGTGCCAGTGGTTCTTCACAGCATTATCAGTTCTCCCAGGGAATAATCTGGCAACCAGCGCCCATTTGTTGCCATAGAAATTGTGCGCGGCTAAGAGCCTCTCCTCTTCTTCCTTGCTAAAAGGCTTCTTATTTATCTTCGGGTCCAGTTGATTGAACCATCTCAGGCGGCAACTTTTCCCTGTTTTGCAAAAATCCCGATATTGATAATTGTGGAGGACGAATTAGTCTGGTTATTGAAAACAGAGACATGAAAGTCCTCAAGCAATGGGGTCTGTGTACCTGATCTTCCTTTGAGGCTTTCTGCGATCAAGTTCCAGTTCTGTGGCCCAAACTTTGCAACAAGCTCCTTGAGCTTCAAATCCTCCAACGGTTTCCAATGTCCTCTGTTGCACACCTTGTTGTCGCAACTGCTGTTCTTCTGGTTGCCATCTTCATCTTCATCGTCGTCATCTAACTCCACCACATTCAAATCAAACGCCAAGTTTCTCTTTGTGGCGTCACCGTTTGTTCTCCTATTTTCATCACAGAACCTCTTCACCGCCCATTCTGGGGCCAAGTGGAAGAAGCTCCAGGTCTTCTGGTCTTTCTCTGATCGGACTATGCGAAGGCCTTCTTCAAAGCAATAGGACAGGGAGGAACTGAAACCTTTACTGTCCGAGGACTGAATACTCATTATCAGTTCTCAAGGAATCTCCGAGTGGGGCAGGTCGATTGACGAGTTCCTGGTCGATTTCAGGGTAAGTTGAGAAGCACGAAGATAGTTTAAATAGCAAAGTCAGGTGACTCCTGCCTTTTTTCTTGAAATTAAGGATTTTTCGGAGAAAGCTAGAATCTCCACTGTCCTGTTGTTCTTTGATGAAAACCTCGGAATGCCCGAATTGCTGGGTAACTAGGTCTCGACTTGTCATGTCCTGTTCTAACAAGATTTGATCGTCCGGACAACATGAGACAAACTGAGGAGAATAACCCGGAGCAACTACTGGATTAGAAGTTGGCAATGGCATTGTGCTTATCATGTCGGGAAATGTAACTAAGTTGATTTATTTGGCTCGATGTTCTGTAGCCCACGCGGCGTCCGACAAAAATGGAATTGTTAGTCTTGTGTGGATTTTCCTAGAACAAGGTTCTTGTGGAATTCGACCGGAAAAACTTTGTCGATAACGAAAGAATCCAAGATTAAGTTGTGATGAATTCTTCCGCATTTTTCTCACGGGTGGTTAGTTAAAATAACTACTTGCAATTTGCTCAGATCACTAATGTTAACTATGTCGTCCTGAAAGGACGAGATTACGGGATTAACAAGGTTTTCTTGACTGAATCATCATCTCCCTCGCGGTCGAGGATAGAGAGCTGTCTTGTCTGTCGTATAATTCGAGGAAAAAAGGTTTGGTCGTATCGGTAAATCTTGTGGATAAAGCTGATGACCATTTGAGAGGATGGATTCTTGTGTCCGGCATCGATCAGCCGCATTGTGACATCCGTTCTTGAAATAATAAACTTTTTGATTACCGTACATTATGTGCAAACAAGTCGACGTAGTTTTCGAAAGGCACAAATGACTGAATGTAACAAGCCAAAACTACAACTTCTTCTTGGAACAACAACTGGGCACTTTAACCAACGGATCTTCTTCGCTCGGCCGATCAAATAAGAAGTTTTTTGTCGAAGAAATCACAAGTCAGAGCCATGTTGGTGATACTTTGCTGTCCCTTTGTAGGGGCAGATTTGTTCTTGGAGTTGGAAACAGCTTAGCTGGCTCCGAACTCAGCTGGACTCGTCATTGCCGGCCTATCCTGTTCGTTCAGTCCTAGGTTAGATGTTATCGCAAGATGATAAACAGAAGGATGACTTTGCCCATAGATTACCGGAGTAGAAGGCCAGGAGACATTGTCACGAACAAGCGCTTAACGACCTCGATTGTCCTCACCTATTAACAAGGTCCGACCAGTCGACGATATCCTGTGTATGAACGAAGCAAAACTTGGTTAAGCCGCTGTTCGACCAGAATTTTCTACAGGAAACAGCTGCTGTTGATGGGATATAAGCCCACCCGGATGACAAACCTAAAACCTTACGATTTGCCTTCATCCCGCCAACGTGGATGTGGGACGGCCAGACTAATTTTGATTGTTTCTACAGAGGCAAGACTTATAAGCTATTACTTGTTTTTTCGGAAAAATTTATTTTATTTATTTTTGACAAAATATGTTCCATGACGCTCAACGATTAATTTGTATATAATTTTATCACCAACTTTTATTTTTATTTTAATTTTGGACAATTTTATTTTATCGCCGTAAGTCAAAATGACATTAATAAATAATTTTCATTTATAAACTAAAATTTTAAAGCACAAATTAAGTTAATTGAAAGCAAGAGTTGACGATAATCGTTGATGCTATCAAAAAATACACAAAATCGATGAAGGTCGGATGATCTTCTATTAGGTGCTGTTACTACGGGCGAAGTGGATTATGAGGCGAATAAATGAGATGTCAAACTCTACTATTATAGTACACGAGTCAGAATATATTAAGTCTTGACTTTCGCTAAAAGAAATTCAACATTGGTTAATATAAAAATAAAAATAAAAATTTATAATAAAATTATATAACAAATTAAGTTAATGAACGAAAAAATAGCTTAAATTGGGGAAGAAACATATTTCGGGTTTATTTTTTATATAAAGATCGTTTTGTTACGAGATAACTCATGTCATCCTATAAAATATTTTATATGAATTTTCTTTTAGAAAATTGATGTCCACGAATTTATTTAAATGTAATTTTAATTAAGTACTAATTTATTAATGCATGTATTTTCATATAATACTTCCATGTAATTCCAATAATACTGATCTTCAAACCACAGACACAACCGGCGTAGCCCAAAACCCTGTCAGTAGCCGCCACCGCCGGGCGATGGGCGGCGCCTCCCGCCTCCTCCTCGTCCTCCTCTCAACCCCTCTTCCTCCCCGCCACCACGCCCTCCTCCACCACCACCGCCGTCGCCTCTCATCACTTTCCCTCTCCTTCCGCCGCACGTCGACTTCCCAATTACTCTCCTCCATTTCCTCCCGCAGACGGCTCGGATCCTTGCCCGCTGATTCCACCCTCTTCATCTCCGAAGATTCCTTCCCCGAGAATCCCCCTTCGTTCCCAACTCCTTCCCCCGTGCTTTCCCCGGAGTGGAACAGTTTCTTGAGCTACTTGTCCTCTGGAGGGTACTTCGATGGGAAGGACCGAGGAGCATTCCTCTCCCCGGAGGATGAATTGGTGGAAGGCGTGGCCTACTCGGAGGAGTTCGTCAGGGGCATTAGTGCTTGCCTTGCCTTTGCTCGGGACTGGCCTTTTCTCCTGAGGTCTGCTTGAAATGTTATGTTTTCGTTCTTACAAATCTGGATTACGCGGTCTTAGCTGTTTGTGGTTTGTTTACCGGTTCATTTGTGTAGGCAAGTGGACAAGAGAGATGTTGAAGTGTTAATTCGGTGCGCATCTCCGGACCTCTTCAAGAGCAGGGAGGTTTCGTCGCAGAGAATGTCTTTGTTCTTGAGCAATGAAGATACTGCAGTAAGAATGCATTGATAATAGCAGATACTTTTGAACTTGCTGGAGTTTTGATGCTATTGGCATTGGTAATGGGATACTGTTGGACTGGCAATATTGCCGTCAAAAGCACTAATTTTTGAAATATTTATGAAGGTCCAGTCTCTGAATTTATGTAGCAATTGTTTCATTGATTAGTGGGCTCACTTATGAGTGATTTCCCATGGTTTATGATTACTGCTTAAGGCGAGGAGATTTCTGGTGGTGATAAAATTTTGAAGCTGAAGATTTGGACAGAATTTGTGAATATTGGTTTGAACTTTAGACAGGCTGCTGAATACTTCCCTTGATATCTAAAAGAATTCAGTTTACTGGGATATTGTTAGGACTATTTACGTAGAAAGAAGAGTGCCATTCATCAGATGGTTTTCCTTCATCATCATCGAAGCTAATATTTTGTCTCATAAATCTTTCCTTGTCTGCTTGTTCTTTTTTGCAATTGCATAGGCTGCCAACAGTGATGCTTCTCAAACTGTTGATTTAATGAAATACATTCTGAGTTCAACTATTTTAGCACGTGCCGGTTTGTCCTATCAAGAGCTTTCCAAGTCTGTCCGGAACTTGCTTGATCAGATGGTAAAACTCAGTTGTTCCACACCTGTGTCGAATTACGCGGATAACGTGAACAGCCTGTATCCTGGAGGATATGGAATTAGTCAGAGGCCACGAGGTCAAAAAATCGAAATGAAAAGAGGCGATTGGATGTGTCCCAGGCAAGTACTTTGGTTGAGTTTCTTGATTGAGCTTTTTCATTATCAGTGGCGATACTGATGATGCATTCTGGTTAAGATGGGGAGAAAGAAGCCTTCAGTTACACAATTTCTGTAGCTGGGATTCAGCCATGAAGCAAAGAAATAACTGCTTTTTATTTACTTAAGTCTGTTTTATGTATTTGAGCAGGTGTAATTTCATGAACTTTGCAAGGAACGTTAAATGTCTTGAGTGTGAGGAGGCCCGTCCGAAAAGACAGTTGACCGGTGATGAGTGGGAGTGTCCCCAGTAAGCATTTACTTTTTACGCGCTTCTCGTGCATTGGCTCAGTAAATATTCATTTGTTATATGGACAAGTGCTGAAAATTTTTCTGCTTACGATGTTAGATGTGATTTCTTCAACTACGGAAAGAATATTTCATGCTTAAGATGTGACTGCAAGAAGCCCGGAGGAGTCCCTACTCCTCTCCAATCCAGGCTTGGTGCTGGAAATGATGCAAATCTGGCCGAGATCCAGAGAAAGTTAGCTGTTAATGATGAGAAGGCGCAGAGATGGTTCAGTAAGACATCTAAATTAGATAGCCCTTCTGAGATGCAGAAGGCTATAGAAGATGAAGATTTCCCTGAAATTATGCCTTTGAGGAAAGGAGTGAACAGATTTGTTGTCGGCACAAGGAAGACGATGACAGATGGAAGATTGGAAAAAGCTCAGCCGCCAAGTTCCAGCAGTGGGAACAGACAAGCTAGCTCTGAAAGCACAATCAATGACATAATGGAATCAGCTGTAGGCCATAAGTCTATTGGAGGCAGCACAAGGGGAAAAAGTCCGGCCTATGTCCCTTTTGTGCCTTTACCAGCAGACATGTTCGCCAAAAAACCAGAGACTTCGGAAAATTCTGTCACAAAAAATGACAAACCAGTCTTATGGAATTCCAGTGAACAGCAGTCTGTAAGCAGTGGAAGCAAAGCCACCAATGAGTCCGTGGTTGGTTCACCCCTTCACGGGCAGGGGGCAGCTGAAAATGGAGGCCAGCAGTCTGTAAGCAGTGGAAGCAAAGCCACCAATGAGTCTGTGGTTGGTTCACCCCTTCACGGGCAGGGGGCAGCTGAAAATGGAGGCTATGGTACTGCGGAAGGGGAAGAAGAATACAGCAGATGGTTTAATAGGAATTCTGATTTGAACAATGCACAAGATCCGTCATCTTCATCAATTTCTGGCGAGAACTTTTCAGAGACCATGCCAATTCAAAAGGGCGAGAATCGCTTTGTTGTTGGCAGGATGAAAGATCGTCCTACGAGTTCTCCGCTTTACAAGAGGCGTGCTACAGTGGAGCAAACGGGTAGTACTAACTTTGTGCCCTTTGTCCCTTTCCCACCTGGATATTTTGCTAAGAAGGACAATCAGCAATCAGGAGGTGATTCTTCAACAACTGCCCCTTCCTCCGGGACCAATTTGACGTCAGCATCTTCTGTCAAGTTTTCTGGGAAGGAAGACGATTTCAGCTCTAGGACAAATGGGAGTAGCGTGCAGCGGATGGATATCCCAGTTCAACATGGTCCAAGCGACAATTACAAGGCAGCCGATGTCGGGATCCCGACACAGGACGTCCTCAATTTTTCAGATACTGGCGGTAACATTAGTAACATGGGATCTAACCAGGATGCGAGTAAAAATGAGAGGCCTAGCACATCAAACTTTTCGGAGAAAGCATCAGACGGTGTTAAAGCGAGGGAGAGATGGACTGGGAACAGCCTGGAGGGGTCGCTAGTGACGGAAGGACCAGACCCTCTCGACATGTCAGAGGAGGCCAAAGCAGAGAGATGGTTCAGACGAGTTGCACAGATAAAGGATATATCCGAGCTGAGCCAGATCCCGGACGAGGACTTCCCCTCGATAATGCCGATGAGGAAAGGAGTGAACAGGTTTGTGGTGAGCAAGAGGAAAACGCCCCTGGAGCGGAGGTTGACCTCTGCCCAGTACAGGAAGAATCTGCCTGTGGTGCACACCGATCCGATAAGATCGAAGGACGACGAGAGCTGAGGCTATTGATTAAAAATGTCATAGTATAAGGTTACCATTTAAGGCTGCAGCACACTTGAGCTATGTGTAGTCAATGCAGTTGAGGAGGCAGATATACCAGTTTGCAGCGGTATTGCTAATGATTGAGCAGACTGTTGCTGATACTTGTTCTAAGTAATTGCGTGAAAAACAGGAAGAACTTGGGAATGGGGAATCTAATTCATACCATCCGGATGATGAAATTGCTTAAAGTAGACAAAAGATGGTTTGTACAGTACGTGGCTCAACGCCATTCTCTAACTCCCATCGCCCTTCGCCCACCTACCCCCCTCGTCCAAATGTTTTAGGACCCAACGATTCGCCGTTGCCTTGTCTCTTATACACATCTAGATGTGTACAAGTCGCCCCCTTCCTCCATCCCGACGCGGGCGGGGAAGTTCGCGGCCTCCCTTGTCCTCTCCCCGATCACTACCATCCTCTTCCTCTTCCTCGACTTCCTCGACGCCGTCCTGTGCTTGGTGTTCCGCGTCCTGGATGTTTTCCTCGACGGGGCTGCTCCCCCGTGTTACTGCCGCGGGGATGGATCTTCCCGGAACGAGGTCCTCTCTGGGAGCTTGTACCGGAGGAGGAACGTGTTTAGAGAAATGGGGTTGTTCAGGGTTGTAGGAAAGCTTATAGCTTTTAGGAAGGATGGGGACGGGGATAGCCCTGGTGGGTTGACCAGGTGGTCCGATTGCCGCTGCGATTCCTGCGTCTCGTGGAGCTGGGATAATGCCGTGAAGCGGCGTCGGAGGGTTCTTCACACTGTTGTTTGGGAACCTGAGCGGACGGGTAGGTCGTCTTGTTGTCCTTGTCATGTTCGTTTGGCTGTCTTGGTCTATCGTGATCTTAGATTGTTGGGTTAATGGATATAAGAAACGAGTCTTGGTGCAACATGAAGTTGCTATGGATTTCTAGTGTGAAGTTTCCTCTTACGTAGATGGACATCAGTTGTGTTTCTACGCTCGTTGATCAGGGAGCTTTCTGCTTGAAGGCTGCTTGCTTACGGACTTTGCTGGAACAAGCTGCAACAGTAGGCTTTTGTTGGGGGCTGTTAACGGGTAGTACTGATAGGTTCAATAGTGGAAGTTTAGAATTCAAGGTGTTTCTGAGAGTATATAACCCACAGGGTGTGCCATTTCACATGTGGGGTACTTAATGTAAGGACATTGGGGGTTATAATGTCGGTGTTTTCCGAGGAGGACCGGGGATGAGGGAAAATGAATAGATTGGTGAAATTTGGTGAGCTGATTTGGATTGGGGTTCGGGTTTGAATTCGAATTCTTTCTGGTGTAGCAGAATCAAAGCCTAAGAAAGTGTTATTAGAACACTGTTATCAATAGGTAGATAAACATATTTCACTTTTGTACATCATTACATGATCCATGGATTAATGATGTGGCTTTTTTGTGTTCTAGAAAATAGTAAGCCGATGAAGAGACCTGAGAACGTGATATTTCTTCATGGGTTCCTTTCTTCGTCGTCGCTTTGGACAGAAACAGTGTTTCCGAACTTGTCCGAAGAGGGAAAAGCCAATTACAGGCTCTTCGCCGTCGATTTGTTGGGGTTCGGGAGAAGTCCGAAGCCTCATGACTGCTTATATACCTTGAGCGATCACGTGGAAGCCATCGAAAGGTCTGTCATTCATTCCAAAGGGTTGGATTCTTTCCATCTAGTAGCCCACTCCATGGGCTGCATCATCGCACTTGCTCTGGCTGCAAAGCACTCAAAGTCAGTGAAATCGATCACGTTGATAGCACCCGTAAGAGACCTTGAAATGCTTACCTTCTTTTGAGCTCAAAACATTTTAGCCAGTGTCCTCGAACTGACTATTTTCCTCTTTGGTTTTGGATTCTTGATTTTCAGCCTTACTTCTCTGATGAAAAGGATGATGCAAGCATGACAGCCCTTCAAATGCTTGCCGAGAAGAGGTTGTGGCCTCCATTAATCTTTGCTTCTGCAGTAATGTCTTGGTATGAGCACGTGGGCAGGTGTGTCTGCTTCGTGATATGCCGAAATCACAGAACGTGGGAGAGAATCCTCAGAGCCGTCACTCGCAAACGGTAGAGAGTGCCTCCCTTGGAACAGATCTCGACTCCATATTCAATCGTTTGATTGTATTTCCTCATATTTCTTGAATACTTGCTCCAGGGATTTGCATTTCATGTTGATAGATCTGACAAGGCACACACATCACTCAGCATGGCACACCATGCACAATCTGATATGTGGGGGAGCTAAATTTGGAGACGACTTTCTGAATGCTCTGTGTAGTGCTGACAGCAAGATATGCATCATGCACGGCGATAATGATAGTGTTGTACCAATTCAATGCAGCAAAAACATGAGGACTAGGATTCCGCATGCAGAGTTCATAGTTGTTCCTCGAGCCAACCACTCTATGGTGATTCTTGGAAGGGAAAAAGTTTTCACGCAGAAGTTAGAGTGTGTGTGGAGGGAGCATCCCAGGATTTCATCCGGGACAGATGATGGATACTGGGGCTGATGGCTGATGTTGCCATCTCATTGTGTGGTCGATTGTCTTCTCACATTTAGTCATTCGTTTTGCATTGGATGATATTGAGATAATTGTATGAAAAATCTTTCACAGAAAAAGAGAAATTCATCCAAAGGGTTTACATCCTCGGCATCAGTCCTTTGCAGCCACATTCTAATTCGAAGTTGAATGATTGCGACTCCTGGCCTGACGAAATAAGTGGTTCTTTATCCATGGAGTGCTTCCCATGGCTATGCACTTTATCACCTTAAACGCGACGTTTTCGTGGTACCAGTTTATGCAGGCGATGGAGTCTTGTTTGATAGTGGTATGCTAATATGGTTTTGATGATTAACCATATAGAATTTTGCTTTTGTATTCTATAGAAGATTGTGTCACGTGCCTTACCTCTGTACTCTATAGAAGCATGGAGTTTTGTTCCTTAATGACGTCATTTGGCGAAATATTTCGCCAAATGACGCACTAACGAAAATAATTCGCGAACTAACCCACCAAAGTCAGCCTTACAAAGGCCGATTTTGGTCCTTAAGGAAGTCGGCCTTTGTAAGGCCGACTTCGGTTTTGGCGAATGAAAGTCGGCCTTACAAAGGCCGACTTCACCACACTTAGAAAAATTTTTGCAAACGAAGTCTGGGACGCTGCATGAAGGAAGTCGGCCTTTGTAAGGCCGACTTCGATTTTGGGGAATGAAAGTCGGCCTTACAAAGGCCGACTTCCCCAATTTTCTTTTTTTCTTTAGGCTTTTTTCTTTTTTCTTTTGAATTTTTTTTTTTTAAAAAAAAAAAAAGAAATTGGGGAAGTTGGCCTCATTCTCCAAAATCGAGCGGCTTACAAAGGCCGACTTTGGTGGGTTAGTTAGCGAAATATTTTTTAAACTACGTCATTTGACGAAATATTTCGCCAAATGACGTCATTAAGGAACAAAGCTCTAGAAGCATGTGTAGAAGCTCGTGTTGTACGTTATAGAAAGTTACCGTAAGGAACTCATTACCTTAATTAAAGGAATAATGAACTCATTACCTTAATTAAAGGAATAATGTGTTAAATTATTTTTTCAATTCAAAGGACTAAGTACAGACTTGGGTAAATATGAAAATTTATTTCCAAAATTAATAGATAATATAAAAGAGAATATTCTTTTAAGTATTGTTAATCCTATCTTATCTCATTAACTAGATTTCTTATAGAAGAAATGATGTGATCATATTTTCCCATTTTGGGAATAATATATTTCTCACCAAGGATCGATAATGACCTTCTCTAAGTTAATGAGCATCCACATTTATTTGTATTTTAATATGGACGAAACTCTTTCAACTTTTCACTAGTGATAATGTTCAGAAACAGAACATCTGTAATCATATTTGGACGAAATCAACTAGATTAGGAAATAGATCAATGATTATTTCCATTTATAGGATGTTACACGTCTCCACAACCTTCTGACCATCTGTTACTTGCTAAGACGAAATCAATCAATCTTTGATTGATTTCCAATGGTAACATGATAGACGTAATGCTGCCGCAATTTGGAAGCAATTATATGTTATTAATATGATTATTACGCTAACAAATTACATCCCTTGTTTTGTAGCAAGATTCTTTTCATCTACAGCACGACGTCCTGTAAAATATTAGCCTAATTTAGATTTATTTGATTAGTTACAAATAGATGAACTCGACATTATTATCAGAGTTAGAGTTAGAGTTAGTGAGTGAATGCATCAGAGTAGAATAGTTGATTTTGCTTTGAGTGTGTTGTTCGTTTTCTTGCCGCACCACGGGAGGAGCATGAGTTTCAGAAGGCAGTATCATCGGTGAAGCTTCTGGGAGAGTGACTCGAGGGGCACGACGGACTTTGGTTGGAGGCTGTGGATAGTGTTGGAGGGGCATGCAATAGGATCCGGGGGAGGATTGCTGGATGTGTAAGAGCCAACGTCCAGCGATTGAAGTAAAGGCTAGAACTCTAGGAGCACAGAAGATGGGGGATTGACTTGGTTCTTTAACTAGTTGTGGTTGTGTGCAGGAACGTCTACTCAACGAGGAACCGGGGGAAAGTCTTCACAAGGAGTGGAGCATTCTTGGTGAGGAGCCAAGGGATTACTCAGTGAGGAGGTGGGGGGAAGTCGCAGCGGGTTGCTGTGCATGCTTGACGAGTAGTCAATGGATTACTCGGTGAGGAGCCGAGAGGAGCCAACGTCCAAACACCTAGTTACCATTGTTAGTCACGCTACCTCGTGCAAACCGACGCTAACCCGTGTAAACTTGTAAAAGTATAGTACCTTCGAGTGCATGTGCTATAGAAGGTTAATCTTGTATCACCTTCTACATCACTGATACGTTCTGACTAGTGATAACCACCCTACATTTTGGGTGAGAGTGGACGTGGGTGGTCTCTACCAAACCACTACAAAATCATGTCTCATTTACTTTTGTTTGCTAACTATTTCATAAGTATTAATCGTACAGAAGCCGCAAACAAAAGGTTAACCGCGCAAATACAGAAAGTTGACTCACGAGTTACTATAGGTAGTGCTACACTACTTCTGTTCCCATATTAGTTTAAACCTGAACCTCTAATATTTTGAAAGTTGTCAAAAATCATTCCATTGGTTTGATTGACGACTTATATGACAAATCACTTCGGGTTCTGTTCAATAGCCTCTGTAGCAAACAAAAACCTCACAAATGTTTCATGAGGTTAAGTCTTCCGCTGTTGGGTTCCATGAAAAAGTTTAAAAGTGATCTTTTGGACATAATACTAATTAATATCCCTCTTAGTCTTAATCACCGGGCCATGATACTCTTAACTTTAGAGGGGAGAAACAGTAGATTGCTTTGGTCTTCTTCCTCTTCCCTATTCCAGTTCTCATCGACCCTCTGCACGCCACGTGGACTCTCCGCTGGACAACCTTAACCGGCATTCCCTTTTCTGGCTTCTGCCCTTTCAATGAAGCTTGGCTATGACAACCTGAGATGATTCCATTCCTTGGTGAGGGAGTCTCCTTTCAATATGGCCGAAAAAAGTGATCGGACACAACAAATTTTGGTCCAGAAATCCTTTCTGTTTGTCCATGATCGGACACAACAAATTTGTGCTGTCATCTGCCGGTTGGGTTCGGCCTAATACCAAGGCTACCATTGAAGATGGCGGTTATGGTTCCTGGAACCGAACTGTGGATGAGACCCGTCGACAAAGAACAGGGAAATTCTTATGGACGGTGACGAGGGAGGAGATGGCAGGGTTCTAGACAAAGAACCGACAAGCGCAAGATGCGATCGCGCGGGTAATAGTGAGGTCCTGAGGGTATCTGTATCTGTATGACTTGCCCCTAGATTTCCATTTCGGACTACTGGATTGGAAAACAGAACGGAAAAAGGTCTGGCCTGACATCCGCACGATACTCCCACGCTACCCTGGCTGACTGAACTTGCAACACAGCATAGAATTCTGGCTTATGCTAGACCTGCTGTTGTCAGAAATTGTTAGTTCCATAGACAGTCGTAGCCGATCAGGGTCCACAATGCTAGTGAGGCTGACGTGATGTTTTATCCCGTTCTTCTCGTCCTCGAGTTACAACTGGTATTCAAAGGTGAACCCGCACCAGAAGAAGAGTATGAACAATCTTCAGCAAGACAAGCTGGTGAAGTACTTGACAGCTCAAGAGCCATGGAAGAGAACCAGCGAAAGAGACCACATAATCATGGCACACCATCCTAACAGAACGCTGAAAGTGAGGATGAAGCTGTGGCCGGCATTATTCATCTCGGCAGACTTTGGCAGGTACCCTCATACGGTGGCCAACATCGACAAAGACATCATTGCTCCCTACCGGCACATGGTTGGCACTAGGCCGGGATTCCTCCAGCTACGATAGTAGTCCTACTTTCCTATACTTCCAGGGCACTATATACCTAAAAGATGTGCGATTCCCCCTCCGGTGCCAGTCCCAGCAATTTTAACAGTATTCATTCAACTAGAAACGCAGGCAAAAGGTTCAAATCAAATCGCCCAAGAATTTTCTATTATAAGGTACTAAATGCTCTGCTGTCTTGCTGAAGATTTTGAAGCAGAATCGATCAGCAACGGAACTGGTTTCTGCTCTTCATTCGAGCCACCGAGCGGTTGTGTCGTAGACCCATTGGCCATCTCCTCTGGCTTTCTTATCAACCAAGTATTCATCCGTTCCGATGCTTTCTCAACCTGCATGGTGGATCGTTTATGATTATTATCTTACTTGTCTGTCAATAACACTTCACAAAATCACCTGCCCTCTCACCTGCTCCTCCCAATTAGTCCTCCAAATCACGGCACCCAGCCAGATAGTCTGCATCGTAGATCCGATCAGCATGCCAATCCAAATGCCCTGTCAAGACAACAATACAAGTTCGATGTTGTCCTTACCCGATAAACTTGAAACTTAAGCTGTGCCCCCATTACCTTGACTCCGAAACCGGCTATGTATGCAAATCCAACTCCCACAGGAACTCCAACAATGTAATACGATACAACATTCAGCCATGCAACCATACCCTGCCTTCCTGAGCCTATCGCGACTCCTGTGAGGAGAAGAAGGGCAATGTAGCGCACACATTTCATGAAAGGATAAAATGGCGAGTCACTGGCGTGTCACATACCCGAGAGTACCGGCTGAACACTGTTTAGAAGTACAGTGAAGGCCAGAAGGACAACGAGGTTAGAAACCTCTCCGATCACGTGTTTGTCGCTCGTGAATAAGTAAGCGACTCTCTGTCCTAGGACGAGGCAGAGAATCCAGAAGAAGAGTCCAATGCTGATTGAGGTTCCCAAATTGACCTTGATGGCGAAACGTGCTGCTCTATAGTTCCCTCTTCCCAACTCATTCGACACCCTCACACTGTTCGACCAATCGCAACATGCGCAAAGTTATTTGGCAAAAGGTGGAGGATGCAGTTCCGCTGCTGAAAATACTTTACCTGGCGCCGGTTAGAAACCCGAGGCAAATCATGAATTCCCAGGAAGCAATGCTAAGGCTGACGGCACCACATTGAAAATAATTCAGCATCTATGGCGAAATATAATCAGGGGAAGATAATATCCCAAATCATTTGACTCCATACCAGATCGAGAATGCGGATATCGCGACAGAAGCATTCTGCACGTAGCTTGCCAGGAGGACCAATACAGCATTATACCATAGCTCTAAGCTGAGAGTTCAAATGAATTAGCGAAGACACGGTACGAGGATAGAAAAGATCAGACGGAACAGGTGTTTCACCATAGCATTATGCCGGAGGATATTGAGAGCTTTATTACTGGCCATAAGTCGGCAAAAGCTGCGGCCGTAAAGCCTTTCCAAGTGTTCGGACACCATCCCCCGAAGACGTAAACGAACTCCCCAATTACTATTGACCAAGTGGATATTATGATTGCGCTCATTGCACCTGGGATCCCCTGATCTAGTACTGACACGAAAAGCCACGTCAAGAACAGGTGAATCACGAGTAAGGATCCTGAGAGGAACCCGACTGTTCGATTCTTCGACTGAGATTGCAAGAACTGCTGGAATGTTAAGCTGAACACTGTAAAGTAGATTATGGGGATAAACCATGGAGCAATGTAACTGACTGCTTCCACTATGTCATCGTCCTCGCCGAGTAGCACAAAGATTTGCTTCGCAAATAGAAACATGGGGACTAAGGCTGTCGCCACGACGAGATTAACAACCCACGCGCGTTGCAAGTAAATGCCTAGCATGTGGTACTGCTTGGCACCGAACGCTTGTCCACATAATGTCTGAGTCGCACTCGACATGCCTACCATTATACCGATCACAAATCGAAACCCAAGAATTTGAAGCAGAGCATATGCAGCGAGTCCAGTCGAGCTGATATGCCCGACAAACGCCTGGGTGATGATAAAGATCCCATGGGAACAAACTCGGGAGAGGATAGCGGGGAAGGTAACCCTCCACATCTTCTTCAATTCCTCCCTAATCATCTCCCTCAATGTTGTGGTCTCCACAAGACTGAGGAAGAAAACGAAACAACGTTTATAAACACCCTCGGATGAGCCTGTGCAAGTTACCTGCTGATCAGCTCACCGGGGATTGTCCCACAGTTCAGCGTCGAGAGGCAAGAGCGATTCGGCTTCGGCTTTCCGTCTCATCCTGGACCGAATCCTAGCAAAAGAAAAAGGCACAAAGAGACTGCTAAATTCCAACAAAAACTGCAAGCGAACGGTTAAAAGTATGTCCTAAAAGCGTTTCTAAATCGTTTTCTCTTCATGATGTTGCAAAATTTATTAAGCCAAGACCTCTTCATGACGCCTTAAAGCAGAGCATGCCCCAATTATGGGCCTGGAAGCCCATAAGTTGGTTATAGAGAGCTTTTGGGCCCAATATTTTAGGCCATATCCATGCCTATTCTTCATGGTTATTATTTATATTTTCTAATAAGGAACATTCGAGTCAATTTTTCATTTTTTAAAGGATTAGCTGGCAGGCCATGAAAGGCGGAATAGAATATTGATGGCAACGCAGCCAATAGCAGGGAAGCTAAACCATCGCCTCCTCCCGACAACGTCCCAGTCATCTCCGTCGGCCGATCAAAGCCGAAGCCTCGTCAACCCGCTCCCCCGGGTCGATACCCCCGCCATGTCGATTTCTCATCGAAACTCCATCGTGGCAAGGTCCCTTCTCCGGGATCTGTTGTCGAGAGGTCCCGTCCCCGTCACGGTAAATCGGGAACTCAGGGCCGCGAATAGAGATTCAAATCCGCCCGTCGGCTCGGGAAAGGAAGGGGAAGATAAGGAGAAGGAGAAGGGAGAGGGCAGGCTGCATATCCCCCAGCCCCCGGAGATGCCGGAGCCTGGAGATTGTTGTGGCAGCGGCTGCGTGAGGTGCGTCTGGGACGTGTATCAGGACGAGCTTAAGGCTTATGAGGACATCTGGGGAGCTCTGGATCCAACAACCACACCAATCGATCCAAGAGGTGAAAGCTGTGGAACATCATGAAAGCTGGGGTTTGCTGTCCGAACTTGACGTTCGATAGAGTTAAAGCTGAAGGGGGGGACGGGACTCCCCAGCCGGCCATCTGTGAGACATTCATCTTGGGTAAAATTCGAAATATGTTCATTCTCTTTTTCTTACCAAATTAGGGTTTGTAATTTAGGAGGAAAAATAATGTGTTCCAGGTAACATCCGGAGAAATTTCAGGTGAACTTTCCGGATACTGACTTCGGGGACAACGAGGGGAAAATGAGAGAAAATTTCCCTTTCCAAAACATCCTTGAATCCGGTGGAAGAGGAACGGAAGGTATGGATGTGGCGAGAAAATTAAAAAAAAATATGTGGGGTTTTTTTTGGGGTGCGTGTTATCTTCGATTTTTTATCTCCCGCTTCCCCTGCTACTGAACTGAACAGAGCCTTAATTAATTAAAGGTTTGATTTTTTTAATTTGTATCACTTGATCCAAAACAGATTCCCGACAAGCCGGTAGTTGGGAGTAGGAAAGAAGAGTGTAAAATGGTCAGGCAGTAATAGTCAAACAGAGGCTAGCAGCGAGCCCTGCTTCCTTTGCCGCCCGCAAAGTTTGATCCAGTCCCCCCCAGGGACTGTTACTTTTCGAGATTCTTGGCAGAGAGGTAAGTGCTCTGCTTCATCATCCTTCTAGTTGAACACTGAGAGTTTGCTCTGTAAGTGGTCGATTCCGTTCAGACGGTTTGGATCTGCAAGTAGCTGCCCCCAAAGAAGGATACATCGACTTTTATTCTTGTTTGTGTGGTGATTTAAGGGAACTGCAAATGGACGAAAGGCTACTTGAATCTGAAGCGTGTGATGTTGGGGGACTGATGTGGAGGGTATCGGAAGAATCGAAGAAGTTATGGAGAATAACATTCCCTGCTATTCTGTCTCGTGTGACTGCTTTTGGGATTCTTGTGGTGACTCAAGCGTTTGTTGGGCACTTCGGCTCGACAGAACTCGCGGCCTACGCAATCATGCTAATCCTGGGAGTGCGATTCGTGCTTGGGATATTGGTGCGAGAAAATTGTTTTTCCTTCGGTTCTGTTCAAGTTTTCAATAATTTTATTGATAATGCTTATGATCGTTTCTTCCTATGTGAACGTGCAGATGGGCATGTCGAGTGCGACTGAAACATTGTGTGGACAGGCGTATGGTGCCAAGCAGTACCATATGCTTGGCATTTACTTACAACGATCATGGATCATCAATTTCGTTACGGCGACCATCTTCCTCCCCATTTTTTTCCTTGGAACACCGATCCTGAAGCTGTTTAACGAGAACGATGAGATAGCTGAAGCTGCCGGACAACTCGGCCCGTGGTTCATTCCCCTGCTCTACTCTATGGCCTTCAACCTTACACTCCAGCAGTACCTGCAGTGTCAGATGAAGAACCGAATTGTTGCATGGCTTTCCGCTGCCTTGTTCGTGGTCCACCTATTCCTATCATGGCTCTTTGTTTCCGTCCTTAACTGTGGAATTCACGGTGCCATGGGCGCGTTGATTATATCCGTGTGGTCGATATTAATCGGCCAGCTTATTTATTTATTCGGAGGGTGGTGTCCAGATACTTGGAGGGGGTTCACATTCGCCGCATTTTCTGATTTATGGCCGGCCGTAAAGCTTTCTGTCTCCTCTGGATTTATGCTCTGGTAAGGCTTGTTAAAAATTGATGATAGGACAACCAAATACTGATTGTTTGCCGCTTCATTGTAACTTTTGTTCCTCATCCAGCTTGGAGATGTGGTACAATTCAATCTTGGTCCTCCTCGCCGGCTACATGAAGAATGCTTCAGTCGCAATATCTGCCTTCTCAATCTGGTATCTCGCTGAAGTCCCTGCAGTGTACTTTTTGTTGTATTGCTGAATTCCAGATTCATTAATCTGTTTCTACCTTTCTCAGCCTGAACGTTGCTGCTTGGGAATTCATGATCTGTCTCGGGTTTCTAGTTGGCGTTAGGTAACACGAGATTAATGAACTGAAAGTTTGGGCAGTTAGCCTCATTGCATTTCAGACTCCTTTTGTGACTTGGGGTTCATTTTCTGGTGAAGTGTGAGGGTGTCAAACGAGCTGGGACGAGGGAATGCGAAAGCCGCCCATTTCGCCGTCAAGGTTGTACTAGGAACATCAATAGTTATAGGCGTTACCTTGTGGATCTTGTGTCTATTCTTTGGTCGTGAAATTGCTTATGTTTTCACGAGCGATGAGGATGTTGTGGAAATGGTTTCCAGCCTATCCGTTCTTCTCGCTTTCACAATCTTACTGAACAGCGTCCAGCCAGTTTTCTCCGGTACGAATGCCTTGCCACTATGAGTGTTCCTGAGTCCCCAGTGCTTTCCATTCAGTTTCCAGTTCTTATCTTCTGTTCCATGCAGGCGTGGCTGTTGGCTGTGGGCGACAAGGCATGGTCGCGTGGGTGAACATTGGATCTTATTATGTGCTAGGTATTCCCTTAGGTGTTGTACTGGGATATGTTGCGCACTTGGATGTCCAGGTACGACATCTAGTCATCCCAATCGTTTCTTCTACGAGATCACAGAAAACGGAACCATCACATTCTGGTTACGTCTAACGCAATTGTACGAATCGGCAGGGCATTTGGATTGGGATGATAACCGGAGTGGCAATTCAGACCTTGGCCCTCGGTACCATAATCTGGAGGACGAACTGGGATGCACAGGTAAGATAAGTTTTGGTCTGCAACAATCTGCTTCACGTAGCAGAACAGCAGCCGAGCCATGAGTGTTTTTCTATTGTCGACACACAGGTGGAGAAGGCAGCGGAGCGCCTGAGCAAATGGAAGCTGGAGGATGATGAGCCCGAGGATTCTGCTCAGGAAGCGCCGAACGGACGATGAGTGATTCTCCGACGGCTTAACGGGATTTTGACAGGCGCTCTGTGCTGATAACGGGCGGGCGAGATTTCGATAGATTGAGCAGAGTCGTCGTTAGTGTAGGTTTTCTCAATGTCCTAATTATCAGAAACTTTCTTTAAATAATGAAATTTAGTAATAGTTAACAACAATTGAGTTTGATTTCAGTTTAAATGAGATTTTGGGCTCGTTATCATATCTTTGTTAATTTTTTTCGATATATTATTCAAAACATGTCATGACTATTGTCGTACTCCTTTAGTTTTATCTTATTTTAATTTTTATTCAAAATATAAAATTCTTATTGATGGGAACGCAGCCAATAGCAGTGAACCTAAACCATCGCCTCCTCACGACAACGTAACAGGTCTCTCCGTCGGCCAATCAAGGCCGAAGCCACGTCAGCCCCCTCCCCCGGGTCGATACCCCCGCCATGTCGATTCCTCATCAAAACTCCATCGTGGAATGTCCTCCTCCGGGGTCTGCTGTCAAGAGGTCCCGTCCCTGTCATGGGAATTCGGGAACTCAGGGCCGCGAATAGCGATTCAAATCCCCCCGTCAGCTCGGGAAAGGAAGGGGAAGACGGAGAAGGAGAAGGGGGAGGAGGGAAAGGGCAGGCTGCATATCCCCCAGCCCCCGGAGATGCCGGAGCCTGGAGGTTGTTGTGGCAGCGGCTGCGTGAGGTGCGTCTGGGACGTGTATCAGGACGAGCTTAAGGCTTACGAGGACACCTGCGGAAGCTCTGGATCCAACGACCACNTCCATCATCTCAATTCCAATTTCCTACACAAACAACAACGAACGTGAGGTAACGCAATTCAGCTCAAAACCAGAAGTTTAAACACTTAAACTTACGGAACTAGCTCAAATCAAAGCATACAAGTGATCGTTTAACTCTACTTTCGTAGAGTTATCACCGTGAAAGCCGATGTTTGTAATCCAGAGAGAAACCTGGCCGAACTTTGGCTTGCTTGGCGTTCGTAGAGTCAAAGTTGAAGGGGGGACGGGACGAGTTTTCTTCCATTTTAACGTTTTTTTCTAAACTATTTCGCAAAATGACCTCGTTAGTTTCGAAATTCGTCGACTAACTTTGTGAAATCGGCCTTACAAAGGCCGACTTTGGTCCTTAAAAAAATCGGTCTTTGTAAGACCGAGTTCCATATTCTCGAACCGAAGTCGGCCTTTGTAAGGCCGACTTTCTTAGGATTAAAAAAAAAAACAAATCGTTCGGGGGGACAGAATCTCCCCGAAAATGAAATCGTCCCAAATAGCTTCGAAGCCGACGCCCCGCCCCGAGCTTTGGCGATCGAAGTCGCCCCCGCCCCGAAATTCCATCCTCGAGCCCAAGCCTTCCGTCCCCGAGCCCGAGATTCCGTCCCCGAGCTTCGTGACCGATGCCCGAGCACTGACGTCCCGAGCCCGAGCTTCGTGACCGACGCCCTAGCTTGTTGCCCTTCCTAGGTCCGCTTTACGGTAAAAGTGTAATTTTCACTTTTATTTGTTTAATTAATATTTATTTAAAGTAATTAATTATTAATTAGGGTAAATTATGGATTATTTAGTGTTTATTTGATTTTATGGAATAGGTAGGGTTTGTGTACTAATTATGGTAAATTATGGTTCAATAGATGAGAAAGTATTTATTTGGCTTATTGAAGTTAAGTAACAACTAATCAATTGTAATTATCATAATGAGTTTAATTACCGTAATTAACTAGGTAGTTATTAAGTAACAACAAAATGCATATTAGCTAAATTGTATTAATTTTGAAACTTTATGTTCTAATTTGATAGCTCAATTGATTTAGGTATCGTGTTCCAATGTCGTCGATTGAGCTATTGATCTTTTATAACGGAAATATTGTCAATGGAGTAGACGGAGTTGGTTATGATAATGGTTCAATAGTAAGAACATAAATCCTGAAATTTCTCAATTACGAAAAATTTGAACGAATTATATGCCAAGCTATCGGTTTGCAATCGGCAATTTCATTACAGATAGCGCATAGGTATCCCGTTCTGGAGTTCAATAATGTTGATGTCAAGCATTATCTGGTTCCTATTAAAGTGGATAAAGATGTGAAATTGCTTATTAAGTTTGCTATTGCAAATCCAAGAAATATGCAACAAATATATGTGTTATTCGATGTAACGGTGCCGCATGTTGAGGCTAGAATGGTGGCAGTAGAGCCAAATGTGGAAGTGGATCGTCCTATGGTTGTTGGACATCAAACTGAGAATGTTGAGGCGGAAGTGGAGCGGTGTTTTCCGGTCGAAAAATGTTGTACTGTTTCGATGGAAGTTGATCATCATATGGATGATGTAGCTGGAAATGAAATTGTCGTGGCTGAAGTAGAGAGGTGTTATACTAATGGAGAATGTTATAATCCTCCGATGGAAGATGAACGCAATATCAATGAAGATATAATGAATTCTGATGTAGATGTCGACACTGATGCTGAGTTTTTCAACGATGTGAATGCCGGCAATGGGATGTCAGATGATGAGAATGTCGGCAATCAGATGATCATAGTTGTTGAATCGGGTGAAGGGTCTAGTTCATGAAGTGCATTGAAGGACAAAACCCCTGCCCTTTTATAATGAATATCTCGAAGACGTGCATGAGAGAGTTGATGAGTGGGATTTCCACCCACTTGTCAAAGCAAATGACCTTATTGATGAATTTCATAAGGGAATGAGTTTCAAAAATAAAAAAATACTCATAAATGCGCTGAACAATTTTCATATTTTAAGGCACTGCAATTATGAGGTTGTTAAATCCACGAAGATATTGTGGAATATATGTTGTTCAGAATTCGACAAGGGCTGTAAGTGAAGATTAAGGGCGATACAACCATAAGATGATGATGAGTTTGAGGTAAGAATAGTTGGAGAACCTCATAGTTGCGTCAATCCCGTATTATCGCGTGATCATGTACGTCTGGATTCAAATTTCATGGAACCGTTATTCAGGTCGTTTGTAAGTGAAACTCCGGAAGTTAAAGTTGCACTTCTTCGCAACTTGGTGAAGGAGAAATTTGGATATGAAGTGCCAAGGAGAAGGGTGTGGGATGCCAAAAGGAAAGCGATTTCGCGTGTGTATGGCGATTGGGATGAATCATACAATGAGTTGCGTCATTTATTGAACGCGATTCGTGCTTCTAATCCGAATACTTGCGTTGATTTGGGAGGTTCATATATGTTTGGTGATTCGCAGTTTGTTTTCCAGAGGATATTCTGGTGTTTTGGTCCCTCAGTAACGGCATTCTGTTATTGTCGCCCTGTAGTTAGTATTGACGGAACTTTCTTTTACGGAAAATACAAGCAGAAGTTATTAATTGCTTGTGGTTTGGATGGCAGCAATCGTCGATGAGGAAAGCTACCAGTCGTGGGGATGGTTTTTGAAATGCCTTAAACGTTATGTGGTTGGCGATGAGTGTCAGGGCATATGTTTGATTTCAGATAGGCATTCTGGTATTCTAGCAGCGGTAAACGATGTTGAAGTAGGTTGGACACCGCCTTTTGCACAATGGAGGTTCTGTATACGTCATGTAGCTAGTAACTTCAACACGAGATACAAGAATCTACATAGCAAAAAAAGCCTAGCTATTGCTGCAAGGAAATGTATGGCGCCAAAGATGAAGCAATATTTGCGTCACATTTTAAAAACTATTCCAGAATCAGCCGACTTTTTCGACGAGATGGATAAGTCCCAATGGACTCTCAATTTCGATGGGAATTACCGTTGGGGTATAATGACGACTAATTTAAGCGAGAGCTACAATGCTATTCTGAGGGGTGCTCGATCACTTCCGGTATGTGCTTTAGTGAGGAAGACCTTCTATAATTGTGTCGCATATTGGAATAACAGAAGAGATGAGGCTGATGCGACGATAATTAGAGGGGAGAAATTGACTAAAGTTGCCATGGACCATTTCAAAAAAGGAATTAAGAAGGCCCGAAATCACCAAGTGACCCTTCTAGATCGCGGTGAAGGTACGTTCGTTGTCACAATCAAAGGGAATTATAAGACAAAGAACGTCTTTCTGCGACACAAGAGGTTCTCCTGCAAGAAATGGCAAACCTATCGGATACCATGTTCCCATGCCCTTGCTTATTTCGCCTTTGTTAACGTGGATGGCTCGGATTGTATTCACAATATTTACAATTGGACTAATCAAAATGCGATATACTCATCTACATGGGTTTCATTTGACTGTAAAGAAGATTGGGATGAGTTTTCATTCCCAACTGTCGTTCCGAACCCTGAAAGGGTACGACCGAAAAGGAGACCAAGATCTTCTCGAATTCACAATGAAATGGATGTGAGGGAACAGAAAACCAAGTTGAATTATGGTCTTTGTAAAAGAGAGGGACATAATTGTCGAAGTTGTCCAAATAAATGAAATTGTAAGGTGTATTTGAAGTATCTTCAATTTACTTGATATGTTTCATTTGTACGTTTATTATAAACACTTAGATATGCATCTATAATTTACATTTCTCTTTGTAGGTTGTACTATGGAGCCAGGACCACAAGTAACGACCGTATTGCACTCCCAGGATCAACATTGTTCTTCTGTTGTTTGGGATTCTTCTTATGCGGAGGTATGTTTATCATACTTATTATTTCGTTTATTTTTAGTTTTGTTACTAATCCATTGAAATTTCATTTTTCATATAGAACAATGTTTTGAAATGTCGCCATCACGAGAGCAGCGTGAAGAAAATACGACGAGACCCCCGGATGGATATCTACCTACGACAGGCCGGATTTTTCGGAGTTGCGAAGCTCCCCTTCATTCAGTTGGATCATGCGCTCATAACTGCATTAGTGGAGAAATGGAGGCCCGAGACTCATACTTTCCACATGGCGCATGGAGAGATGACGGTGACTTTTTAGGATGTGGCGATTCAGCTCGGATTGCCGATTGAGGGTGACCCCATCATTACCTTCACCAGCTTCGACTTTGCAGCCGTATGTGCTCAATTATTTGGTGAGGTTCCGGGAACAGCTCACATGAAGGCGGGAAGGGTTAAGATGAGTTGGTTGGCCTCCCGTTTTGACGTGTTAGATCCACATACACCAGATGAGCAGGTACGTATGCATACCAGGGCATACATACTGCAACTCATAGGGTCTATGGTTTTCCCCGACAAGTCCGACAACTTAGTGCATCTTATGTGGCTGCTATTATTGGAGGACTTCGAGGTCTGTGGTAGTTATAGTTGGGGATCAGCTTGTCTGGCATGGTTGTATAGACAACTATGTAGAGCTTCAGACAAGAATGCGTCACAGGTGGCGGGTTGTTTAGTATTGCTACAGACGTGCGCGTGGGATAGATTTCCTCACTTATCTCTCCTTAGACGCCGGAGCAAGCAGAGGCAAGGAATGCATTTAGCTTGTCGATGGGGTGCAGCTCTTGATACGATAACTTTAGCCACGCATGTCCTATCGGTGATTAGAGAAGCACTCGACAGACAGAGTCCTCGGCAGGTATTTTCCTTCGACTTTATGTTCTTTTAAGTTCTTGTGATTGTCGAAATTTCGTTGGTTGGTTATGTTGGGTTGTTTTTCAGGTCGTTTGGCATACTCACACGGAAGAGATACGCGCTAGACTACCGGATTACTGCTTGGACGGTCAAGACAGCTGGCGAGCACGTGTGCCGCTGATCTGCTTCTCCATTGTTGAATGGCACTATCCGAACAGAGTCATTCGGCAATTTACAGACGAGCAACTCATACTTGGTACATGTGATGCTGAAGCACGCCCACCGAATTGACATGCGTGGAAAGCAATTCGACAATTGGATGCACATCCACGCCAAATACATCGATTTGTGGCATCACCGGGGTAGCCACATCGTTCCTTTACGCTGGGAACAAGACGAGGAGTACAATACGTGGTACATTCATCCCTCTCGTCCTCATCTATCACACACGGGCGTCATGCTGAGCATAGTGGTAAGTACAATAACTATTATCGTCATTAATGTATAAATCATTGTATTGATATACTTTCTTCGCAGACGCAACAAATGAGGGACATTTCTGTTCGATCCAAGAGAGGTGACCCTTCGGAATTACAGCACATCGCCGGTATCTCTCGCAGGGGCCATAGCTTCTTGAGAGAGTTTACCTCGATGCGTTTGTGTGGACGTACTGAAGGGCCAGCGGATGAAGACGAGTTTGAAGCTGAGCCACCCAATGAGGAACACGCAGAGGAGGAGGAGCAGGCGGAGGAGAAGGAGGGGGAACAGGAGGAACAGGAAGAGCAGGAGGAAGAAGAAGAGGAGGAACATCAAGACGTTGACATGTTTGACGTCGATGCGTTCATTATGCAGTTGCAGGAGAACGAGGTATATCCGTCTCTTGTGATTGATCCGACTCCAGTGGATGCCTTTCGGACTCCAGCAGCATATTCCTCTACGTCATCCACTCCCGTGGCACCTAGGAAGAGCAGGAGGGATCGACCACCCATAGGTGATGTAGAGGACTCTTCTCAGCTAACGCAAATGGAGTCTCGGTGGCGATTTGGAGCCTTCTTCTACTCTCGGCGATCCGAAAAAGTTAGATTCATTACGTATTTTGTATCGACTTTTCTTTTTAACTTTTCATGTACTTCCTTTTGATTTAAACCTTTGTTAAAGATTGGTTGCATTACTGCCATTTTGTTGAAGTATTATGTGTATTACTGGTGTGATCGGAATCGAAATTTGTTTTTTTTTTGTCTGAGGGAAGTCGGCCTTCTTTATTCCGGATGAAAGTCGGCCTTACAAAGGCCGACTTCGTTTGGCCATAATTTTTTTGGCTAAGTACAAAGAAGTCGGTCTTTGTAAGGCCGATTTCATGGGGTCCATGAAGTCGGCCTTACAAAGGCTTACTTTGGTCCTCAAGGAAGTCGGTCTTTGTAAGACCGAGTTCTATAACCAAAGTCGGCCTTTGTAAGGCCGATTTCACAAGGTTAGTCGACGAATTTCGAAACTAACGAGGTTATTTTGCGAAATAGTTAGCAAAAAAACGTTAAAATGGAACAAAACTCGGGGACGGGACTCCCCAACCGGCCATCTGTGAGACATTTCATCATGGGTAAAATTAAAAAATGTTGTTCATTCTATTTTCTTACCAAAGTAAATTTAGGAAGAAAAGTAATGTGTTCTAGATAACAGCCGGAGAAATTTCAGGTGAACTTCCTGGCGACTGACTGACTGGAGGACAAGAAGAAGTAGTCAACTTAGTATCACTCTTTAAGCTACATTTAATTAAATTAATTGTGATAAAAATCAACTCCCAACTGGCCCGTTGCTGGGAGTCGGAAAAAAGGTGATGTGTGAATGAATAGTCAAGTAAGAAAATTCTGAAGCAGGTTGTCGGGAAGGACGGCACGTTTATTTTCCTTTGGGAAACAGATAGAACAAGTAGAAGGCGAAGAAAGGCTAGCACAAGCCCGGCTTCCTTCCCCGCCCGCCAAGTTTGATCCAGCACCCCGGGTCTGTTGTCTTCGTGATTCTGGGCAGCGGGGTAGCATCGAGACTGTTCTGTGTATCGGTCGATTTCAATTAGAGCCTCCGAAGATCGATGCATTGATTTTTATTCTGATCGTGGGGTGATTTTTCAGGGAACTGCAAATGGATGAAAGGCTACTTGAATCTGAAGCGAGTGATGTTGGAGGACTGCTGTGGAGGGTATCCGAAGAATCCAAGAAGTTATGGAGGATAACGTTCCCAGCGATTCTGTCTCGCGTGACTGCCTTTGGGATTTTCGTGGTGACTCAAGCGTTTGTCGGGCACTTCGGCTCGACTGAACTCGCGGCCTATGCAATCATGCAAATCCTGGGAGTGCAATTCGTGTTCGGGATCCTGGTGCGAGAAAATTGCTTTTCCCTCGGCTCTGTTCCAGTTTTCAACGATTTTATTGATAATGCCTGTGATTGTTTCTTCCGAATGTGACAGTGCAGATCGGCATGTCGAGTGCGACTGAAACTCTGTGTGGACAGGCGTATGGTGCCAAGCAGTACCATATGCTGGGCATTTACTTACAACGATCATGGATCGTCAATTTCGTCACAGCGACCATCTTCCTCCCCATATTTTTCCTTGGAACGCCAATCCTAAAGCTGCTCAAGGAAAATGATGAGATAGCTGAAGCTGCCGGACAACTCGGTCCATGGTTTATTCCACTGCTCTATGCTATGGCCTTCAGCCTTACGCTCCAGCAGTACCTGCAGTGTCAACTGAAGAACCAAATCATCGCATGGCTTTCCACTGCCTTCTTTGTGGTCCACTTATTCTTATCATGGCTCTTTGTTTCCGTCCTTAACTTGGGAATTCATGGAGCCATGGGCGCGATGAATATATCCATGTGGTCCATGTTGATCGGGCAGCTTATTTACATATTTGGAGGGTGGTGTCCGGATACTTGGACGGGGTTCACATTCGCCGCATTTTCCGATTTATGGCCAGTCATAAAGCTTTCTGTCTCCTCTGGAGTCATGCTCTGGTAAGGCTTGTTAAAACTGATGTGAGGACAATCAAATGCGAATTGTTTGACGCTTCATCATTCCTTTTGTTCCTTATCCAGCTTGGAGTTGTGGTACAATGCAATCTTGGTCCTCCTCGCAGGCTACATGAAGAATGCTTCAGTGGCAATATCTGCCTTCTCAATCTGGTATCTCGCTGAAGTTCCTCTAGTGTACTTTTTGTTGTATTGCGTAGGATTCCAAATTCATTCAGCTGTTTATACCTTTCTCAGCCTGAACATTTCTACTTGGGAATTCATGATCTGCCTCGGGTTTCTAGTCGGCGTTAGGTAACACGAGATTAATGAACTGAAAGTTTTGGCAGTTAACCTCGTTGCATTTCAGACTGGTTTTGTGACTCGGGGTTCTTTTCCTGGTGAAGCGTGAGGGTTTCGAACGAGCTGGGACGAGGGAATGCGAAAGCTGCCCATTTCGCTGTCAAGGTTGTCCTAGGATCATCGATAGTCATAGGCGTTATCTTGTGGATCTTGTGCCTACTCTTTGGTCGTGAACTCGCTTATGTTTTCACGAGCGATGAGGATGTTGTGGATACGGTTTCTAGCCTATCTGTTCTTCTTGCTTTCACAATCTTACTGAACAGCGTCCAGCCTGTTTTCTCCGGTACATATGCCTTGCCAATATGAGTATTCCCGAGTCCCCAGCACTTTCCATTCAGTTTCCTGTTCGTTCTGTCCATGCAGGCGTGGCTGTTGGCTGTGGACGACAAGGCATGGTCGCATGGGTGAACATCGGATCTTATTACGTGATTGGTATTCCCTTAGGTGTCGTACTTGGATATGTTGCAAACTTGGATGTCCAGGTACAACATCTAATCTTCCGATTCCGAATCGTTTCTTCTACGGACTTACAGAAAACAGAGGAACCATCACGTGCTGGCTACATCTAACACAATTGTTCGAATCGGCAGGGCATTTGGATTGGGATGATAATCGGAGTGGCAATCCAGACGCTGGTCCTCGGTACCATAATCTGGAGGACGAACTGGGATGCACAGGTAACATACGTTTTGGTCTGCAACGATCTGCTTCGCATAGCAGCAGCCGAGCCACAAACGTTTATCTTTTGTCGATGCGTAGGTGGAGAAGGCTGCAGAGCGCCTGAGCATATGGTTCTTGCAGAAGCCGGAGGATGATGAGCCTGAGGATTCTGCTCAGGAAGCACCGAATGGGCGATGAGTGATTCTCCGACAGCTTATCTGGAATTTGACCGGCGCTCCATGCCGATAGCGGGGCTTTCGATAGATTGAGTGGAATCGTCGTCGTTAGTCGTTTTCTCAATGTCCTAATTATCATAAACTTTATTCAAAAACGAAATTTAATAATAGTTAACATTTCCGTAATTAAACAAATAATTTTCAATGTGGGTCATTATTTTCCACTACCGATTACCAAGATTTGCCGTCATTGTTTTGAAATAACAGATTACCTTCTCCAAAGGGAAATGCAACGCGTTGAAGAGATTATTCGATTGCTTTGATCATTTGGTTCGAGGATTTCTTTTAAGTAGTAGACGAATCATATGATACGATATAACTTCTATCAGAAACAGAGCATATGATTTAATGACCCAAGTAGAAAATTCTTTCTTTATTTTACGACAATCAAAAAAATATTTGGCAAAATATCAATTTATAGCCTTAACTTTGGACCAACTTTCTGTTTTGTCATTAACTTAGTTTGTTATATAATTTTGTCATCAACTTTTATTTTTATTTTAATTTTGGCCTATCTTGAATTTTATCGCGCATAAGCCAAACAGATCTTAATAGACAATTTTAATTTATCGACTAAAAAAGAAAAAACTGGCATTTTGACCCCAGTTTGTAGGCGATGGTGGCCATCAACAATTCTGAAGAATTTTCCAGTCTTCCTTATTCCCCCACACACAATGAAAACATAACTTTTTCAGACAGGGAAATGGCGATCACGGACAACGAGTTTTTGAAGATGAAACTCTGTACAGAAAATGGAGTCCACTACCTAGACCCTGATGAAAGTAACTCACGCCCGGATCCAATGCACAGACCCGAATAATGTCTACAGGCTTTTGTACGCTTTTTATTTTAAAATATTGATGGACTAATCAAGTGAATTGGAAGCCGAAGTTAGACGATAATTGCTGATGCTGTAAACAATACGCAAAATCGATGAAGTTCGGATGATGTTCTATTAGGAGGTTGCTACTACGGGTAAAGTGGATTATGAGGTGAATAAATGAGATGTTGAAACTCCACTGTTATAGGACAGGGGTCAGACTATATTAAGGCCTTGTTTGGCTTTCGCTAGAAGAAATTCAAAATTGGCCAAAATAAAAATAAAAATAAAAGTTGTTGACAAAATTATATAACAAAATAAGTTAATGACAAAACTGAAAGTTGGCTCAAAGTTGAAGCCATAAACGTATATTTTGTCACAATATTTTAAATTTAAGCAACAAAACGAAGTGGTCAAAAGGTAGGGCCAAAATCTATATATTTAGCCTCCGATAAGTGGATGACCACTTCCAACCAACCGGCGTCTTTGTCGGGGGGCGAGTAACGAGGAGAAATGTACGAAATACGATTAGTTTTAAAAAAATTTACGAAATACGGTCCGAATTTTGTAAAATTTCGGTTTTAAAGTCGAAGGGGCACGTTTTCAAAACGCACCCTTTAAAATACAAAGAGGGTGGGTTTAAAATAAGCAGAGTTGAGTTTTGAAAATCCGTCCGTATGCGGCATCCTATGATGTGCATGAAGGCGCGTTTTGAGAACCCGCCTTAATGCAGAGGCAGGTTCCCAAAATGCGTCTACGGGGGGTGCGTTTTCATTTGTTAGAATTAATCACCTTTACAACACTACTTACTACAAATCTCATTCAACGACCAAACAATTCAAATAAATGAAGATGATAAGGGGCTTGTTTTGAAAACTCGCCCATTCGACGGTAAAATCGTATTTTATAAAACTCGGACTGTATTTCATAAATATTTATTTAAAACTAATTGTATTTCTGTACAATTCCTCCTACCAACGGGTGGGTAGAGCCAGGGAACCGATGAAATGAGTACAAGTACTAAGATGTGGGTTCATGAATAGAAGAATTAAATTTAAAAGAATTGACGGTCGGTTCCAGTTTCGAGCATCATAATAACCACCCAGAACCTGGAACCTAGTTGGAAACTCTAGGTTAAAGAGCATCCACATTTATTTGTATTTTGATATGGACGAAACTCTTTCAACTTTTCACTAGTGATAATGTTCAGGAACAGAACGTCTGTAATTACATTTGGACGAAATCAACTAGATTAGGAAATAGATCAAGGATTATTTCCTTTTAAAAGAGGTTACACGTCTCGAGAACCTTCTGACCATCTGTTACTTCCTAGGACGAAATCAATCAATCTTTGATTGATTTCCGATGGTAACATGATAGACATAATGCTGCCGCAATTTGGAAGCAATTATATGTTATTAATATGATTATTACGCTAACAAATTACATCCCATGTTTTGTAGCAAGATTCTTTCCATCTACAGCACGGCGTCCTGTAAAATATTAGCCTAATTTAGATTATTTGATTAATTACAAATAGATGAACTCGACATTATCATCAGAGTTAGAGTTAGAGTTAGTGAGTGAATGCATCAGAGTAGAATAGTTGATTTTGCTTTGAGTGTGTCGTTCGTTTTCTTGCCGCACCACGGGAGGAGCATGAGTTACAGAAGACAATATCGTTGGTGAAGCTTCTGGAAGAGTGACTCGAGGGGCACGACGGACTTTGGTTGGAGGCTGTGGGTAGTGTTGGAGGGGCGTGCAACAGGATCCGGGGGAGGATTGCCGGATGTGTAAGAGCCAACGTCCAGCGATTGAAGTAAAGGCTAGAACTCTGGGAGCACAGAAGATGGGGGATTTGTTAGAATTTTTATTTTCCTTTTTATTTATTTTATTTTGTTTTATAAAAATTCTATTGGGCTATAATCAATTACTAATTTAAGTTTTCAAAAAACCGGGCTGTGTTACAATATACGAGACAATGCATGATAGCTCGTTCAGTTTGGGTGATCTTTTATTTGAGCTTTTGCGGCATCTCGGTTTGTTATTAATGTGGTTTGGACGGCTTATGGTGTAGGCCCGTGTTGACGTAAGCCCGTGATGGAAGGGCCCGTCACCCCTTATATTAACAGGTGCTAGGTCCCCTCTTCCACTGGCCCTAACCCTAATAGTGGTGCTCCATCGGCCGTCGGCAAGTCAGGGAGAGGAAGACCCAGATCACCGTATTTTCCCTTTCGTTGTTTGTAGATCTCATCGGGTATGTTTCCACACTTTTTCGTGTCCTAAATTCGATTGCGGTGATCCTGAATTGGATTGATTTTTCTTACATGTGGTATCAGAGCAACCGTACGTCGATTTGGGANAAAAAAAAAAGGAGATTGTAACCCCACGTCTTAGTAGATGTGATTTAATAAAATCTCATTTTCAATAGTTGAAAAGACGATCAGATCAAGATTTAGGATTGAAAAAAAAACTAATTTAATTTTTGTTACTTTTTATTGAATTTGTTATGTTTAATATATTTTATATTGTAAAGATAACAAATTAAGATTCCTAAAAGTTCACTACCGTGAGTTGTGGAACTATAATTATTGAAATAATAATAAAAAAAGGGGAAGTTACGTGGGATATGGAAATAGAAATTAAATATAAATATAAATATATATATTCTCGTGAGTTTACAAATGTTATTAAAAAAAATATGGATTTTATAGTAAGATTGATATGTGAACTCTTATGTTTAATATTTGTGAAATTTATCCCTATTTCACGACTATTATTACTGTGATATATCATATTTGTTTCTAATGAATTTGGAATATGATGCATATTGAGTGTAGGAATAGGTGGTGATTTTAACTGTTCTCCATTTGTGGATAAATTGTACTGATTTACCGAGTTTGTTTCGGAAATGTGAACCCACGATACTCACCCCCGCACGCGTAAGCCGATGGGGAAATTGAAATGGTTGGAAAATGCAAGTGGTAATGGTAGTACTTAGGGGTTGAACCACCGAGGCTCGTAGATGTGAAAACTGGATTAAAGGAAATGCTATGCAATGGGTGTGACTTGTTGCCGTCCGTGTCTGTGAGTTTGCCCAGGGGTTGTATGGTCCTGTGGTGGGTCGATTTCGTGCGGAATGAAAAACTCTCGATTTCGCGGGCGCTCGATTTTATCTTTCCTGTGTGGGTGGTTCTGGTTGTGATGATGTGTGGAACCGTTCCTTGCCATGACTCTGTGGACAGCCGGATTTTTTTTTTTTGGTTTGCGTTTGTCTCGCTAATGCTGGATTTCTCTATTGCTGTCGTTGGACTATTCACTTATCTGGTTTATTCTGTGTCGCTTTGCCCTTCGGGCCAGAGTAGTGCTCGAACCGTTCTGCTACCTCTGGTTTCCAAGTTTGTCTCTGGTTGTATAAAACAATCTGTAGCCACTTGCCTCCCCCATAGATATAAGACGAACGAGTATGGCATTGGGCGGATTTTACACGATGGCTTGTTAAAATTTTGAATTTCTCAATACCTTGGATTGATGAGCGTTTCCTGAACACCCAGGATTGATGAGCGTGAGTGGGACTTGTGATTTGTCAATTTGAAGTTGTCTCCTCTGTCTAATGCCTTGTGATGGCGATGGTTCCACCGACTGGTTGGACTTCCGAAACCTACAGGGAATGAAAGTTAGCAATTTGGTACCGCTGTCTTGTTCGGAGATATAAACTAGGATTGATCGAGGCATGGTGGCTATGACCTTTGTTGCTTGGGTGGCTACCCCTCGACTGTCTGATTTCGGTAGTAATGACAACAGGGGCCGGTTGGGTCTTCGTGACCATTGGCAATGAAAATTTGATATGTGAAAATTACCTGTAGATGGTCGGCTGAAATCCTTGCCTTCTCCGCTTATGAATTATAATGTGATGACTTCATGATTGATTTGGGTCTTCAAGGTTAACTGAACTGGGAGTTAGCAACGAGAACTGTCGGTAATTGGTCTGTGAGGAATTTCAAGTGGAAATTCCAATTGAGAACTGCCTGTGGGTATTGACTTTGCGATTTGCTTTTCGTCCAGTGGATATCTGGTTATTTTGTTACCGTATTTGGGCTTGTTAAATTCTTGGGATTCCTTCTGTGATTATATATCAGTACTGCTGCTGTAGAGTGAAAAGCTTGTAACCTGTGATCTTTAAATTCCTCTAAAATGTTAATGTCGCCGTAAAGGAGGTATTGTAGTATTATTTCGTGGAGATGTCCCGTTGATTTCGAAAAAAAAAAAAGTTGGAGGTCGAACCCACCGGCACTGTTGCTTGTACCTAGTTGAAATGTCGGAGGACTACGGGAAGGTAACGCCACCCACGATTGTTATCTGCTTCGGTTTTTCTGGGACCCGTATTCTTACATCACCACTAGTTTTTCTGCATTAGTGGTTACTTACTATACCGGATTTTGATTTTGAAATTATTTGATATGAAATGAAATATTGATTTCCATTTCTAAGTTTAGGATAATTATGAAATTTTGATTACTGAAGATAACATAGACCGAGACATTTATTGAGATTGACTTAGTTAATATAATGTGAAATCTACTATGTCGGTTGTGAAATGATAGGGTAAACGAGATAACTTTGTCCATATAATTATATTTTATCCTTATAATTGCCTTAAGCTAAAACCTATTATTTAATAGAGTCGAGACGTGCTTATTCTTTCCATGTATTTTAAAACATTACTCTCTTAGAAGGTGTGTGGTTACACCAAAAGTATTTAAAAGATATATAATACTTAGAGAGTAAATAAATTTATCAACCATAGTTATTATTCGCTTTTAGACTCTTATGAACCATTATCTGACTCGTTGGTCTAAGTTGACATACGTAAGATAGTTGTATGCATAATTATGTGAGCAAGTGGAGTTACTTCGTATTTGTGTTGTAAGCGTTTGGCTGCCAAAGTGGCTCGTTTGCAGTGACAGGCGAGGTGCTTTATTGGCACGTGCATCCTGGTAAGTTACTTTAGATTTGTGCTCTGGTTGTTTGGCTGCCAAAGTGGCTCAGTCAGAGTGACAGCTGAAGTTTTCTTGCAATCGCACGTGTTCTTAACAAGTGAGAAGTCTCATATTTGTGCTTTGAGTATTTGGCTGCCAAAGTGGCTCGCTTAGAGTGACAGGTGAGATTTTCTAAATCTTGTTGAGGGTATGTTTAGAGATTTTGGTGTACTGGTGTGGGGACCTTTCTGCCCAAAGGTGTCTGGTTCTTACATTTGGTGCATTTCGAGTATTTCTGTGGAGATCATTGGGTTGGTCTCTATTTGATAGTCCTTATACTATCGGTTGCTCACTGGTTCATGTATAAAGTATTTTTTTTTTAATGATAAATATTTAGAGGTCTTAAATTGACTTATATAAAAGGGTAAATCTTAATGAGCACTTACGTATCAACGTGAACTTCTTGAGAATGTCACTTTGTTTGCTTGTGGGCTAAACAAGGTTTTACGAGCATCCTGGAATTGGAAGATTTCACATGATGATACGGGCGTTTGGTTGCCAAAGCGACTCGCTCGTTGAGATCCGTGAAATCTGCTTGTGTGATGATATATTAAATTAATTATGGGTTTACATCATTTATTTTTCTAATATTCAACTCGATTGTCGAGTTGGGAGGAAAAGGTTTGATAAGTATCCCAGTATAGGAGATTTCACATGATGATACAGGTGTTTAGTCGCCAAAGCGACTCCCTTGTTGAAATCCATTGAGTCGCTTATCTGATATATATTTTAATAGTTGTGAAAGTTGTGACTACATAGGATTTGTGATTATAGCCAGATGACTTTGATTGCTTAGTTATAAATAATGAAGTATTGCTTAATAGTAACTTAGCCAAAGATCTGGAGATTTAAGTATGTGTCACAATAAACTTGTGGGAGTCCTTGATTTAATTGCATATGTGAGATCGATTATGAAAGTTTGTTTCTAAAGTTGATTAGATTTGTGGGAGCTTATTTGAAAATATGCAAGAAACAAGTTTAAGGGTTTTCGGTGAAAGTTTTATAAATCCTTGATACTGTAATTAGAAAATAATGGCATATAAAGATTTTATGTGAGTATTGTTCCATTTCTATCATAGAGGAATACCACATGGGGCCTAGCGAGCCCTTATTGTTATTATACGTGGAATGTATTTTGATTTGCTTGGTTAGTGGGAGCCTTATATCCATATCTTGTTTGATAGACATGATTATTTAACTATCATATTTGGAACATGCTTTGTACATGTGGAATATAAGATTTGATGATCGTTGATTATCTGATTTATTATGTGCACATTGTTAAAAGTTTTAAGATCTGGTGTCTATCTTGAGCAAGACGGTTATGTCAAGTTTATACGTCTTGTATGACACCATAAATGTTTTCTCGAGATACTTATGTTGAGACATATAGAGCAATAGTGCTCAGTTTATTTCATCCGGCTTCTTTGAGGCGTAAGGTTTACGGATGATTACCCTGGTTTCACCGAGGTATACAGGTTACAGAGGGTATTCTCTGACCTTGGTTCAATATAAAGATGACGGATATATTTAGTTGCATCCGGGTTACGGATGACTACTCCGGTTTCACTAAGTATTTAGGTTACAGAGATGGTTTTCTCTGACTTTGTGAAATATTAAGGTTACGGAGGTAGATGATTTCATTTGGCTTTTCTGAAGCATTAAGGTTACAGATGTGTACTCTGATTTCTCTGAAGTATAAAGGTTACGGATTGTGCACTCCAACTTCAGAGAAATGTAAAGGTTACAGAGTTATTTAATTTTTTAAAGAAAATATTAAGACTTTGTGCTTGGTCTTGAGTATGACGGTTTTGTCAATATAGTTTGTCTCTTATAAAGCACAATGCAGTTTGCGCGCATTAAGGTTTATGAGACATTCTACAGAGCGGATATGCTCTATTGTCTTTCTGGCTCATTATGGGCATAAGGTTACAGAAAGATGAGGACCGACCGAAAATAACATCATTCAGATCACATTCAGGGATGTTATTTTCGGCTACACCACCACATTGACCTATTGACATTAGTGTTGCTGGCGCTTGTGATCATGGTTGTTTAACACCGCTAAATGGTGTGACAACGACTATGGTTCAGTGTCAGCAGTATTGATGGTCGGGGTTGTTTTTGAGATGTTATATCGTATATTGTGTTTTTGTTATGGCCATTGTTGTATACAGCCTGAGAGTCATTTTTAAAAGTAAAATATTTATTTTCAAGCTTTATAATTGATCATAGCCCAAGTGGGAGAATGTTAGAATTTTTATTTTCCTTTTTAATTATTTTATTTTGTTTTATAAAAATTCTGTTGGGCTATAATCAATTACTAATTTAAGTTTTCAAAAAACCGGGCTGTGTTACAATATACGAGACAATGCATGATAGCTCGTTCAGTTTGGGTGATCTTTTATTTGAGCTTTTGCGGCATCTCGGTTTGTTATTAATGTGGTTTGGACAGCTTATGGTGTAGGCCCGTGTTGACGTAAGCCCGTGATGGAAGGGCCCGTCACCCATTATATTAACAGGTGCTAGGTCCCCTCTTCCACTGGCCCTAACCCTAAATAGTGGCGCTCCATCGGCCGTCGGCAAGTCAGGGAGAGGAAGACCCAGATCACTGTCTTTTCCCTTTCGTTGTTTGCAGATCTCATCGGGTATGTTTCCACACTTTTTCGTGTCCTAAATTCGATTGCGGTGATCCTGGATTGGATTGATTTTTCTTACAGGATTGACTTGGTTCTTTAACTAGTTGTGGTTGGGTGCATGAATGTCTACTCAGCGAGGAACCGAGGGAAAGTCTTCACAAGGAGTGGAGAGCATTCTTGCTGAGGAGCCAAGGGATTACTCAGTGAGGAGGTGGGGGGAAGTCGCAACGGGTTGCTGTACATGCTTGACGAGTAGTCAAGGGATTACTCGGTGAGGAGCCGAGGGGAAGTCGCAGCGGATAGCTGTACAACTGATGAGGACATCGTCCGAGGAGGAGAACGTCCAAACACCTAGTTACCATTGTTAGTCACGCTACCTCATGCAAACCGACGCTAACCCGTGTAAACTTGTAAAAGTATAGTACCTTCGGGTGCATGTGCTATTAAAGGTTAATCTTGTATCACCTTCTACATCATTGATACGTTCTGACTAGTGATAACCTCCCTACATTTTGGGTGAGAGTGGACGTAGATGGTCTCTACCGAACCACTACAAAATTGTGTCTTATTTACTTTTGTTTGCTAACTATTTCATAAGTATTAATCATACAGAAGCCGCAAACAAAATGTTAACCGCGCAGACACAGAAAGTTGACTCACGAGTTACTGTAAGTAGTGCTACATTACTTGTATTCCCACATCAGTTTAAACTTGAACCTCTAAGGTTTCGAAAGTTGTCAAAAATCATTACATTGATTTGATTGACGACTTATACGACAAATCACTTCGGGTTCTGTTCGATAGTCTCCGTAGCAAACAAAAACCTCACAAATGTTTCATGAGGTTAGGGTTTCAACAAAACCCCTTCTTGCATCATAAATCCCAAATTACCCACACCAACAGCCTGGACGAGAACGCCAAACAATCACCGAAATCTTGAATCTTTCCACATATAACAAATGAAACCCACAAAATCCTGAATCCGCTAGACGACGCGCGCATCGAGATCTACCCACAAGAAACTGCAGCTAAACCACCCAATCAATCCATGCGAATTCAGAATCCATGCAAAGGAATGCCGATCTACCACGGGCGGAATACTCGCGAAGATAGATGGCAGCAAGAAGCGTCGGCCCCAGAGTGATAATCGGAGGGGCTAAACTTCCCGATGGTGTGGAGAACCGGAGAATCGCGATGGAAGGAGATCGATCGATGGATCTTGCACGAGGAAATCGCTGGTTGGGTTGGAAAACAAACAGAAAAAGTAAAATGGGGAGGACGACAGTTCCAAACTTATGACGTCATCTTCATTTTTCTCCTTTTGCCCTCCGTCCCGACAAAAGGAGAAGAAAATGGGCTTTTGGAATTTCGGGCTGTAGAAGGAAAGCAAATGGGCCAATATTTCAAATAAGACGTAAGCCCAAAACATTTCGGTAGTACCAGAAATACCGAATTTTTTTATAGACATACCGAATATAGAACCGAAAACTGAATTTAATCGAAATATAAAACCAAACCAAATACCAAATACCGAATACCGAATTCCAAATACCAAAATATCAAAAATTCGGTTCGGTATTTGAAATTCCAAAGTTTTTGCTCACCCCTATTTTGGACATTAATACTAGTTAATGTCCCTCTTAGTCTTAATCACCGGGCCATGATACTCCTAACTTTAGAGGGGAGAAACACTAGATTGCTTTGGTCTTCTTCCTCTTCCCTGTTCCAGTTCTCGTCGACCCTCTGCACGCCACGTGGACTCTCCCCCTGGACGACCTTAACCGGCATTCCCATTTTCTGGCTTCTGCCCTTTCAATGAAGCTAGGCTATGACAACCTGAGATGATTCCATTCCTTGGTGAGGGAGTCTCCTTTCAATATGGCCAAAAAAAGTCATCGGACACAACAAATTTTGGTCCAGAAATCCTTTATGTTTGTCCATGATCTCAACACTTGTGTCCATATTTTCCTGGCAATTTGTGCTGTCATCTGCCGGTTGGGTTCGGCCTAATATCGAGGCTACCATTGAAGATGGCGGTTATGGTTTCTGGAACCGAACTGTGGATGAGACCTGTCGACAAAGAACAGGGAAATTCTTATGGACGGTGACGAGGGAGGAGATGGCAGGGTGCGCAAGATGCCATCGCGTGGGTAATAGTGAGGTCCTGAGGGTATATGTATCTGTATGACTTGGCCCCAGATTTCCATTTCAGACTACTGGATTGGAAAGCAGAACGGAAAAAGGTCTGGCCTGACATCCGCACGAAAATCCCACGTTACCCTGGCTGACTGAACTTGCAACACATCATAGAATTCTGGCTTATGCTAGACCTGCTGTTGTCAGAAATTGTTAGTTCCACAGACAGTCGTAGCCGATCAGGGTCCACAATGCTAGTGAGGCTGACGTGATGTTTTATCCCGTTCTTCTCGTCCTCGAGTTACAACCGGTATTCAAAGGTGAACCCGCACCAGAAGAAGAGTATGAACAATCTTCAGCAAGACAAGCTGGTGAAGTACTTGACAGCTCAAGAGCCAAGGAACAGAACCAGCGAAAGAGAACACATAATCACGGCACACCATCCTAACAGAACGCTGAAAACGAGGATGAAGCTGTGGCCGGCATTGTTCATCTTGGCAGACTTTGGCAGGTACCCTCATACGGTGGCCAACGTCGACAAAGACATCATTGCTCCCTACCGGCACATTGTTGGCACTAGGCCGGGATTCCTCCAGCTACGATAGTAGTCCTACTTTCCTATACTTTCAGGGCGCTATATACCTAAAAGATGTGCGATTCCCCCTCCGGTGCCAGTCCCAGCAATTTTAACAGTATTCATTCAACTAGAAACGCAGGCAAAAGGTTCAAATCAAATCGCCCAAGAATTTTCGATTATAAAGTACTAAATACTCTGCTGTCTAGCTGAAGATTTTGAAGCAGAATCGATTAGCAACGGAACTGGTTTCTGCTCTTCATTCATTCGAGCCACTGAGCGGTTGTGTCGTAAACCCATTGGCCATCTCCTCTGGCTTTCTTATCAACCAAGTATTCATCCGTTCCGATGCTTTCTCAACCAGCATGGTGGATCGTTTATGATTATTATCTTACTCGTCTGTCAATAACACTTCACAAAATCACCTGCCCTCTCACCTGCTCCTCCCAATTAGTCCTCCAAATCACGGTACCCAACCAGATATTCTGCATCGTAGATCCGATCAGCATGCCAATCCAAATGCCCTGTCAAGACAACAATACAAGTTCGATGTTGTCCTTACTCGATAAACTTGAAACTTAAGCTGTGCCCCCATTACCTTGACTCCGAAACCGGCGATGTATGCAAATCCAACTCCCACAGGAACTCCAACAATGTAATACGACACAACATTCAGCCATGCAACCGTGCCCTGCCTTCCCGAGCCTATCGCGACTCCTGTGTGGAAAAGAAGGGCAATGTAGCGCACACATTTCATGAAAGGATAAAATGGCGAGTCATTGGCGTGTCACATACCCGAGAGTACCGGCTGAACACTGTTTAGAAGTACAGTGAAGGCCAGAAGGACAACGAGGTTAGAAACCTCTCCGACCACGTGTTTGTCGCTCGTGAATAAGTAAGCGACTCTCTGTCCAAGGACGAGGCAGAGAATCCAGAAGAAGAGTCCAATGCTGATTGAGGTTCCCAAATTGACCTTGATGGCGAAACGTGCTGCTCTATAGTTCCCTCTTCCCAACTCATTCGACACCCTCACACTGTTCGACCAATTGCAACATGCGCAAAGTTATTTGGCAAAAGGTGGAGGATGCAGTTCCGCTGCTGAAAATACTTTACCTGGCGCCGGTTAGAAACCCGAGGCAAATCATGAATTCCCAGGAAGCAATGCTAAGGCTGACGGCACCACATTGAAAATAATTCAGCATCTATGGCGAAATATAATCAGGAGAAGATAATATACCAAATCATTTGACTCCATACCAGATCGAGAATGCAGATATCACGACAGAAGCATTCTGAAGGGTTTCCACCGTTCGCAGCGGAAGCTCGTTTCGAAAAATACTATCCTAAACACACCCCGGAGATACGTATAAATCGAATAGTAAATAAGTTTAATAACTCATACCTTGTTGTTTGAAAACAACGAATGTTGCGGATTAGACCATCTTCGAGAGTCCCAACCGTGACTCCTCTAGAAGTATTCATGCACACGAGACACGGGCACGACGATCTCCAATTGATGTTAGTCCTTGGAGACTTCGTAACTCTCCGAAGCTTTTCTACGAAAATACAATTCTCCGACGAAAAATTTTTCTTAGGACTACATACTCTCTGTGGAAGCCGAAGCTTCAATTTATAAAGTGACATTCCTTAACACATAGGGTACCGTCAATTGCAATTGTTCATTGAAATCAATTCAATCAACACACACGTAGCAAAGCTACGGATGTAGCATGAATGACGTCTGAGTTATATGATTTTATAATAATATAATAATAATTATTAATAATAATTACATTATATTATTATAATATTATATTATTATAAACTTTGTCCGTAAATCAGACACATTCTACCAAATTAAATCCAACATTAGGATTTTATGCTTTCGATATTTCAGAATAAATTTGTAGTTCAACAAATTCTAATTCTGAAAATTTATAATTCTAATATTCATTAGAATTAAATAACAATGTCCGTGTTTACGTGCTTTTACGTGCGACCCTCTAGATTCTATATACGAAGGCAATGTACATCCATACACAGACTGAGGTAACCATCTAGCAACAGTTTTCAGTCACCCAACGTAATAGAATATTGGTCATGAACCAAAACACCTATGAACCGATTTCTGTGTAATTCAATCTCTTCATCTCACCGACATCCTGATTAATTCAGTGCATTATGTGTTATCACTGAATTAATCATTTTACTTGATTTCTGAGATATAATAGATCTTAACTTGAATGATAAACATTCCTCCATGGTCGTGTGTTTAAAATAACTAATATCTCAATCAAGAGGCCATGATGTCAACTCTCTAATCCAAGAGAACGATGAATTCTATATTAACTCAACATTATCCTCTCTATGCTTCGTTGCACACCCAATAACCGTATTACTCACAATCCGATTAAAGACTGCTTTTAACGGCATCAAAGTGAACAACTCCACACATAGAATAAATGGAGGTCTCAAGTCAGGAGATCAGTTACACTCGTTCAACAAGAGAAGTGACCAATGACGCTTAATATGTGGTATTCTCTATAAACGGGTCGTGTCCAGTGTACCCTAAACTTAGGCACCCCCCGAGTATAACTTGAACATCCATCCCTTGGTCTAACTCGACCTAAGTTATACTCGACGTTGATCTAGATGTTTATGTCTCATCTAAACATCTATCCGATAAAGGACAATTTTAGATTGACAAATAATCAATCTATGGGACTTTACTGTAAAGTTAATTACGAGCAGAAAAGTAATTAATAAACAGTAAATACTTGCCTTTATTAACAACTATTCACATATATTACAAAGTGTCTTGGCACATATGTGCACACACTAACAATCTCCCACTTGCACTATTGCCAAGCACTATGGACTCTCAGTCCTAGGCCCCTCACATGGGACTCATGTTTCTGCTGAGGTAAGGCCTTCGTGAGTGGATCTGCGATATTCTCGCTAGTGTTTACTTTACTTACCAACACATCACCCCTCTGAACTATTTCTCTGAGGATGTGATATTTCCATAATACATGCTTGGATCGCTGGTGAGACCTTGATTCCTTTGCCTGTGCTATGGCAGCATTGTTGTCGCAGTATAGCAGAACTGGACCATGACTATTAGGAACCACTTCAAGTTCTGTCGTAAAATTCTTGATCCAAACAGCTTCTTTTGCCGCTTCTGAAGCTGCTATGTACTCGGACTCTGCTGTAGAATCTGCAACTGTTTCTTGCTTTGAACTTTTCCAGCAAACAGCTGCTCCATTTAGACAAAATACGTAACCCAGTTGCGATTTCAGATCATCACGATCTGTCTGTCAGTATATCCTCTGACAACCAATTCCTCATCTCCTCCGTAGACCAAGAACATATCTTTTGTTCTTCTTAGATACTTGAGGATAGTTTTGACTACTGTCCAATGACCCTCTCCAGGATCACCCCGATATCTACTTGTCATGCTCAAAGCATACGATACATCAGATCTTGTACATATCATGGCATACATGATGAATCCAATAGCCGAAGCATATGGTATCTTACCCATTCTTTTTCTCTCTTCTAGCGTTTGTGGACACATCGCCTTGGAGAGTTGTATACCATGTGACATTGGCAAAAATCCTTTCTTGGAATCTTGCATATTGGACCTCTTTAGTACCTTGTCAATATATGTACATTGAGTTAACCCTAGCAGTCTTCTTTGTCTATCTCGGTATATTCTAATACCTAAGATATAAGTTGCTTCCCCAAGATCCTTCATTGCAAAACACTTATTCAGCCAATCTTTAGTAGATTCTAGGCTGAACTTATCATTCCCAACAAGAAGTATATCGTCAACATACAGCACTAGGAAGACTACTGCTCCCACTAACCCTTTTGTAAACGCAAGGTTCATCTGGATTCTTGATGAAGCCAAAATCCTTAATCGCTTCATCAAATCTTATGTTCCAGCTCCGAGAAGCTTGTTTTAATCCGTAAATGGATCTCTTCAGCTTACATACTTTATCTGTATTCTCGGATGTTATAAAACCAGGAGGTTGTACTATGTACACTTCCTCCTCTAGCCTTCCGTTTAAGAAAGCAGTTTTAACGTCCATTTGCCAGATCTCGTAATCTTTGTAAGCTGCAATAGCAAGTAAAATCCGAATAGATTTCAGCATTGCAACCGGCGAAAATGTTTCATCATGTCGATTCCTTGACGTTGAGTAAAACCTTTTGCCACTAGCCTTGCTTTATAGGTATTAACATTCCCATCTATGTCGATCTTCTTCTTGAAGACCCACTTACATCCAATAGGTTTTACCCCAATTGGTGCATCTACTAACTACCAAACTTGGTTGGTATACATGGAGTCTATTTCGGAATTCATGGCATCTAGCCATTTCTAGGAATCTATTGAAGCAACTCCTTCCTCATAAGTCAACGGTTCGTCGTTCTCGATGAGTAGTACATCCTCATGTTGTGTTACGATCCACCCATATCTCTCGAGTTCTCGATGTACTCTCGTAGACTTACGCATATCTTGCGTTTCTTGAACAGGTTCTGGTAATGGAGTTACTTGTACTTGTGATACTATCTCCATATCCAACTGTTCATTTTCCAACCTGTCTGTAGTATCTGAAATTTCTTTCAAACTTATTATACTCCCACTACCCCTTTTAGAAATAAACTCTCTTTATAAGAAGGTAGCATATCGAGCAATAATAACTTTGTGCTCACTTGGAAGATAAAAATAGTATCCCTTTGTTCTTTGGGATAACCTACAAACATACACTTAATGGATCTTGCTGCAAGCTTATCAGAACTATCATTCTTCACATAAGCATCGCAACCCCATACTTTGAGATAAGACAAATTTGGTTTCTTGCCAAACCATAACTCAAATGGTGTCTTATCTGCAGCTTTGGTTGGAACTCGGTTAAGCATGTATGCTGCCATTTCTAAGGCATAGCCCCAAAATGATAATGGAAGACTTGCATGACTCATCATTGATCTAACCATGTCCATGAGTGTGCGGTTTCTCATTTCTGAAACACCATTCCACTCTGGCGTTCGAGGAGGTGTAAGTTGTGAAATTATGCCACACTCCTTGAGGTAATCAATGAATTCTTGACTAAGATACTCGCCCCCTCGATCACTTCGAAGGATCTTAATCTTCTTGTCAAATTGGTTTTCTACTTCATTCTTAAACTCCTTAAACTTTTCAAGAGTTTTTGACTTTTGCCGCATTAAATAGATATATCCATATATGCTAAAATCATCGGTAAAAGTCACGAAGTAGATATAAGCTTCTCTGGCCTGAACTGACAATGGTCCACACACAGCACTGTGTATGAGTTCTAGCAGTTCATTCGCTCTTTCTCTAATCTTGGAAAAAGGCTTCTTGGTCATCTTTCCTTNGCACTTTCTTGGAAGAGCTCGCGCAAATGGATATCAATCTCCCTAGCGCTCATATTCTCATGTTGCTTCTGCAACTCTGGTGACATTGCAGATAACATGAGACATTGCACGTCAATAGCATCTTCCACATATTGATCATAAATGATCCGATCTGTTTCAGAAGTGTCTGCTGTGGGCACAGCTGGTGGCTCAGAATCTAGTACATGAAACTTCCTCTCTTGTTTCAGTACAATCTTGAGCTTTCGATACCAGTCCAGGTAATTTGGTCCTTGGAGGATATTTTCTTTCTCCAAAATACTTCGCAACGATAGGTTAGTCGACATCTACAGCAAATAAAATTTTAAATCATTATTTGTGAATATTTATATAAAGGACTTTTATAAACTCCCACTATTTTATTCAAACCTAATAGCCCCCACTATTAAGCTCGAGAATTAGTTGGTAATAATTCCTAGCGGGACCGAATACTCAAATCTTATAGTATGCACACAACTGAGCTGTACCTACACACCATAGTCATTAAGTTGGCACTACTCGCCAGTCACAAATCCATGTAACCATCGGTATTCTTAACTTGGGTTAATATTTTCTTAAGCCCCTCGCCCATCAAATCAATTGACCTTAGCTGAGCTAACAAATCAATTAATCTGAGTTAAGTCAACCCATCAATAAATTATGAAAAACTACAACTGTACTAACGCGAGCCCACAACTGAGCTATACCGACTCACGAAGTACGTCGACTATTTTCATTATCATTGATGGAGGGTAGATAAAACTTGACTTAATATTTAGGGGATTTTAATTAATTGTCTCACCAATATATAATTTTGAATGGGCTTATTAGTTTAATTTAAACCCATTTCATAATTCAATTGGCTTTTATCTTTCACGGTCAATTTTAAATTGACCCATTTTAAAATTTCAGGCCGATTCTTATTTGGGCTTGTTCTATTATATTTGAACCTGACTAGCCCATCAAATTGTTTTATTTCTCTCGGCCATATTACTTTGATAATATTATTGTATTCTATCATTACCAATGACCGTAACAGTGTGGGTAAATAGTTTTCTTTTGTTTGAGTAAATTTTCACGATTGCAATCAATTTCTTGCTCGCATATCATTCTTGCACTCTGTGTTACAACTTTGCAACACATGTTTAGTGATTAAATTTCAATATCACTAATATAGCATATTTAATTCNCTGCGAGTGGGGGGGGGGGGGGGGGGACACATCAATTATGTCACCCCCATCAATTAATTTTCTGTAATGTACTGCTTACCGCGCCATTGTAAATGTCATGACAGTGCACCTTTGCTGACATTGTTCTTCTAAGGATACACATTTAGCTGTCCATAAATGGAGTTATCCTCGTAAATTACATTATCTTGCGTGTCCGTTGTACTTTCGTTGCCAGCTACGCCTACCTTCCTACAGTCCACAGTAGAACGATCACGTCGTCGAGTGCTGCTGAAATTCCGTTGCGCCTTGTAACCGTTATTAACTTTACCACGATCCTCATATGTTGCCTTTAAGTGCTCTGATCCGCAACTTTGCTCCAGCTCCGCTGTCAAATTTCTAACTGTTTTCTGCAGGTGACGAAATGATTCATCCGTCTTCCCGGCCAAAAAACACATACGTCTACAAGCCGCCATGAGAATACCCTGTTGCAAATCTGCAACATCAACCGAATATTCCTGCCTTGTAAATCCTTCATAGTCAATACTTTTGGCCTTCTTTGTCCACCTTTTCTTCACGAGATGAATTGGTATGGTCGTAAATCCTTCTACTTTCGCTACATGGAATATATGACAACATGGATATCCAAAAGTTTCGAAATGTAAGCAGCTGCAACTAAGTTGGACTTCCATCTTTGAAGAGGATACTTGGACGCACTTATGCTCACTGTCATAACATGAAAGTATGTACACCCTCGCGATGTTCCCATCCAGAACATTTTCGACGTAAAATCTCGATTCCTTTTGTATCTCAGTCAGAACCTTACATGACTGAGTCCGTACGGAGCCAGGGCAGCTACCCATATTCCCTCTCCTCCATGAGATCTGAGTTCGATGTCTTCCTGAGCTTCCGGGGACCCGATGCTCGTTACGGCATCGTCGACCACCTCTACGAGTGCATGACTGGGGCCGGTCTCCGTGTTTTCAAGGACGACGAGGAGATCTGCCGCGGAGAAGTAATTGGGGGAGAGCTCGAGCGAGCGATCCGCGGCTCCAGGGTTTATGTCGTCGTCTTCTCCAGGAACTACGCGTCCAGCGCGTGGTGCCTCAGGGAGCTCGACATGATCGTGGATCTCCACGGAGGCTTGAACGTCAGTGGGAAAATCATACTGCCGATTTTCTACGGGGCAGATCCGGCCGACGTAAAGCTGCGAACAGAGCTGTATCGGGAAGCGCTCGACGCGCACAAGGATCGATACGGGCAGGACGTAGTGAAGAAATGGGAGGAAGCACTTAAGACGGTCGGCGGGATCAGCGGATGGGACTCCAAAGCCATCCTAGGGTAACCACCAGAGCCTTGTTATTTTTCTCACTTTCTCTTTCGAGTCATTTCTTTTTTTCTTTGGAAATAAATATTTTTATTGTCGTCGTGCAGGGAAGGCAGATTCGTCCGATTAATAGTTCAGGATATTGTTGTAAAGCTGAGAATCAAGGATCAAAGTTTGCCTAATCATCTTACTTATGGGTTTCCACCGGGCGCAGCGGAAGCTCGTTTCGAAAAATACTGTCCGAAACACAATCCCGGATCTTGTGATACGTATAAATCGAATAAAAACGTTAAATAAAACATACCTCGTTGTTACGGATGCGAACTTCAAGAGTCCCAAACGTGACTCCTCTAGAAGTATCCACGCACACGCGACACGAATACAACGATCTCCTCTTGATGCTAGTCCTCGGAGATCTCGTTGAGTTTACTATTCTTGGAAGCCTTACGTTTTTCTTTTCAGCCGAATGCAATTCCTTTTCTGTGGCTGAATGTCTCCTTTTTCCTTCCTTTTATAACATAAGTTTCTTGCAATTTTATAAGTAAATTTAATCGACAACATCACAAGTAGCAAAGCTATGCTACAATGTAGAATTAGGCAATGATTATTTCTTTAAAATAGAACCGCCTTAGGATGTTGGAATCCACGTAGCAAAGCTACAATTCTATTAATGTAGTCAAATAGGATTAAACCACGTAGGCTTGTAAAATAATATATATATAATGATATAATAATTAATTATTATAATTATATTATTATTGCCTACAACTTAGACATATTTGATCAACTTAAATCCAACACTAGGATTTATTGCTTCCGAATATTTCAGAATAAATTTGTAATCCAACAAATTCTAATTCTGAAAAATTTATATCTTTTAATTTCAATATCCATTAGAATTAAATAATTAATGTCCGTGTCAACGTGCTTTTGCGTGCGACCCTCTAGGTTCTATATACGAAGGCAGTGTACATCTATACACAGACTGAGGTAACCGTCTAGCAACAGTTTTCAGTCACCCAACGTAATAGAATATTGGTCATGAACCAAAACCGCTATGAACCGATTTCTGTGTAATTCAATCTCTTCATCTCACCGACATCCCGATTAATTCAGTACATCATGCGTCATCACTGAATTATCGTTTTACTTGATTTATGAGATACAATAGATCTTAACTTGAATGATAAACATTCCTCCACGGCCGTGTGTTTAAAATCACTAATATCTCAATCAAGAGGCCAGGATGTCAACTCTCTAATCCAAGAGAGCGATGAATCCTATATTGACTCAACACTATCCTCTCTACGCTTCGCTGCACACCCAATAACCGTATTACTCACAATCCGATTAAAGACTGCTTTTAACGGCATCAAAGTGAACAACTCCACGCATAGAATAAATGGAGGTCTCAAGTCAGGAGATCAGTTACACTCGTTCAACAAGAGAAGTGACCAATGACACTTAATATGTGGTATTCTCTATAAACGGGTCGAGTCCAGTGTACCATAAACTTAGGCACCCCCGAGTATAACTTGAACATCCATCCCTTAGTCTAACTCGACCTTAGTTATACTCGGCGTTGATCTAGATGTTTATGTCCCATCTAAACATCTATCCGATCAAGGACAATTCTAGATTGACAAATAATCAATCTATGGGACTTTACCGTAAAGTTAATTACGAGCAGAAAAGTAATTAATAAACAGTAAATACTTGCCTTTATTAACAACTATTCACATATATTACAAAATGTCTTGGCACATACGTGCATACACTAACAATCTCCCACTTGCACTATTACCAAGCACTATGAACTCTCAGTCCTGTCTCTTATACACATCTAGATGTGTATAAGAGACAGAATATTATCTTCCCAGTTCGAAGGTTCCAGTTTCATTTCGAACGTGCGTGAGTCGGCCACGGGTCATGGAGGCATTGCGAAGTTGCAGAACAAGTTATTGAGGGACATTCTCGGTGGCCAATACGCGAGATCATGTAACTTCGACGATGGGTTCGGAGAGATGATACAAAGGATTCGGGGCAAGAGGATGCTTCTGGTTCTAGATGACGTGGATCTGTTCTCTCAACTGGAGAAATTGGTCGGAAAAGACCCGAAAGACATTTTAGGAACAGGCAGTCGAGTCATAATCACGACAAGGGATAAAAGCTTTTGCAATCGATTTGTTCGTCCTGGTTCCGAATTACTTCATTTTTATGAAATGGAGAAAATGGCTGACAACTACGCCCTTCAGCTCTTCAGCAGGCATGCCTTTGGCACCGATGAGCTTCTAGAAGATTATCTTTCTTTATCAAAACAGGTGGTTCAGACCACAGGGAACCTTCCCTTGGCTTTGGAGGTGATTGGAGGAAACTTGTGTTGTCAGAGCAAAGAGTCATGGAAGTATGAGCTCGAAAAGCTAAGGAAGGTTCCCCTAGAAGAGGTCTTTGATATCTTGAAGGTAAGTTACGAGGGTTTAGACTGGAGGCAGAAAGAAATATTCCTCGACATTGCGTGTTTTTCGGAAGCGATGTGTCAGAGGTATGAGAATTATTTCCGGAAAGATCGCGATGATCCGAGGTATGTGGATTACCTCTGGGAAGCTCGCGACTTGTTTCCAAAAAGCGGAGTGAAGGCACTCATCAATAAATCATTTATAAAGATTGATTCATACAGTAAATTCTGGATTCATGATCAACTTCGAGCATGGCAAGAGAAATCATTCGGTCGGAAGGCGATGGAAGACTCGAAAGGCGTACTAGACTTTCGGATCCAGAGGACGCCTTAAAGATAGTGCTTCAAAAATAGGTAATGTGTGCTATTTAATTGGTCAATTTCATTTTGTGATGTAGGAATGGTTCATAATTCTATTATATTAAGAATATTTTTCATCGAGCATAATATAATTATGAATGCTGGACTACTTTTTTCGTTTATAAGGTGTCGAAGAAAATCATAGCAATGACCTTGGGGAATGTCGGTGAAGCACTCAAATTATCTGATGAAAACTTCGGTGGATTAGCTAATTTGTTCTTTCTTGATCTAACAAGTACGGAACTTATTGGAGAATTTAAAAATCTCTGGGAGAGATTAATGTGGCTTTCTTGAAGGGGTTGCACTCAAACGTTGAATTCCAACTTTTTCAAGATGGGAAGCTTAGTTGTTCTCATAATCGATGGTATCAAGAGTGGATGGAGGGGTGGTGAAATGCTGGTATGAAATACTCTCCTCCTATATGTCATGTGTTTGGTAGGTAAATGTGTAACGCGCTCTTCTTCTTATTATAATTTGTGGTGCATGCATTTACAGATGATGCCTGAGTTAAAGGTGTTGGAGTTCAGGAATAGCGACATGACTACGTCACCCGACGTCTCTTGTTGCTTAAAATTGGAGATTATGGTTTTTGAAAATTGTCGGGAGTTGAAAGAAATCCACCATTCGGTGGGTAAGTTGGAGAGACTTGCTTATTTGAAGATCGAAATGCCTCATTCTCTGAGGCGTTTACCGGAATTAATTGGGAGGTTGAAATCCTTGAGGACACTTCACTTATCAAATAACAAGATCAGAAGATTACCCGCCTCGATATGTGATCTGACGAACCTACTAGTGTTGGTCGTTGCTAACAACCCTCTCGACGAAGGAATTCCGGAAGAAATCGGGAGACTATCAGCTTTAGAAGAATTGAACCTTTCGAATAGCAACATTCGCTTCCTGCCAGCAACGGTCAGCCGACTCACGAGCCTCAAGTCCCTCAGATTGGATGGATGTCGGATGCTTGAGGAGCTTTGACGACTTCCGACCAGCCTAACAAGGTTGGATGTTTCCAGTTGTCCTCTCGACAAAGGAATCCCTGATGAAATTGGGAGCCTGTCAGCTTTAGTAGAATCGAACCTTTCGAGTAGCAAAATTCGCTTCCTGCCAGAAACAGTTAGTCAACTCACGAGCCTCAAGTCCCTTAGATTGGTTGGATGTCGGATGCTTGAGGAGCTTCGAGGACTTTCGACCAGCCTTACCTGGTTGGATGCTTCCAATTGTCCTCTCGACAAAGGAATCTCTGATGAAATCGGGAGCCTGTCAGCTTTAGTACTCTTGTACCTTTCGAATAGCAAGATTCGCTTCCTGCCAGCAACTGTTAGTCAACTCACTAGCCTTAAGTTCCTCGGATTGCAAGGTTGCGACATGCTTCGGGAGCTTCCAAGACTTTCCACTAGCCTAATACATTTGACATTTTCGACCAAGTCGCTACGAGCATTCCCAAATCTTGATGTCCTTACGAACTTAGCGATGTTAGGGGTCTATTGTTAGTCTTGGTTTTGATGATGAGCTTGAGAAGATAATTGCCGAAACACTTCGCTTATTCTTAGTGATGAGCTTGAGAACTGTGTTGCTGGACCACAGCAAGTAACAGTTACAGATTGCTGCGTTACAGTAAAGCGTTACTGTGATATTGCGCATAAATATTAAAAATATGGAAACATATTCTTTAATATCCATGATTTATTTCGGACTAATTCAGAATATNCAGTAGAAGGTCGACTACCCTTGGTACAGAATCTTTCAGATCTGTGCTTTTCATCTAAGTCATTTTCCTATACAGAACCTTCTGTTGTGGATTGACATACTCGACACAGAACCCTCTGTGTTGTGCCTACCTTCTTCGACACAGAACCTCTGTGTTGTGCCTACCTTCTTCGACACAGAACCCTCTGTGTTGTGCCTTACCTTCTTCGACACAGAACCTTTTGGTCTGTGTTGTGCCTAACGTTCTACGATACAGAACCTTCTGGTCTGTATTGAGCCTAAGTTACTATAGTACAGAACCTTCGGGTTTGTGCTACATAACGAGCCTCTACGACACAGAACCTTCTGGTCTGTGTTCTGCCACTCAAGCCTCTATTGTACAGAACCCTACGGGTTTGCTTTTGGTTGCTATCACTTGTGTAATTTGTACTGAGATACACTTGAGTGGAAACCATCCAAATATCTGGGTGAAGAGTGGACGTAAGCAATTTGCTGAACCACTATAAAAATCCTTGTGTCCATTAAACAAATTTGCGTACACAATCAAACGTTCTGTCTTACAGAAACTTACAGGCTCTGTTTAACAGAAGCTTTTCATTCCGCTGCGGGGTAAAACGAAAAAGGGTTAAAATCCAATTTTGGTGATTAACACTAATTCACCCCCCTCTTAGTGTAACAGTTCATATTGAAGTTCATCACGAACGGAGCAAACGATGGAGGCAGGGAACACAAAATGGCATCAACAGCAAAATGAGTATCCATCTTGGAACCCAAACTTGCGAGCTTCTCTATGTACACTATCATCTTGAGTACATGAGGTCCGACAGGGTTCCCTTCCTGCAATTTCATTCCGAAAAATGCTCGAGAGATTTCAAATCTCTCCGTCCGGGCACTTTCTTGGAAGAGCTCGCGCAAATGGATATCAATATCCCTAGCGCTCATATTTTCATGCTGCTTCTGCAACTCTGGAGACATTGCAGATAACATGAGACATTGCACATCAATGGCATCTTCCACATAATGGTCATAGATGATTCGATCTGCTTATGAAGTGTCTGCATTTGGCACTGCTGGTGGCTCAAAATCTAGTACATGAAACTTTCTCTCTTGTTTCAGTACAATCTTGAGCTTTCGATACCAGTCCAGGTAGTTTGGTCCTTGGAGGATATTTTCTTTCTCCAAAATACTTCGCAGCGAAAGGTTTGTCGACATCTACAGCAAATAAAATTTTGAATCATTATTTGTGAATAGTTATATAAAGGACTTTTATAAACTCCCACTATTTTATTCAAACCTAATAGCCCCCACCGTTAGGCTCGGGAATTAGTTGGTAACAATTCCTAGCGGGACTGAATACTCAAATCCTATAGTATGCACACAACTGAGCTGTACCTACACACTATAGTCATTAAGTAGGCGCTACTCACCAGTCACAAATCCATGTGACCTTGGGTATTATTAACTTAGGTTAATATTTTCTTAAACCCCTTGCCCATCAAATCAAATGATTTTAGCTAAGCTAACAAATCAATTAATCTGAGTTAAGTCGACCCATTAATAATTTATGAAAAACTACAACTGTACTAACGTGAGCCCACAACTGTGCTGTACTGACTTACGAAGTACGTCGACTATTTTCATTATCATTGATGGAGGGTAGATAAAACTTGACTTAATATTCAGGGGATTTTGATTAATTGTCTCACAAATATATTATTAATGGGTTTCATTATTTCATTCTAATTTCAAGCCCATCTTATGACCCAATAGGTTTTAATTTTCTAAGCCCTATATAATATTGGGCTAAACCATTTACGTTAAAGGCAGACATTTTTTTTTTCTTGATAAAATTATTGCCTTTTAGTTCCAGCAAGCACACTCAAACACGTGTACTTGGATTCTTGTACAACAACTGTTTCGTGTGCACAGCAGGGAATATTAATATCATAATTGAATTATTTATTATTCAATCAGCCTTACTGGAACACTTTTATATACTATAACTTTTGAACAACCATTTTAATATTTTGTACAAATCTATTAAATTGTCATTCACGGCTGTGGGTTGCTGCCTCCTTTATGCTCAAGGACACAGTAGTACGACCTTACTTGAACAGATGGGTTTCTTTTCTCATTTATCAACTGGCCGTAGTTCTCTTAGTTATAAGAGAAATCGTTCAAAATCAAATAAGAACATTTTGTTCGTCCAAACTTACTGTGGTCAAATAAATAAAATTAAATAACCATGATAGATTTCAGACGAAACAATTTTTAAAACTTTTGTTAAAGTAAAACATCGATTTATACGATACGATCACAAAATAGCTCGGATACCACTGAAGGGTTTCCACCGTTCGCAGCGGAAGCTCATTTTGAAAAATACTATCCGAAACACACCACGGATCTATGTGATACGTATAAATCGAATAGTAAATAAGTTTAATAACTCGTACCTTGTTGTTTGAAAACAACGAATGTTGCGGATTAGACCATCTTCGAGAGTCCCAACCGTGACTCCTCTAAAAGTATCCACGCACACGAGACACGGGCACGACGATCTCCAATTAATGCTAGTCCTTGGAGACTTCGTAACTCTCGGAAGCTTTTCTACGAAAATACAATTCTCCGACGAAAAATTTTTCTTATGACTACATACTCTCCGTGGAAGCCGAAGCTTCAATTTATAAAGTGACATTCCTTAACACATAGGGTACCGTCAATTGCAATTGTTAATTGAAATCAATTCAATCAACACACACGTAGCAAAGCTACGAATGTAGCATGAATGACGTCCGAGTTATATGATTTTATAATAATATAATAATAATTATTAATAATATAATGTAATCATTAAATAATTATAATATTATATTATTATAAACTTTGTCTGTAAATCAGACACATTTTACCAAATTAAATCCAACATTAGGATTTTATGCTTCCGATATTTCAGAATAAATTTGTAGTCCAACAAATTCTAATTCTGAAAATTTATAATTCTAATATCCATTAGAATTAAATAACAATGCCCGTGTTTACGTGCTTTTACGTGCGACTCTCTAGGTTCTATATACGAAGGCAATGTACATCCATACACAGATTGAGGTAACCATCTAGCAACAGTTTTCAGTCACCCAACGTAATAGAATATTGGTCATGAACCAAAACAGCTATGAACCGATTTCTATGTAATTCAATCTCTTCATCTCACCGACATCCTGATTAATTCAGTGCATTATGTGTCATCACTGAATTAATCATTTTACTTGATTNTGTAATTCAATCTCTTCATCTCACCGACATCCTGATTAATTCAGTGCATTATGTGTCATCACTGAATTAATCATTTTACTTGATTTCTGAGATATAATAGATCTTAACTTGAATGATAAACATTCCTCCACGGCCGTGTGTTTAAAATCACTAATATCTCAATCAAGAGGCCATGATGTCAACTCTCTAATTCAAGAAAGCGATGAATCCTATATTAACTCAACACTATCCTCTCTACGCTTCGCTGCACACCCAATAACCGTATTACTCACAATCCGATTAAAGACTGCTTTTAACGGCATCAAAGTGAACAACTCCACGCATAGAATAAATGGAAGTCTCAAGTCAGGAGATCAGTTACACTCGTTCAACAAGAGAAGTGACCAATGACGCTTAATATGTGGTATTCTCTATAAACGGGTCGTGTCCAGTGTACCCTAAACTTAGGCACCCCCCGAGTATAACTTGAACATCCATCCCTTGGTCTAACTCGACCTAAGTTATACTCGACGTTGATCTAAATGTTTATGTCCCATCTAAACATATATCTGATAAAGGACAATTTTAGATTGACAAATAATCAATCTATGGGACTTTACTGTAAAGTTAATTTACGAGCAGAAAAGTAATTAATAAACAGTAAATACTTGCCTTTATTAACAACTATTCACATATATTAGAAAGTGTCTTGGTACATATGTGCACACACTAACACATTCTGCACGTAGCTTGTCAGGAGGACCAATACAGCATTATACCACAGCTCTAAGCTGAGAGTTCAAATGAATTAGTGAAGACACGGTACGAGGACAGATAAGATCAGACGGAACAGGTGTTTCACCGTAGTCGGCAAAAGCTGCGGCCGTAAAGCCTTTCCAAGTGTTCGGACACCATCCCCCGAAGACGTAAACGAACTCCCCAATTACTATTGACCAAGTGGATATTATGATTGCGCTCATTGCACCTGGGATCCCCTGATCTAGTACTGACACGAAAAGCCACGTCAAGAACAGGTGAATCGCGAGTAAGGATCCTGAGAGGAACCCGACTATTCGATTCTTCGACTGAGATTGCAAGAACTGCTGGAAGTAGATTATGGGGATAAACCATGGAGCAATGTAACCGACTGCTTCCACTATGTCATCGTCCTCGCCGAGTAGCACAAAGATTTGCCTCGCAAATAGAAACATGGGGAGTAAGGCTGTCGCCACGACGAGATTAACAACCCACGAGCGTTGCAAGTAAATGCCTAGCATGTGGTACTGCTTGGCACAGAACGCTTGTCCACATAATGTCTAAGTCGCACTCGACATGCCTACCATTATACCGATCACAAATCGAAACCCAAGAATTTGAAGCAGAGCATACGCAGCGAGTCCAGTCGAGCTGATATGCCTGACAAACGCCTGGGCGACGATAAAGATCCCATGGGAACAAACTCAGGAGAGGATAGCGGGGAAGGTAACCCTCCACATCTTCTTCAATTCCTCCCTAATCATCTCCCTCAATGTTCTGGTCTCCACAAGACTGAGGAAGACAATGAAACAACGTTTATAAACACCCTCGGATGAGCCTGTGCAAGTTACCTGCTGATCAGCTCACCGGGGATTGTCCCACTGTTCAGCGTCGAGAGGCAAGAGCGATTCGGCTTCGGCTTTCCGTCTCATCCTAGACCAAATCCTAGCAAAAGAAAAACGCACAAAGAGACTGCTAAATTCCAACAAAAACTGCAAGCGAACGGTTAACGGTATGTCCTAAAAGCGTTTCTAAATCGTCTCTCTTCATGATGTTGCAAAATTTATTAAGCCAAGACCCCTTTATGACGCCTTAAAGCAGAGCATGCCCCAATTATGGGCCTAGAAGCCCATAAGTTGGTTATAGGGCTTTTGGGCCCAATATTTTAGGCCATATCCATGCCATTCTTCATATGGTTATTATTTATATTTTTCCATTTTTTAAAGGATTAGCTGGCAGGCCATGGAAGGCGGAATAGAATATTGATGGCAACGCAGCCAATAGCAGGGAAGCTAAACCATCGCCTCCTCCCGACAACGTCCCAGTCATCTCCGTCGGCCGATCAAAGCCGAAGCCTCGTCAACCCGCTCCCCCGGGTCGATACCCCCGCCATGTCGATTTCTCATCGAAACTCCATCGTGGCAAGGTCCCTTCTCCGGGATCTGTTGTCGAGAGGTCCCGTCCCCGTCACGGTAAATCGGGAACTCAGGGCCGCGAATAGAGATTCAAATCCGCCCGTCGGCTTGGGAAAGGAAGGGGAAGACAGGGAGAAGGAGAAGGGAGAGGGCAGGGTGCATATCCCCCAGCCCCCGGAGATGCCGGGGCCTGGAGATTGTTGTGGCAGCGGCTGCGTAAGGTGCGTCTGGGACGTGTATCAGGACGAGCTTAAGGCTTACGAGGACATCTGGGGAGCTCTGGATCCAACGACCACACCAATCGATCCAAGAGGTGAAAGCTGTGGAACATCTTGAAAGCTGGGGTTTGCTGTCCGACCTTGACGTTCGATGGAGTCAAAGCTGAAGGGGGGGACGACGGGACTCCCCAGCCGGCCATCTGTGAGACATTCATCTTGGGTAAAATTCGAAATATGTTCATTCTCTTTTTCTTACCAAATTAGGGTTTGTAATTTAGGAGGAAAAATAATGTGTTCCAGGTAACATCCGGAGAAATTTCAGGTGAACTTTCCGGATACTGACTTCGGGGATAACGAGGGGAAAATGAGAAAAAATTTCCCTTTCCAAAACATCCTTGAATCCGGTGGAAAAGGAACGGAAGGGGTTTTTTTAGGGGTGCGTGTTATCTTCGTTATATTTTTTTCTCCCGCTTCCCCTGCTACTGAACTGAACAGAGCCTTAATTAATTAAAGGTTTGACTTTTTAAATTTGTATCACTTGATCCAAAATAGATCCCGACGGGCCCGTCTTCGGGAGTAGGAAAGAAGAGTTTAAATGGTCAGGCAGTACTAGTCAAACGGAGGCTAGCTGCGAGCCCTGCTTCCTTTGCCGTCCGCCAAGTTTGATCCAGTTCCCCCCAGGGTCTGTTACTTTTCGAGATTCTTGGCAGAGAGGTAAGCGATCAGCTTCATCATCCTTCTAGTTGAACACTGAGAGTTTGCTCTGTAAGTGGTCGATTCCGTTTAGACGGTTTGGATCTGCAAGTAGCTGCCCCCAAAGAACGATACATCGACTTTTATTCTTGTTTGTGTGGTGATTTTAAGGTGACTGCAAATGGACGAAAGGCTACTTGAATCTGAAGCGTGTGATGTTGGGGGACTGATGTGGAGGGTATCGGAAGAATCGAAGAAGTTATGGAGGATAACATTCCCTGCGATTCTGTCTCGTGTGACTGCTTTCGGGATTCTTGTGGTGACTCAAGCGTTTGTCGGGCGCTTCGGCTCGACTGAACTCGCGGCCTACGCAATCATGCTAATCCTGGGAGTGCGATTCGTGCTTGGGATCTTGGTGCGAGAAAATTGTTTTTCCTTCGGCTCTGTTCAAGTTTTCAATAATTTTATTGATAATGCTTATGATCGTTTCTTCCTATGTGAATGTGCAGACGGGCATGTCGAGTGCGACTGAAACATTGTGTGGACAGGCGTATGGTGCCAAGCAGTACCATATGCTTGGCATTTACTTACAACGATCATGGATCATCAATTTCGTCACGGCGACCATCTTCCTCCCTATTTTTTTCCTTGGAACACCGTTCCTGAAGCTGTTTAACGAGAACGATGAGATAGCTGAAGCTGCCGGACAACTCGGCCCGTGGTTCATTCCCCTGCTCTACTCTATGGCCTTCAACCTTACACTCCAGCAGTACCTGCAGTGTCAGATGAAGAACCGAATTGTTGCATGGCTTTCCGCTGCCTTGTTCGTGGTCCACCTATTCCTATCATGGCTCTTTGTTTCTGTCCTTAACTGTGGAATTCACGGTGCCATGGGCGCGTTGATTATATCCGTGTGGTCGATATTAATCGGCCAGCTTATTTATTTATTCGGAGGGTGGTGTCCAGATACTTGGAGGGGGTTCACATTCGCCGCATTTTCTGATTTATGGCCGGTCGTAAAGCTTTCTGTCTCCTCTGGATTTATGCTCTGGTAAGGCTTGTTAAAAATTGATGATAGGACAACCAAATACTGATTGTTTGCCGCTTCATTGTACCTTTTGTTCCTCATCCAGCTTGGAGATGTGGTACAATTCAATCTTGGTCCTCCTCGCCGGCTACATGAAGAATGCTTCAGTCGCAATATCTGCCTTCTCAATCTGGTATCTCGCTGAAGTCCCTGCAGTGTACTTTTTGTTGTATTGCTGAATTCCAGATTCATTAATCTGTTTCTACCTTTCTCAGCCTGAATGTTGCTGCTTGGGAATTGATGATCTGTCTCGGGTTTCTAGTTGGCGTTAGGTAACACGAGATTAATGAACTGAAAGTTTGGGCAGGTAGCCTCATTGCATCTCAGACTCCTTTTGTGACTTGGGGTTCATTTTCTGGTGAAGTGTGAGGGTGTCAAACGAGCTGGGACGAGGGAATGCGAAAGCCGCCCATTTTGCCGTCATGGTTGTACTAGGAACATCAATAGTCATAGGCGTTACCTTGTGGATCTTGTGTCTATTCTTTGGTCGTGAAATTGCTTATGTTTTCACGAGCGATGAGGATGTTGTGGAAACGGTTTCCAGCCTATCCGTTCTTCTTGCTTTCACAATCTTACTGAACAGCGTCCAGCCAGTTTTCTCCGGTACGAATGCCTTGCCACTATGAGTGTTCCTGAGTCCCCGGTGCTTTCCATTCAGTTTCCAGTTCTTATCTTCTGTTCCATGAAGGCGTGGCTGTCGGCTGTGGGCGACAAGGCATGGTCGCGTGGGTGAACATTGGATCTTATTATGTGATAGGTATTCCCTTAGGTGTTGTACTGGGATATGTTGCGCACTTGGATGTCCAGGTACGACATCTAGTCATCCGAATCGTTTCTTCTACGAGATCACAGAAAACGGAACCATCACATTCTGGTTACGTCTAACGCAATTGTACGAATCGGCAGGGCATTTGGATTGGGATGATAACCGGAGTGGCAATTCAGACCTTGGCCCTCGGTACCATAATCTGGAGGACGAACTGGGATGCACAGGTAAGATAAGTTTTGGTCTGCAACAATCTGCTTCACGTAGCAGAACAGCAGCCGAGCCATGAGTGTTTTTCTATTGTCTCCACACAGGTGGAGAAGGCAGCGGAGCGCCTGAGCAAATGGAAGCTGGAGGATGATGAGCCCGAGGATTCTGCTCAGGAAGCGCCGAACGGACGATGAGTGATTCTCCGACGGCTTAACGGGATTTTGACAAGCGCTCTGTGCTGATAAAGGGCGGGCGAGATTTCGATAGATTGAGCAGAGTCGTCGTTAGTGTAGGTTTTCTCAATGTCCTAATTATCAGAAACTTTCTTTAAATAATGAAATTTAGTAATAGTTAACAAAATTGAGTTTGATTTCAGTTTAAATGAGATTTTGGGCTCGTTTGTTAATTTTTTTAGATATATTATTCAAAACGCGTCAAATAAAATTCTTATTGACGGGAACACAGCCAATAGCAGTGAACCTAAACCATCGCCTCCTCACGACAACGTACCAGGTCTCTCCGTGGGCCAATCAAGGCCGAAGCCACGTCAGCCCCCTCCCCCGGGTATATACCCCCTCCATGTCGATTCCTCATCGAAACTTCATCGTGGAATGTCCTCCTCCGGGGTCTGCTGTCAAGAGGTCCCGTCCCTGTCATGGGAATTCGGGAACCCAGGGCCGCGAATAGCGATTCAAATCCCCCAGTCGCCTCGGGAAAGGAAGGGGAAGACAGGGGGGAGGAGGGAAAGGGCAGGCTGCATATCCCCCGGCCCCCCGGAGGTGCCGGAGCCTGGAGATTGTTGTGGCAGCGGCTGCGTGAGGTGCGTCTGGGACGTGTATCAGGACGAGCTTAAGGCTTACGAGGACACCTGCGGAAGCTCTGGATCCAACGACCACGCCAATCGATCCAGAGGTCCCGTTCGATAGCCGTGAAAGCCGATGTTTGCAATCCAGAGAGAAACCTGGCCGAACTTTGGCTTGCTTGGCGTTCGTAGAGTCAAAGTTGAAGGGGGGACGGGACACCCCAGCCGGCCATCTGTGAGACATTTCATCATGGGTAAAATTAAAAAATGTTGTTCATTCTCTTTTCTTACCAAAGTAAATTTAGGAGGAAAAGTCGTGTGTTCTAGATAACAGCCGGAGAAATTTCATGTGAACTTCCCGGCGACCGACTGACTGGAGGACAAGAAGAAGAAGTCAACTTAGTAATCACTCTTTAAGCTATGATGTAAGTAGGGACTGTTAGTGTGTGCACGTATGTGCCAAGACACTTTGTACATGTGAATAGTTGTTAATAAAGGCAAGTATTTACTGTTTATTAATTACTTTTCTGCTCGTAATTAACTTTACGGTAAAGTCCCATAGATTGATTATTTATCAATCTAAAGTTGTCCTTGATCGGATAGATGTTTAGATGGGACATAAACATCTAGATCAACGTCGAGTACAACTTAGGTCGAGTTAGACCAAGGGATGGATGTTCAAGTTATACTCGGGGGTGCCTAAGTTTATGGTACACTGGACACGACCCGTTTATAGAGAATACCACATATTAAGTGTCATTGGTCACTTCTCTTGTTGAACGAGTGTAACTGATCTCCTGACTTGAGACCTTCATTTATTCTATGCGTGTAGTTGTTCACTTTGATGCCGTTAAAAGCAGTCTTTAATCGGATTGTGAGTAATACGGTTATTGGGTGTGCAGCGAGGCGTAGAGAGGATAGTGTTGAGTCAATATAGGATTCATCGCTCTCTTGGATTAGAGAGTTGACATCCTGGCCTCTTGATTGAGATATTAGTGATTTTAAACACACGACCGTGGAGGAATGTTTATCATTCAAGTTAAAATCTATTATATCCCAAAAATCAAGTAAAACGATTAATTCAGTGATGACACATAATGCACTGAATTAATCAGGATGTCGGTGAGATGAAGAGATTGAATTACACAGAAATCGGTTCATAGTGGTTTTGGTTCATGACCAATATTCTATTACGTTGGATGACTGAAAACTGTTGCTAGACGGTTACCTCAGTCTATGTATGGATGTACATTGCCTTCGTATATAGAACCTAGAGGGTGCATGCAAAAGCACGTAAACAAGGACATTGATTACTAATTCCAATGAATATTAGAATTAAAATTATAAATTTCAAAATTAAAATTTGTTGGACTACAAATTTATCTGAAATATCGGAAGCAATAAATCCTAGTGTTGGATTTAAATTGATAAACTATGTTTAATTTATAATATATATTAATTATATAATTATAATATTATAATATTATTTATACTATGCACGTGGATTTTAGCCAAATTGAAAGAATCGTACTTTTGTTAAGTAGGATTCCTAAGGCGGTGTCCAATTTTGAGAAATAATAATTGTCTAAACTACCCTGTAGCGTAGCTTTGCTATTTGGCTTGTTGTCAATTATTTTTAATTATAAAATTGGCAACAAGACTTACGTTTTAAATAGAGAAAAAGGTAGAGCATCATCCAAAGATTGAAAAAACAGTCAAGACATTCGGCTACAGAAAAAAACATTAGGCCAAGGTGAAGGAATTCACAATCCGCTGAAAAACGGAAGGCTTCCGAGAGTTTTAGCAAAAGCTCAGAGGGCTAGCACCCGAAATTGAGCTTGAGGAATCCGTCGAACGTGTGCGTGGATACTTCTAGAGGAGTCACGGTTGGGACTCTCGAAGACGACAGTCTAATCCGCAACGTTCGTTGTTTTTAAATAACAAGGTACGTGTTATTAAACTTATTTACTATTCGATTTATACGTATCACATAGATCCGGGGTGTGTTTCGGATAGTATTTTTCGAAACGAGCTTCCGCTGCGCCCGGTGGAAACCTATCAGTGGTATCCGAGCAAGGTTGTGATCGTATCGTATAAGTCGTTAAGTTTTGAACGTTGTTTTTTTTTTTTTAATTATTACAGAACACAAGTGCAAGGATGCAAGGTGTGTGGGCAATTAATCAAATTGAATTCTATAGATAATCAAAACGGCCCAAGTGGGCTCAATTTTATAAAGAGAATTAGGATGGGCCGAGTCTTCTATGGCCCGTAACTAAACACCATTAGCCCAACTTAATAGGGCTTAGAAAATAAAATGGGCTTGAATTAAAAATAAAAACTAAGCCCATCAATATATTGGTGAGACAATTAATCAAAATCCCCTAAATATTAAGTCAAGTTTTATCTGCCCTCCATCAATAATAATGAAAATAGTCGACGTACTTCGTGAGTCGGTACAGCTCAGTTGTGGGCTTGCGTTAGTACAGTTGTGGTTTTTCATAAATTATTAATGGGTCGACTTAACTCAGATTAATTGATTTGTTAGCTTAGCTAAGGTCAATTGATTTGATGGGCAAGGGGTTTAAGAAAATATTAACCTAAGTTAATAATACCGAGGGTCACGTGGATTTGTGACTGGTGAGTAGTGCCTACTTAATGACTATGGTGTGTAGGTACAGCTCAGTTGTGTGCATACTATAGGATTTGAGTATTTGGTCCCGCTAGGAATTATTACCAACTAATTCCCGAGCCTAATGGTGGGGGTTATTAGGTTTGAATAAAATAGTGGGAGTTTATAAAAGTCCTTTATATAAATATTCACAAATAATGATTCAAAATTTTATTTGCTGTAGATGTCGACTAACCTTTCGCTACGAAGTATTTTGGAGAAAGAAAATATCCTCCAAGGACCAAACTACCTGGACTGGTATCGGAAGCTCAAGATTTTACTGAAGCAAGAGAGAAAGTTTCATGTACTAGATTTTGAGCCACCAGCAGTGCCAAATGCAGACACTTCAGAAGCAGATCGAATCATTTATGATCACTATGTGGAAGATGCTATTGATGTGCAATGTCTTATGCTATCTGCAATGTCTCCAGAGTTGCAGAAGTAGCATGAAAATATGAGCGCTAGGGAGATTGATATCCATTTGCGCGAGCTCTTCCAAGAAAGTGCCCGGTCTGAGAGATTTGAAATCTCTCGAGCGTTTTTCGGAATAAAATTGCAGGAAGGGAACCCTGTCGGGCCTCATGTACTCAAGATGATAGGGTACATTGAGAAGCTCGCAAGCTTGGGCTCTAAGATGGATACTCATTTGGCTGTTGATGCCATTTTGCGTTCCCTGCCTCCATCGTTTGCTCCGTTCGTGATGAACTTTAATATGAACAACATGGAGAAGAGTCTTGCCGATCTGTTGACCATGCTCAAGACAGCCGAGAAAGATATGAAACAGAAGACTGTTTCAAATGCAATATTGGTGAGAAATACCAACAAGAGAATGAGCAAGGGGAAGTTCAACCCCAAGGTCAAGAAATCAAAGATGTCTGCATACCCGGGCCAAAAGCCCAAACTGAAGAAAGGCCAACAGATTCCCCAATCTGATGAGAAGAAAGCTATATGCTTTCACTGTGGCAAGAAAGGCCACTGGAAGAAGAATTATTACATCTTTCAAAAGAAAAATACTAGTGGGGCAGGTGCTTCAGGTATTTTTATGATTGAATGTAATTTTTCTGTTTCATCCTCATGGGTCCTAGATTCAGGATGTAGTTCTCATATCTGTGTGGACCTACAGGGACTAAGTGAATGCAGACGGTTGTCCAAGGGCGAGATGGACCTACGAGTGGCTAATGGAGCAAGAGTAGCTGTATTAGCTATAGGGACTTATAAAATAAGTTTGCCCAGTGGACTTGTTTTGAAACTAGAAAACTGTTGTTATGTTTCAAGTTTTTCTAAGAACGTCATCTCGGTGTCCAGTTTAGATACCAAAGGCTTTGTTTTTGAATTTAAGGACAAGATGTGTTCTTTTTATCTAGATGATGTTTTTTGTGGATATGGATCTTTAAACAATGGTTTGTATGTTCTAAACTTACATGAGCCGGTACATTGCATCGAGAATAAGAAACAGAAATTGTGTGACTCAAACCCAACTTACCTTTGGCATTGTAGACTTAGTCATATAAACGAAAAGCGCATTGCTAAGTTACTCAATGATGGGCATTTGGATTCATTTGAATTAGAATCCATAGATACATGCGAAGCTTGTTTACAAGGAAAGATAACCAAGAAGCCTTTTTCCAAGATTGGAGAAAGAGCGAATGAACTGCTAGAACTCATACACAGTGATGTGTGTGGACCATTGTCAGTTCAAGCCAGAGGAGCTTATATCTACTTCGTGACTTTTACTGATGATTTTAGCAGATATGGATATATTTATTTAATGCGGCAAAAGTCAGAAACTCTTAAAAAGTTTAAGGAGTTTAAGAATGAAGTAGAAAACCAACTTGACAAGAAGATTAAGATCTTTCGAAGTGATCGAGGGGGCGAATATCTTAGTCAAGAATTCATTGATTACCTCAAGGAGTGTGGCATAATTTCACAACTTACACCTCCTCGAACGCCAGAGTGGAATGGTGTTTCAGAAAGGAGAAACCGCACACTCATGGATATGGTTAGATCAATGATGAGTCATGCAAGTCTTCCATTATCATTTTGGGGCTGTGCCTTAGAAACGGCAGCATACATGCTTAACCGAGTTCCAACCAATGCTGTAGATAAGACACCATATGAGTTGTGGTTTGGGAAGAAACCAAACTTGTCTTATATCAAAGTATGGGGTTGCGATGCTTATGTGAAGAACGATAGTTCTGATAAGCTTGCAGCAAGATCCATCAAGTGTATGTTTGTAGGTTATCCCAAAGAAACAAAGGGATACTATTTTTATCTTTCAAGTGAGCACAAAGTTATTATTGCTCGATATGCTACCTTCTTAGAAAGAGAATTTATTTCTAAAAGGGGTAGTGGGAGTAAAATAAGTTTGGAAGAAATTTCAGACACTACAGATGGGTTGGAAAATGAACAGTTGGATATGGAGATAGTACCACAAGTACAAGTGACTCCATTACCAGAACCTGTTCAAGAAACGCAAGATATACGTAAGTCTACGAGAGTACATCGAGAACCCGAGAGATATGGGTGGATTATAACACAACATGAAGATGTACTACTCGTCGAGAACGACGAACCGTTGACTTATGAGGAAGCAGTTGCTTCAATAGATTCCGAGAAATGGCTAGATGCCATGAATTCCGAAATGGACTCCATGTATACCAACCAAGTTTGGGAGTTAGTAGATGCACCAATTGGGGTAAAACCTATTGGATGCAAGTGGGTCTTCAAGAAGAAGATCGACATGGATGGGAATGTTAATACCTATAAAGCAAGGCTAGTGGCAAAAGGTTTCACTCAACGTCAAGGGATCGACTATGATGAAACATTTTCGCCAGTTGCAATGCTGAAGTCTATTCGGATTTTACTTGCTATTGCAGCTTACAAGGATTACGAGATCTGGCAAATGGACGTTAAAACTGCTTTCTTAAACGGAAGGCTAGAGGAGGAAGTGTACATGGTACAACCTCCTGGTTTTATAACGTCCGAGAATACAGATAAAGTATGTAAGCTGAAGAGATCCATTTATGGATTAAAGCAAGCTTCTCGGAGCTGGAACATAAGATTTGATGAAGCGGTTAAAGATTTTGGCTTCATCAAGAATCCAGATGAACCTTGCGTTTACAAAAGGGTTAGTGGGAGCAGTATTGTCTTCCTAGTGCTGTATGTTGACGATATACTTCTTGTTGGAAATGATAAGTTCAGCCTAGAATCTACTAAAGATTGGCTGAATAAGTGTTTTGCAATGAAGGATCTTGGGGAAGCAACTTATATCTTAGGTATTAGAATATACCGAGATAGACAAAGAAGACTGCTAGGGCTAAGTCAAAGTACATATATTGACAAGGTACTAAAGAGATTCAATATGCAAGATTCTAAGAGAGGATTCTTGCCACTGTCACATGGTATACAACTCTCCAAGGCGATGTGTCCACAGACACAAAAGGAGAGAAATAGAATGGGTAAGATACCATATGCTTCGGCTATTGGATCCATCATGTATGCTATGATATGTACAAGACCTGATGTATCGTATGCTTTGAGCATGATAAGTAGATATCAGGGTGATCCTGGAGAGGATCATTGGACAGCAGTCAAAACTATCCTCAAGTATCTAAGAAGAACAAAAGATATGTTCTTGGTCTATGGAGGAGATGAGGAATTGGTTGTCAGAGGATATACTGACGCCAGTTTCCAGACAGATCGTGACGATCTGAAATCTCAGTTGGGTTACGTATTTTGTCTAAATGGAGCAGCTGTTTGCTGGAAAAGTTCAAAGCAAGAAACAGTTGCGGATTCTACAGCAGAGTCCTAGTACATAGCAGCTTCAGAAGCGGCAAAAGAAGCTGTTTGGATCAAGAATTTTATGACAGAACTTGAAGTGGTTCCTAGTAGTCATGGTCCAGTTCTACTATACTGTGACAACAATGCTGCCATAGCACAGGCAAAGGAACCAAGGTCTCACCAGCGATCCAAGCATGTACTACGGAAATATCACATCCTTAGAGAGATTGTTCATGGGGGTGATGTGTTGGTAAGTAAAGTAGACACTAGCGAGAATATCGCATATCCACTCACTAAGGCCTTACCTCAGCAGAAACATGAGTCCCATGTGAGGGGCCTAGGACTGAGAGTTCATAGTGCTTGGCAATAGTGCAAGTGAGAGATTGTTAGTGTGTGCACGTATGTGCCAAGACACTTTGTAATACATGTGAATAGTTGTTAATAAAGGCAAGTATTTACTGTTTATTAATTACTTTTTTGCTCGTAATTAACTTTACGGTAAAGTCCCATAGATTGATTATTTATCAATCTAAAGTTGTCCTTGATCGGATAGATGTTTAAATGGGACATAAACATCTAGATCAACGTCGCGTATAACTTAGGTCGAGTTAGACCAAGGGATGGATGTTCAAGTTATACTCGGGGGTGCCTAAGTTTATGGTATACTGGACACGACCCGTTTATAGAGAATACCACATATTAAGTGTCATTGGTCACTTCTCTTGTTGAACGAGTGTAACTGATCTCCTGACTTGAGACCTTCATTTATTCTATGCGTGTAGTTATTCACTTTGATGCCGTTAAAAGCAGTCTTTAATCGGATTGTGAGTAATACGGTTATTGGGTGTGCAGCGATGCGTAGAGAGGATAATGTTGAGTCAATATAGGATTCATCGCTCTCTTGGATTAGAGAGTTGACATCCTGGCATCTTGATTGAGATATTAGTGATTTTAAATACACGGCCGTGGAGGAATGTTTATCATTCAAGTTAAAATCTATTATATCTCAAAAATCAAGTAAAACGATTAATTCAGTGATGACATATAATGCACTGAATTAATCAGGATGTCGGTGAGATGAAGAGATTGAATAACACAGAAATCGGTTCATAGTAGTTTTGGTTCATGATGAATATTCTATTACGTTGGATGACCGAAAACTGTTGTTAGACGGTTACCTCAGTCTATGTATGGATGTACATTGCCTTCGTATATAGAACCTAGAGGGTCGCACGTAAAAGCACGTGAACACGGACATTGATTATTTAATTCCAATGAATATTAGAATTAAAATTATAAATTTCAAAATTAAAATTTGTTGGACTACAAATTTATTCTGAAATATCGGAAGCAATAAATCCTAGTGTTGGATTTAAATTAATAAACAATTATATTATATAAATTAAATAATATAATATAATTATAATATTATAATATTATTTTATACTATGCACGTGGATTTTAGCCAAATTGAAAGAATCGTACTTTTGTTACGTAGGATTCCTAAGGCGGTGTCCAATTTTGAGAAATAATAATTGTCTAAACTACCCTGTAGCGTAGCTTTGCTATTTGGCTTGTTGTCAATTATTTTTAATTATAAAATTGGCAACAAGACTTACGTTTTAAATAGAGAAAAAGGTAGAGCATCATCCAAAGATTGAAAAAACAGTCAAGACATTCGGCTACAGAAAAAAACATTCGGCCAAGGTGAAGGAATTCACAATCCGCTGAAAAACGGAAGGCTTCCGAGAGTTTTAGCAAAAGCTCAGAGGGCTAGCACCCGAAATTGAGCTTGAGGAATCCGTCGAACGTGTGCGTGGATACTTCTAGAGGAGTCACGGTTGGGACTCTCGAAGACAGTCTAATCCGCAACGTTCGTTGTTTTCAAACAACAATGTACGTGTTATTAAACTTATTTACTATTCGATTTATACGTATCACATAGATCTGGGCTGTGTTTCGAATAGTATTTTTCGAAACTAGCTTCCGCTGCGCCCGGTGGAAACCTATCAGGGACATAATTAAATGTGATAAAAATCAACTCCCAACTGGCCCGTTGCTGGGAGTCGGTAAAAAGGTGATGTGTGAATGAATGGTCAAGTAAGCAAATTCTGAAGCAGGTTGTCGGGAAGGACGGCACGTTTATTTTCCTTTGGTAAACAGATAGAACGAGTAGAAGGCGAAGAAAGGCTAGCACAAGCCCGGCTTCCTTCCCCGCCCGCCAAGTTTGATCCAGCTCCCCGGGTCTGTTGCCTTCGTGATTCTGGGCAGCGGGGTAGCATCGAGACTGTTCTGTGTATCGGTCGATTTCAATTAGAGCCTCCGTAGATAGATGCATTGTTTTTTATTCTGATCGTGGGGTGATTTTTCAGGGAACTGCAAATGGATGAAAGGCTACTTGAATCTGAAGCGAGTGATGTTGGAGGACTGCTGTGGAGGGTATCTGAAGAATCCAAGAAGTTATGGAGGATAACGTTCCCAGCGATTCTGTCTCGCGTGACTGCCTTTGGGATTTTCGTGGTGACTCAAGCATTTGTCGGGCACTTCGGCTCGACTGAACTCGCGGCCTATGCAATCATGCAAATCCTGGGAGTGCAATTCGTGTTCGGGATCCTGGTGCGAGAAAATTGCTTTTCCCTCGGCTCTGTTCCAGTTTTCAACGATTTTATTGATAATGCCTGTGATTGTTTCTTCTGAATGTGACAGTGCAGATCGGCATGTCGAGTGCGACTGAAACTCTGTGTGGACAGGCGTATGGTGCCAAGCAGTACCATATGCTGGGCATTTACTTACAACGATCATGGATCGTCAATTTCGTCACAGCGACCATCCTCCTCCCCATATTTTTCCTTGGAACGCCAATCCTTAAGCTGCTCAAGGAAAATGATGAGATAGCTGATGCTGCCGGACAACTCGGTCCATGGCTTATTCCACTGCTCTATGCTATGGCCTTCAGCGTTACGCTCCTGCAGTACCTGCAGTGTCAACTGAAGAACCAAATCATCGCATGGCTTTCCACTGCCTTCTTTGTGGTCCACTTATTCTTATCATGGCTCTTTGTTTCCGTCCTTAACTTGGGAATTAATGGCGCCATCGGCGCGATGAATATATCCATGTGGTCCATGTTGATCGGGCAGCTTATTTACGTATTTGGAGGGTGGTGTCCGGATACTTGGACGGGGTTCACATTCGCCGCATTTTCCGATTTATGGCCAGTCGTAAAGCTTTCCGTCTCCTCTGGAGTCATGCTCTGGTAAGGCTTGTTAAAACTGATGTGAGGACAATTGAATGCGAATTGTTTGACGCTTCATCATTCCTTTTGTTCCTCATCCAGCTTGGAGATGTGGTACAATGCAATCTTGGTCCTCCTCGCAGGCTACATGAAGAATGCTTCAGTGGCAATATCTGCCTTCTCAATCTGGTATCTCGCTGAAGTTCCTCTAGTGTACTTTTTGTTGTATTGCGTAGGATGCCAAATTCATTCAGCTGTTTCTACCTTTCTCAGCCTGAACATTTCTACTTGGGAATTCATGATCGGCCTCGGGTTTCTAGTCGGCGTTAGGTAACACGAGATTAATGAACTTAAAGTTTTGGCAGTTAACCTCGTTGCATTTCAGACTGGTTTTGTGACTCGGGGTTCTTTTCCTGGTGAAGCGTGAGGATTTCGAATGAGCTGGGACGAGGGAATGCGAAAGCCGCCCATTTCGCTGTCAAGGTTGTCCTAGGATCATCGATAGTCATAGGCGTTATCTTGTGGATCTTGTGCCTACTCTTTGGTCGTGAACTCGCTTATGTTTTCACGAGCGATGAGGATGTTGTGGAAACGGTTTCTAGCCTCTCGGTTCTTCTTGCTTTCACAATCTTACTGAACAGCATCCAGCCTGTTTTCTCCGGTACATATGCCTTGCCAATATGAGTATTCCTGAGTCCCCAGCACTTTCCATTCAGTTTCCTGTTCGTTCTGTCCATGCAGGCGTGGCTGTTGGCTGTGGACGACAAGGCATGGTCGCATGGGTGAACATCGGATCTTATTACGTGATTGGTATTCCCTTAGGTGTCGTACTTGGATATGTTGCAAACTTGGATGTCCAGGTACAACATCTAATCTTCCGATTCCGAATCGTTTCTTCTACGGACTTACAGAAAACAGAGGAACCATCACGTGCTGGCTACATCTAACACAATTGTTCGAATCGGCAGGGCATTTGGATTGGGATGATAATCGGAGTGGCAATCCAGACGTTGGTCCTCGGTACCATAATCTGGAGGACGAACTGGGATGAACAGGTAACATACGTTTTGGTCTGCAACGATCTGCTTCGCATAGCAGCAGCCGAGCCACAAACGTTTATCTTTTGTCGATGCGCAGGTGGAGAAGGCTGCAGAGCGCCTGAGCAAATGGTTCTTGCAGAAGCCTGAGGATGATGAGCCCGAGGATTCTGCTCAGTAACCACCGAATGGGCGATGAGTGATTCTCCCACAGCTTATCTGGAATTTGACCGGCGCTCCATGCCGATAGCGGGGCCATTGAAATTTCGATAGATTGAGTGGAGTCGTCGTCGTTAGTCGTTTTCTCAATGTCCTAATTATCATAAAGTTTATTCAAATTCCGTAATTAAGGAAATTAAACAAATAATTTTCAATGTTGGTCATTATTTTCCACTACCGAATACCAAGATTTGCCGTCATTGTTTTGAAATAACAGTTTATCCTCTCCAAAGGGAAATGCAACGCGTTGAAGAGATTATTCGATTGCTTTGATCATTTGGTTCGAGGATTTCTTTTAAGTAGTAGACGAATCATATGATACGATATAACTTTTATCAGAAACAGAGCATATGATTTAATGACCCAAGTAGAAAATTCTTTCTTTAATTTATGACAATCAAAAAAATATTTTAAATTTAAGCAACAAAACGAAGTGGTGAAAGGGTGGGGCCAAAATCTATATATTAAGCCTCCGATAAGTGGATGACCACTTCCAACCAACTGGCGTCTTTGTCGGGGCCGAGCAACGAGGAGAAATGTACGAAATACGGTTAATTTTAAAAAAATTTACGAAATACGGTCCGAATTTTGTAAAATTTCGGTTTTAAGGTCGAAGGGGCACGTTTTCAAAACGCACCCTTTAAAATACAAAGAGGGCGGGTTTAAAATAAACAGTGTTGAGTTTTAAAAATCCGTCCCTATGCGGCATCCTATGATGTGCATGAAGGCGCGTTTTGAGAACCCGCCTTCATGCAGAGGCAGATTCCCAAAACGCGTCTTCCGGGGTGTTTTCTTAGAATTAATCACCTTTACAACACTACTTACCACAAATCTCATTCAATGGCCAAACAATTCAAACAACAATCCAAATAATAAACGGAGATGATCATATTTTAAGGGGTTTTAAAAACCCGCCCCTTCGATGATAAAATCGTATTTTATGAAATTCGAACCGTATTTCGTAAATTTATTTTTAAAATTAATCATATTTCTATACAATTCCTCTGAGCAACGGGTGGGTAGAGCCAGGGAACCGATGAAATGAGTACAAGTACTAAGACGTGGGTTCATGAATAGTAAGAATTAAATTTAAAAGAATTGACGGTCTGTTCCAGTTTCGGGCATCATAATAAGCACCCAGAACCTGGAACCTAGTCGGAAACCTAAACTTATCTCGGGAACCTCAAACATTTCCCGAAACCTCCTCAATAACAGAATACCTAAAACCACAAACTTTTGACTAATCGTATAATTCAATAAAAAAACAAATAAAAAATAACAATGACAATAATCTAAAACCAAACCTCTCTCCTCCAGAACTGTGATTTTACCATGTTTCTTTCAGCATGACTAGCTGCTAACAGTGAAGATTTGGTCATGGTGAAAAACGGGAACTAATCATCCTAATAAGGCTTGAATAAAGACAATAAACAAATTTTTGTTGCTTTGATAGTTGTGTCAATAAAAAATCTTTATAACCATATCAAGGACAATTAAAAATAAAATTTTCTCGCTAGTAAAGATTTTGAAAAATAACAAAATATATTCTTCAAAGAAAGGAATAATACCCTTCTCAGGATAAAAAATTGTTCTTAAATGGCAGAAGAAAATGTGCAAGAAAAAAAATTATGTTTAGACTACTCTCCTGATTTAAAAAAAATATATATCTTACAATTCATATTCCTTAGGAAACTGACAGATAAGAATGATGTAACTTGGGGGCGAGTCCTCCAAATTCGTTCTTTACAATTTATTGGACTTTGACATTTGTTTATTTGGATGATAAAATCAATTTATTTCTTTTAATTATTGTCCACGTGTAAATTTGTATGCCCAGTGACAAAAAAATGAACTTATCCAGTTGTATGCCCAGAAGTACCTCAGCATAGTTCGTCTGTGTATGCAACTTTTGAAAAGCACTGTCTGCTTGCTGTAATGGTAATCATCGACTAACCAAAAAAGTTGATAACTCGTATAATGGCCGGCAGTTTAGTTGTCCCCGACAACATATGGATCGACTGGGTTAGATTTTCTCCATTAACTGAATCCTCGGGGAGAATCTCCATCTGGATTAGATTTTTTCCCAAAGAGGAGAATCTTCCGTTGAGTCTCTTCATCGATTAGACTCTCTCCACGTGAAAATTTTCCAAGTTAGATGAGAGATCCTGATTAGATTCTCTCCTTCCGGAAATCATCCATCCAACTGCATGATTCTTAGTCTCTCCATCGATTAGATTCTCTCTGCGTGACAATTTTCTCAAGTTAGATTTTTTCCATTGAGAGAATCCTCCATCGAATCAGATTTTCTCCAGAATCCTCCATCGACTGATTAGATTCTCTCCATGGGGAAATCATCTAGAGTTAAATTTTCTCAGTCAATCATCGACTAAATCGGGTTTTGTCTGATGACATTTTTACAGTACTTAATTATTATATTCGTCGATTGTACTCTACTCGAATCACAGTCGACGGCCCAAAATAATTTGGTGTAACTAGCGAGGCCATGACTATTTCCAGTTGTTTCAATAGGATGAACGTTTCAACTTATGATTCCGAGGGACGAGGCTAACGACCCATGCACGGGTTTATCCGTGCATTACGAAGCACGATGGTATTGTTCCGTATAATTATTTTAAATTTATAAAATTTTTTCGTAAAAGGTCGATGTGCGTCCCTCCCGCTCGTTCCCGAATGAGAACAAGAAGGAGGACCGTAATCCTTCGTGGCTCCGTAAAAATTCGCTTGTCGCTTAACCTAGGTAAGCTAGAAAAAACGGAGTCGCCACCGACTTTATTAAAAAATGGTATAAAGTCGGAAAAACCAAAGAGGGTTCGGGGATTCCTAACTACTCACTCTCTCACTCAAACATGCGAAGAAGGGGTGGCGATACTTTTAAAAGAAGTTTCTGATTAACGGGTGTTGGACCCAATCCAGGCTTTTAAGCCCAGACTCATGTCATTGGATTACGAGCTTAGGCTCGATTCGAGCGTTGGACCCGAACTCGTATGTGATGATCACGTGCGCAATCACATACAATTATCTAGATCAAAGTAGGCGGGGAAAGGCGGTGACCGTGGGCCTATACACCTGGACCCACGGCCCGTTACAAGTGGAAAAATAGAAAGTCGGGAAGGCCCGCACCTTCCCTCATGTACCTTAAGTTTGACGGTTGGGGCCGCTTTAACGTCTTCAATCATCGCGGTTTTTACACACGCGGAGGAAAATCCACGCGGTCTGTTACACGCGTCTTCAAGGCTTCCTTTCCACACTTGTTGGAATTTCGAGCTCGCACGAGTAGTGGGGCGTTTTGAGCCCATTTGACCGTGAATGCCTCCCGAGCGTTAATCGGATCGATGCGGGTCGATTTTCACATGTGAAAAGAAGAAGAAGAGAAACATGCGTGGAGTAGCAAACGAAATCATGTTTTCATAAGCTAAGTAACAACCTTATTTTGAAACAACCATGTCATAGGAAAATTATTTCGAAAAAATCATTTTATAAACGCGAAATGTAAGCTTATATGAGAACACGTATAAAAATGAATGTATAAATGATCGAGATGCGAAATGGGTGACACTCCCTAAATTTCAATGTAATAAGAATCAATCAATTGAATCATTGGCAAGTAAAAACCAACACGAAAGAACGTTCAATCAAATATAAAGCAAACAAGCACACATGCAGCAGATTTGGATAACCACGAAGAATGAAGCGTAACTTTCAGCTCCGAGCATGAAATCACGTGTTCTTATACTCAAAACGAAGCTACGGAAGATACGGATCTAATGCCATAGATTTCAGCTCAATCCGACATTCCAAACTCAAGATACAAGCGAAAGTACGTACCTCCGTTGAGCTGTCTTGTTTTGCAGCCGAGAGTGAACGTGCTCCATTTCGATCCAAGGTTGCTCGGTCGTATCAAAAAATGTCCAGAATAGAAAGAGGACAAGACAAAGAGGGGGAAGACGATGACGACGTTATTTTCATGCAAGTAAAGCGAAATTAGTACAAAAAGAAAGGGTGAGATTGCTCACCGTTGCGGGAATCTTGTTTCCCGGATCCTCATAGCTCCGTGAAGTTCGACTAAAGTTATTCTGCCTTGCTTGGGATGAATTGCATCGAATCTCCTCATGTTAATCCTCATGTGAATGGTATTGATGCAGGGCAAGTTTAAATCATGTTGAATTGAATTGTCAATCTGCAGCAAATTCAGATGTAGTCTTATAATAAACCAAAAGAAGGGTCGCTTGCTGATTAGATCGGCATCAAAATCAAGGTAAGTGTGACCAGATTGGCTACTGAACACATGCGACCATCAGCTTGATCGAAGCAGATAGTCGACAAACTAAAAAGGAAAATTAAATGGTCAGGCCAATGACTATTCGAAAGCAGAACGAGTAATCCAACGTCTGGGCTGAAACTAATATTGAACAAAAACTAGCAACTCAGTCACGAATATTATGACAAATGTGAGTGGATCAATAACAAGAATTGTGGTAAACCAAAATGTGCACCAGTGGCAAATGACCCATATTAGCGAACTGTAGCAGCAGATAAAGCACAAATCCACAGCGAATTGCAAACAGAGAAAAGAAAAAAAAATAAAAAATAAAAATAAAATAAAATAAACAACCTGGATAAGAAGCCAACGGCAAAACTTAAGCAAATGGACAAAATAAAAACAATTAACATAAATCGAAAGCAATCAGCCAACACATGCCTAAAGGTGCATAAGCAAACTCAAACGACAGCAAAAATATGCCCAGCTGCAACATCCAATGAGGCAAGACTGGCAGGAAACATAAATCAAGAATAAATTGTAAACAAACCACCATTAAGGTGAAGTGAATTCACAACAAACGAACAGCGGCAGGTTGAATGGGAGTGAACTAACAGCAAGGACGAAAACCAAATATGCACAGAACTGAGGTAGCAATAGAATAATCGAGTAAACTAGTGACGTTAACCAAAAACATAACAATTATGGTACGTCCGTACACTGGCAATGGGAAATAGATTTACATAACCAATAAAATTCTTATCCGAATGTATAGCTTGGTTGTGCAATATCCACTAAATCAAGTCGGACATTTATAAGTTAACGTATGAACCAACAACCAAATTGAACTAATTAAATACCATGAGCCAGTAACAACAATAACTATTGAAATCGCATAGGTCAAATTAATGCATCGAAGATTTAAAAAAAAATACTCAAAAGACCAAAAAAAAGAATTCACACAAGAATCCATCAAGAGAGTGAGACATTTAACCATCTAATCGTGTACCCTCGAAGTAAAAGACAATCGGATAAAGGAAGTTGAGGAGTTTGGGAAAACAGACCTGAAACTTTCACACCTACGAGCGTACGACCTGGTAGAAGGCATACTATAATTCTGGGAAAAGAAGAATGAACAGAACAAAGGAAAGAAGAATCGACGACGCAGCTGGCAAGCAATTATCTGAAAAGCTTTATTCGGAGAAGACGACCAATAGTCGAAAAAAGAGAGATTCGACATGCCTTCTGTGGTTGTTTGAGGATAAAGAAATTGGAGCTGCTGGACGCGGAAGTTGCCCTGTCGCTTGGTGGACGGCGAACTTCAACTGGTTTCTACTCTCCGATGACTAACCTTGACGGCGACGTAGAAGGCTGGTTCCAGGGGGTATCCGCGAGCTGTGGCCGACTTTGGCGACGATGCTGGAGTTTGCACCAAGGGGTTCCCGCGGAGCTGCGGCCGACCTTGGCGACGATGCTGGAGTTGGCTTCAGGGGATTTCCGCGGGGCCGTTTCTTACCTTGAATCAGAAAAGGCTGGGGAGATGATCGGGAGGCCACCACGCCAAGGGAGAGGGACGATCGGAGGAGACTGGAAGCCAGGGAGAGAAGGGAGCTGGGGAAGCGTTTTTCTGTTTTTTCGTTTTTCTGTTTCTCTTTTTGTTGTCCCCGTTCCCCCCCAAAACGGAAAACTTTTTATATTCACGTGGGGAATGTGGGAGTAAGGCTCTTAGTATGATCGGGTGGGTTTATGGCACGATGAAAGTGTGGTGGGTTAGGTTGTTAATTTTTGTTGGAATAAATTATTAGATTGTTAATTTTGTTAGAGTAAGTTGTTAGGTTGTTAATTTGGTTAGGATAAGTTGTTAGATTGTTATAATAGGTTGTTATTAATTTGTTAAAATGAATTGTTATAAATTAGAATGAAAATATTAACGAAATATTAAATTTCAACAAATTTTGGAGGGATTTAAAGAAAATTCGTTATTTTTTATGATTAATTATTTTAATGGGGTCTTATTAGATTTTAGTCATTTTCCCTTATTATTAAGAATCTAAGTCCGTGTATAAGTGTTTGGACTTCAAATTAAAATGAATGAGCTTGATCTAAATGACACACAACAAAAAGAAAAACATTAAAATGTAATTTAAAAAAAAATAAAGAAATTGGTTTCATGTAACTAATTCTCAATTGAAATTGATCATTTAATCATGTAACATGAATTTAATTGAAAATTACGAAAGCTTCAAAATTATTTCTTTTAAAACCAAAGATTAAAGATTAAAAAAAATCGAAAATTCGATTGGGGTGTCTACAGTCGACAAACTTCATAACGTGTTTGTATAAATGTACGAGCTTTTACGAAGTAAGGGCCACAACAAAAGTTTCGTAAAGTATGAAACAGTGAAATCTATTAAAAAAAATTTGTAAAAAGCCGACAGGTACGAACACAATACGAAACCCATCGGAAAATATTTTATAAAGTACGAAACAATGGAAATGTACGAACTTATTTACGATGCTTATCGGCCTTTTAAAAAAGGCATAATGATACGATAATATCATAAACTATGCTCAAACTTTCTGTTTTGTCAAAATCTTTTTTGGCTATACGATATTATCACTATCTTTAGTGTTGTAATTTTTTTTGTCAAATCTTGAATTTTACTCGGAGGAAACCAAACACGGCCTTAATACTGTCTAACAGTTATCCTATAATAGTTGACTTTTAACCTCTCATTGCATCGTTTTGCAATCCAGTTTATGCGTAGTAGTAACCTCACAATAAATCCATCATTCGTTCTTCATCGATTTTACAGATTCTTAACAGCATCAATAACTACAGTCCAACTTCGACTTCCAAATTACTTAATTTAACTATTAAAATTATATAATAAATAAAACATGAAATTGTTTAATATTATTATCCATTTTTTCACTTTTTTTAGTCAATAATTGAAATTTAAAGATTAGGACCTGTTTGGTTTTCTAATAATAAAATCCAAGATTGGCCACTAAAAATTACAACCTTAAAGATAGTGATAATATCGTATAGCTAAAAAAGATTTTGACAAAATAGAAAGTTTGAGCATAGTTTATGATATTATCGTATATTTTGCCTTTTAAAAAATATTTAGTAACTTTTAGTATTTCGTACTTTACGAACTCCTTACGAAGCACGTCGGCTTTTTATGCAAAAATTCAGTAAATTCAAAATAATACCCATGCTTTCGTAGCCTTGTCCTGAATTTCCGAGACTAAGATTTTGGAAAGAATGACTGAATTCTTTCATGAAAGCAAAAACTCCCAATCCAAGCGTCTTGTGTGTCCACCCCAACCTTGCCATCATCGAAGAGGGCCTGCTTTGATCGCAAATACTTATCCGACAACAGACACCGAGGATCCTAAGGCATCCGAAGAATGTTTGGATCGATTCAAGCAAGATATGGGGAATCGTGTTCCCAGCAATGTTGGCAAGGGTGTCTTTGGCATCCTGGTAGTGACAAGGATTCTGAAGTTGCTCGCCTAAGAGAACTCGATAGCCGAAACCGCGGCATCTGCCTGTGGTTCATTCCCATATTATACTCATATGTCTTCAGCTACACAATCATGCAGTTCCTGCCGAGAGAATTGAAGAATCTATTCCCTTTGGATGCTCAACGGTGGCATTCATATTTTGCATGATCCCATCCGTTGACACAAAAATTTGCATTCTACTTAACACGAATTGAATTTTCTGATGAAGGGATCATTTTATGGTCGTCATTCATAAATTGAAAAATAAAAGAAAGAGAAGAAAAGACAATTTACATTGAAGGACAAAGTTTTACATAAACACTTACGGCCATGAAAATACAATAAAAGAAACAAACAAATTATACGGCAGGATGCTCCTGATAGTGGAACGTGACGGCAGCTACGGCAGGATGCTCCGAACAGTGGAACGTGACGGCGGATACGACAGACTCCTCTATTAGAGGCTACCTTGGTGGATGAGTATTCGAAGGTGGCGAAGGTGAAGTTCTTCAGGGCGTAAGGCGGTTTTTAGACACTTTTCAAGACGCTCGTGTGGAGAGTAAAATATTGGAGACCAATTTAGCCAAATTTAGACAAATTTAGACTTATGGAGTTGATGGTATCACTTTTTAATTATTTCTTTCTATTTTAATAACTATAACCACTAACAATTACAAAATTAGAATCTAAGTAATATTAATCGTGTACACGATTTGATTCCCAGTTTTGTATGAATTACGGAGATCGTGTCTGATCACCTTATTTGAAGTTTTCACGTGTCCCTAGTTCCTCCGTTCACCTGAATGTCTACATCTCGAGACGTAAGTCACTGTCCCCATAAACCCAGGACAAAGTCGTTGTCTCGACATCAAAGTTTAATATCAATGATTTTCTTTGGATCAAGGTCATTACCTCGAGATCATTTGGACTCTCTTCTTATTCCTCTTAACTTTCTCGGGACTCTACCTATGAGATTCATCTCTTGGGATAAGATCACTGTCGGATTGTTCAGGAACACTAAGAGGGGGATGAATTAGTGTTTATAACTTTTTCGCCCTTTTCTCAGTGTAAGCGGAAGCGTACTGTAACTCAGCGGAGCGTTTCTCAGAATGAGATCTGCTTTGCTGACACCGTTATGATTTTGTCGAGTAGGTTTTCGTACGAGTATTGCGCGATCGTAATGGACACAGTAGTTTATAGTGGTTCGGTCTTAATCGACCTACGTCCACTTTCCACCAACAAGGTGATTCCACCATATAAAATAATGGGTGCAAAGAGTCCTTGCACTAGGCGTTTGGTTCTCACAAAGTGAGATTTAGAATCATGTACAATTGATGATCACTCCTGGCAATGGTCAGCTCCTCACTCAGTGGACGTCTTCTCGTTTCCAGCAGAATGATACTTTTCCTCAGCAGTTGGTAGCTCAATGGATTCCACACAGAACGTTGTCGCTCAGATGTAAGCCTGTCTATCAAAGCACACAAATAACGTTATGTCAAAGTTTAAACCCTCAGATAATAATCCTTACAGTGACAGAAAGACTTCTCAGAGAGCAGCTCGTTTCTGATTCACAGTAGAGGATTGCTCCAGCACTTTTGTCGTTCAGCAGAGGATTTCCACAAAGATCTTGTCTCTCCTGAAGATGAGCCTGTAATTTCTTAAGAGACAACCACGAAGTTTATCACACAGATTACCACAAAGATCACGAAGAGAAGAACCACAAAGATAACTACAAAGACCACTAAGACCACTAAGAAAGGGTATACGTCCTACACTCAGTTCGGACGTGCACGGTTACCACAGCCGTGACTCACTGCACTGCACACCCAATGCCTAGGGTAGAATTTTCTATTCCGGCGGCTTCCACGCAACCTGCTCTACTATCCGTCCCCAGGCGTTCGAGACTTCTGCACAGCACCCCTGTGCTCGGGAGGAACTCTTTCCACTCCGGCGGCGTTCCCAACTCCTGCTCTACCCTGCAGGCACGAGACTTCTGGCGCGCACCCGCAAGTGCGTGTTTAACTGCTCAAACTCCGTAAGTTCGAGACTTCCCTGCGAAGAGACACGACAAGAACGGCTTCTTGCCGATGGGTTAGCAACTGGTTACTAAATTCAGCACAGGTATTCACTTAGCTTCCCTCAGACGATTTGCCAGCCGCTCGTTAAACACATCGAGGACACCTAGTCCCTCTCACGACGATCAAAGGGACTTCCCCGAGCCCTTTGACACTCTCACACGCAGCTTGCAAGAGAAAGAACCAGGAGACACTTAGCACCTTCCGTTCTCCGTCGACCTCAAAGCTTCACTCAAGGCTTTGGAACCACTCAGACGCACAAAGGCACTTGGATCTGTCGTCTTTGATCTGATTATAATGGAGAAGGAAGCACAGAAGACGTCCAGGCAATCTTCGAGATTTGTTGCCAAAATTGGCAGCCAGGACTCAGCAACGGTCTGCTGGACCGATCGCTGTGCTATGGAGAGTAAGTACCAACGGTAACTTTCCTCACTTATCTTAATCAAATAAATTATTTCTAATCTTTATAATATGATCATAATCTTATCTGGTCGATTATGATCAATCAACAATATTTGATTAGATATTTCATCATGTTCCAGCGTAACATTGCTGCAGGATATCAGAAACATATTTTGTTTTTAAAAATAAACTTGGAAAGATAATCTCATAATATTGAGTTGCCTAAATCTTTATAATGAGATCATTAAACCACATTTAAATGAATTTGGACACTCAGACGAATGTTCTGAGATAACCCAAAATAAAATGTGGGTATTGAAAATTTGTTTCCATATTTTCAATATATATTCGTAATATCACAGCAACAACTCATTGTAACATATAACAGTTACCAGCTGTGATTCAGCAACACATTGCTCAAGCTCATCACTAGGGACACGCATGTAACTCATGAAACATTACTGTTGACCATCAGTAAACGCGCTGCTTAAGTTCATCATCAAAATCAGATTAACATTCTCCCCCTTTTTGATGATGACAAAACCTTTCTTAGGGAAAGAGCTTGAATCCAAGAATCTTCTAACTCCCCCTAAGGCTTAGCACTGGTTTGTTAAGTTAAGTGGAAAACTCCCCCTTAACCCCTTAACTTATTTTTCTCCCCCTTTTTGTCATATCAAAAAGAAATGATTAAAGCAAATAGTAGTCACATTGCTAGTGCAGCAAAAACATGCTGACACTCAAAACAAGCTGACATAGTAGCAAAGAGTTATTGCGATCTAGCAAGATCGAACTGTTTCAATAACAAGAACAAATGAGCAGAGACATCTAAAGATAGAGAGGAGAGTAGCTCAATCCTCAGTGGAGAGCATGGCTCAATCCTCAACAGTTTCAAGCAGAGTCTGGATCATCTTTTCCAGGCGCCTAAGTCTCTCAGCAAATGCATCCATCCTTTCAAGAATGGAGCGACGAGTGAAGTTGAGTTCCTCGGCGAGGAATTTCTGTACCTTGGAAGAAGAAGGGGACTCATCCTTTGACAAAGGGGCCTCCCGCTCACGTTTAGCACGACGTTGTTTGTCAGTTTCAGCTGTGGCCTTGCCACGAACAGATGCAGCGATTTCTCGCCTTGTTGGTTTCTTGATGAATACACCATCAACATATTGGTAGCCCATACTCGCCACAGAGTTAGCACCAATCACCTGTGTGGTCCAGGTATCCATTTGATTCACAGGAACAACCTGCTCCCCATAAAGCTGCAGCAGTGCAGTAATAACATGTGCAAAAGGAAGTGCCCTGTTCTCATCCTGAACACAAGAAGCAATGTGGCAAAAAAATAACACTTCCCAAATTCACAGGAATACCTCGCTTGAGATGAACCATCAAATTCCATTCTCTAGGCATGACAGTGTCAATGCTGCCAATACGAGGAGCTAAGCAAGACATTACTGCCTTGTGAAACATCCTGTTGCTAAAGCTCAGCCCAGTGTTCTGCAAATATCCGCTGACAGTAACAGCCTCACTGTCATTGATGGTCTGATAAGCCTCTAGTTTTCCCTCATTGATCACCCTCAGATTGTTGAAGGGATCAGAGTTAAAGATTCGGCAAACATCAAACACAGAGAAGATGAAGACTTTATCATCATCTAGCACCTTGATGTACTTAATGAGGGAATCCTCTTTATAAAAGATAATGTTGGCATAAAATTCCTTGACTTTAGAGATAGAACCTATGCCATCATACTCGTAGAAAGACCGCTAGGTCAATTTCTCAAACATCTCAACAAAGTGCAACTGATGTTCAGTGAACCAGTCAAAATCAACACGCTTGCATGCAGCAATGTTGCACTTTGCCATGTTACGGCTGGGCATTGTATCATCAGCAAGAATGCGATTTAACTCAGCCAGAGAGACATTCTGATCAATTTCAGGGATAAACACAGAAGAATCTGTATTTTTCACTTTCTTATGATCAGGAGAGCTAGAGTGCATACCCTCCTTTAGACCAGCGAAAGGTCGCTTCATCCTAGTGCGAGAAGCAATACCCAAAGCAGAGCCAACAGGAGGAGGATTCTGTACAACAGAGCCAACCACCTCCACAGTGTCATCCGCAGCAGGGGTCTTCTCAGCAGAAGAGTCCTGTTCACCCACGGATTGAGTGGCATCAAGATCCTCACTTTCCTTACTCTCATCTAGAGAGTTCTAGATCTGGAGTGAGGGAGGTGTCCGCTTTGTCAGAGAACTCGGACACAGCAGGTGTAGACTTGGTAACCTCCTCTAGTGCTGCGATTTCTTCCTCAACAGCGAGGGTTTTCTCCGTAGCAGCTTCAGAATCGCCAAGAACAATGGCATCAATAGCCGAAGCCACATTTTCCTTAACAGGAACAGCAGCAGGTGTCTCCTTGGTCTTAGTGACCACAAGAGCAGGGGCATGCAGTAACGAAGGCTCCCCCTCAGTAACTGGGAGATTCTCCTGAGTGGAGAGTTGCTGGATAGAAGCAGTCATAGCCTGCGACCGTTTCTTAGGGTTTCCCTTCCCCTTTGAAGATTTTGCGGATTTGGGTGCCATGATCAGATTGAGAAGAAGAGAAGGAGGATGGATGTAGACGTTGAAGAAAAGAAGAAGGAAGTTAGGGATTTTACCGTAGGGGTAGTTCCCTTTTTAAAGAATATTTTATAGAAAGAAATAAAAAGGAAATGGCACCGTAGGAAATCTTGTTTTCCTATAAAAAATTTCTTAAAATAGTTAGATGACAATATTATCATCTCAGATATTAGGATTACATATCCCTAATTCACTTCGTAAATATTCAAACCTTTCCTTATCAAGTGGTTTGGTAAGAATATCAGCAAGCTGTTGCTTAGTATTTATATGCTGAATCTCAACTTTCCCACTTTGTACATTATCACGAAAGAAGTGATGTCTCAACTCGATATGCTTAGATCTCGAGTGATAGACAGGATTTCGTGATAAATTTATTGCACTTGTGTTATCACACATTAATGGAATGCTGTTGAAATGAAGATCATAGTCTTCAAGTTGTTGTCGCATCCATAGTAACTGAGCACAGCAACTGGCTACTGCAACGTATTCTGCCTCAGCTGTTGATAAAGCGACTGATGTCTGCTTCTTAGAGAACCAGAAAATTAACATATTTCCCAATAATTGACAAGTACCAGAAGTACTTTTTCTATCTATGCGGCATCCAGCATAGTCTACATCTGAATATCCTATGGGATCCAGCAATGATCCCCTGGGATACCATAAACCCAAGCTAACAGTCCCTGCGAGGTATCTAAAGATCCTCTTAACTGCAACAAGGTGTGACCCTTTTGGAGCAGACTGATATCTAGCACATAAGCATACGCTAAACATGATATCAGGTCTCGAAGCCGTAAGATAGAGTAATGACCCTATCATGCTTCTGTATAGTTTGGAATCAACTTCCTTTCCACCTTCATCTTTTTCAATCTTAGTATTACTACCAATAGGAGTCGACAAAGGTTTAACATTCTCAAGTTCAAATTTCTTGAGCAGATGTTTGCTGTACTTTTCTTGATGGATAAAAATTCCATCTTCAGTTTGCTTAATTTGGAGTTCAAGGAAGAAAGTAAGTTCTCCCATGAGACTCATTTCAAATTCTCATCTCATAAAGTTAGAGAATTCGGTGCATAGTTGTTCATTCGTTGAACAAAATATGATGTCGTCCACATATATTTGAGCGACTAAAAGATCAGCATCATGTTTCTTAAGAAATAAGGTTGTATCGATTTTTCCACGCCTATATCCCTTTGCTATAAAAAAGGAACTAAGCTTTTCGTACCATGCTCTTGGAGCTTACTTAAGCCCGTATAAGGCTTTAGATAGCCTGTAAACATGATTGCGAAATTTTGGATCGGTGAATCCAGGAGGTTGTTCAACATAAACTTCCTCTTTTAGATCGCCATTAAGGAATGCGCTTTTCACATCTATTTTAAATAGCTTGAAGTCATTATAGCAAGCATACGCTAGAAGTAAGCGTATTGGTTCAAGACGCGCCATTGGAGCGAACGTTTCATCATAATCGATACCCTCTTCTTGAGAGTAGCCCTTTGCTATAAGTCTGGCTTTGTTTCTCACAACATTTCCAGACTCATCAAGTTTATTTCGATAAACTCATTTTGTTCCAATAATGGAACGATCATTAGGTCTAGGTACTAAGCTCCAAACTTTGTTTCTCTCAAATTGGTTCACTTCCTCTTGCATTGCGAGAATCCAGTTTGGATCATTAAGCGCATCATCAATGCCTTGAGGTTCCTTTTGAGAAATAAAAGCGGAGTGTTCACAGTATATACTTGCGGTATGTCGGGTTCGCACTCCTGTGTGTATTGGTCCTATGACTTGGTCAATAGGATGTCTATTCTTATATAAAGGAGGAACACGATCCTCTATTTGTATATCCTGGAAACCATCACAAACATTTTCAGTGTGTGCAGCAGGCACTTGCTGTACATCTGCTACAGTGTTTCCATTCGGATCAGCAATCGTTTGCTGTGATGTTTCATTTGATACTGTTGTTGAGGATTGTGCTGCTGCTTCCACAACATCTTCCTCCTGTGTCGGAGAATCATCAACTTTAACATTGATGGACTATTCAACAGTTAGAGTTATTTTATTAAAAACTCTATATGCTTTGCTCGTGAGAGAGTATCCTAAGAATATGCCCTCATCAGATCGAGCGTCAAACTTTCCGACACCATCTTTAATGGGTCTTAAGATAAAGCAATTACTTCTAAATGGATGGAAGTATGAAATATTAGGCTTTCTGCCTTTATATAACTCATAGAGCGTTTTCCCTAAGGAAGGCCTTAAGTGAACTCGATTTGAGATATAACATGCTGTACTTACAACTTCAACCCAAAGATTTTTAGCAACCTCACTTTCCAGCAACATGGTTCTCGCCATGTCCTGTAAAGTTCTATTCTTTTGCTCTACAACTCCGTTTTGCTGTGGAGTATATGGAACAGAGAAATTATGGTTAATACCATATTCTTCACATAATGAAGTGAAGTCATGGTTCTCAAATTCGGTACCATGATTCGTTCTTATGCTTCGTAGAGAAATACCTTTCTCATTTTGAAGTTGTTTGACTAAAGTTTCAAAGGTTGCAAACGTATCACTTTTGTGAGCTAAAAATTTAACCCAAGTGAATATGGAAAAGTCATCTACCACAACTAATCCATAACGTTTACCTCCTAGACTTTGAGTCCTTGTTGGACCAAATAAGTCCATATGTAGTAATTCAAGCGGTGCTTTGCTTGACATCATATTTTTACTTTTAAAGGAAACCTTTGTTTATTTGCCAATAGAACAAGCTTTGCAAAATTTGTCATTGTCAAACTTAATTTTGGGCAATCCCTTAATAGCATTTTTTCTGACAAGTTTGGACAGCAAGTCATAGTTTGCATGTCCCAACCTTCTATGCCATAAAGTAGCCTCGTCCTTAACAGACAAGAGACAATTTTCTCCAGCGGAGACGTTCTTAAAAGACAGGATATAGATGTTTTTCTTGCGTTCATCAATGAAGCAAGTAACACCGTCCTGTAAAACGTTACATGTCCTTTCATCGAAAGAAACATGATAACCTTTATCACACAATTAACTAACACTAATCAAATTGTGTTAGAGGCCTTTAACATAAAGAACTCCTTCAATGGTTAGGGAGTTAGAACAGCAAATGATCCCTGTTCCTTTAACCATCCCTTTTCCATTATCACCAAAAGTGACAGCACCACCATCCTGGAAAACCAGTGTGGAGAATAAGGAAACATCTCCTGACTTATGCCTCGAGCAGCCACTATCTAAGTACCATATATGGTCCTTAGCAATGGACTTGAAGCATCCCTGAAATAGATAAAGAACTTAAGTAAGTCGTTGCTTCCATCTAACAATAGAACGATCAACTCTAGAAGTAATGCCAAGCATATCATTTCGCCTCACGTGGCAATTTTTGATAAAATGATCTGGCTTTCTACAATAATAGCAAAGCCTAGGTAATCTTTGAATAATATAATGAGACTCGCCATTCCTAACGTGAGGAGGAACATATTTCCCATGTTTCACATTTTTGGAATCATGCTTCTCATGTACACATAAATCAGTTTTGTTATGCACAGCATTGAGTTGCTGTTGCAGTTCCTCAATCTTTAATTTAGATTAAGAAAGTTGCTTTACCGCTTTCTTAGCCTTTGCTGATAACTCTTCCTTAAGAAAATCGTTCTCAGCACTCAAGAATTTATTCTCCTTCTTGAGAGCTTTATTATTTGCAGACAAAGACTCAATTTTATCATAGAGTTCTGATAAAATATTCTCAATCTCTTCAACAGATAGATCAGAGGGCGAGAAAGCATTTACCTTCTCAGTTTCAGCATCAGTTTGCGCCATATAGCAGATGTTTGTTGTTTCATCGTTCTAATCTGATTCCTCATCACTATCACTCCAAGATGCCATCATGACATCTTTCTTCTATTTTGAAGGTTTGCCCTTCTCATTTAGAAGTGGGCAATCTGGTCGCATATGACCAGGTTTGTTGCACTCATAGCACACACCGCCTCTACTTTGGCGTGATTTAGTATTCTTCTTTTTAGCATCTCGTTTTCCTTTGAAACGATTTTTGCGAAGATACTTCTTAAATTTCCTTGCCATGAAGGAGATTTCATCCTCTGAATCGGATGAGGATTCATCCTCGTAATCATTGGAGGATTCAACGCTCCCTTTAAATGCAACAGCATTGGTCTTCTTATCTTCAGCAACCTTGTTCTCATTTTCGTAAGCAACGAGAGAACCAAGTAGCTGTTGAAGACTTAAGCTCGTCAAATCTTTAGCTTCTTCAATTGCCGTCTTCTTGGCTTCCCAAGTTTTAGGTAATGAGCGAAGTATTTTTCTGACTAGCTCAGAATTTGAAATAGTCTTGCCAAGAGATTCCATGGCATTAGTAATTTCGGTGAGTCTATCAAACATTTGATTTATTGACTCATCCTTTTTCATCTTGAATGCTTCGTATTGAGTTACTAATGCATTCACTTTGGATTCCTTGACTTGTTCTGTTCCATCATAGATCAAAGCAAGTCTATCCCACATTTCTTTCGCCGTCTTACAAGTAGAGACGCGATTGAACTCATTTCCAGCAAGAGCGCACACTAAGTAGTGCCTTGCTTTAGTGTTCAGCGAGATAATTCTCTTCCTTTCAAATTCATGCCGAGAGTCGCTGGGATTAGATGGAGGAATTACAAGATCTCCTTCCATTATAATCTGCCAGCAATCGGCTTCTTTTGCTCCTATGAACAACTCCATTCTCATTTTCCAATATGAGAAGTGTTGTCCTGCAAAGAGCGGAGGACGTTCGGTCGAATGACCATCAGTTAAGAGCATCGACATTCTGCTCAGTATTTAGCAACACCTTACTGTGCTTAATGTAAGACTTTCAGCAACAAGCTGATCCTTAGGTTCAGCAACAGAGTTCTGTACTAGCAATCACAGAGAAAGCTTTCCAGCAAACCCGCTCTGATACCAATTGTTGGATCGTTCAGGAACACTAAGAGGGGGGTGAATTAGTGTTTATAACTTTTTCGCCCTTTTCTCAGTGTAAGCGGAAGCGTACTGTAACTCAGCAGAGCGTTTCTCAGAATGAGATATGCTTCGCTGTAACCGTTACGATTTTGTCGAGTAGGTTTTCGTACGAGTGTTGCGCGATCGTAATGGACACAGTAGTTTATAGTGGTTCGGTCTAAATCGACCTACGTCCACTTTCCACCAACAAGGTGATTCCACTATATAATATAATGGGTGCAAAGAGCCCTTGCACTAGGCGTTTGGTTCTCACAAAGTGAGATTTAGAATCCCGTACAATTGATGATCACTCCTGGCAACGGTCAGCTCCTCACTCAGTGGACGTCTTCTCGTTTCCAGCAGAATGATACTTTTCCTCAGCAGTTGGTAGCTCAATGGATTCCACACAGAACGTTGTTGCTCAGATGTAAGCCTGTCTATCAAAGCACACAGACAACGTTATGTTAGAGATTAAATCCTCAGATAATAATCCTTACAGTGACAGAAAGACTTCTCAGAGAGCAGCTCGTTTCTGATTCACAGTAGAGGATTGCTTCAGCACTTTTGTCGTTCAGCAGAGGATTTCCACACAGATCTTGTCTCTCCTGGAGATGAGCCTGTACTTGCTTAAGAGACAACCACGAAGTTGATCACACAGTTTACCACAAAGATCACAAAGAGAAGAACCACAAAGATAACCACAAAGACCACTAAGAAAGGGTATCCGTCCTACACTCAGTTCGGACGTGCACGGTTACCACAGCCGTGACTCACTGCACTGCACACCCAGTGCCTAGGGTGGAATTTTCTACTCCGGCGGCTTCCACGCAACCTGCTCTACTATCCGTCCCCAGGAGTTCGAGACTTCTGCACAGCACCCCTGTGCTCGGGAGGACCTCTTTCCACTCCGGCGGCGTTCCCACCTCCTGCTCTACCCTGCAGGCACGAGACTTCTGGCGCGCACCCGCAAGTGCGTGTCTAACTGCTCAAACTCCGTAGGTTCGAGACTTCCCTGCGAAGAGACACGACAAGAACGGCTTCTTGCCGATGGGTTAGCAACTGGTTACTGAATTCAGCACAGGTATTCACTTAGCTTCCCTCAGACGATTCGCCAGCCGCTCGTTAAACACACCGAGGACACCTAGTCCCTCTCACGACGATCAAAGGGACTTCCCCGAGCCCTTTGACACTCTCACACGCAGCTTGCAAGAGAAAGAACCAGGAGACACTTAGCACCTTCCGTTCTCCGTCGACCTCAAAGCTTCACTCAAGGCTTTGGAACCACTCAGACGCACAAAGGCACTTGGATCTGTCGTCTTTGATCTGATTATAATGGAGAAGGAAGCACAGAAGACGTCCAGGCAATCTTCGAGATTTGTTGCCAAAATTGGCAGCCAGGACTCAGCAACGGTCTGCTGGACCGATCGCTGTGCTATGGAGAGTAAGTACCAACGGTAACTTTCCTCACTTATCTTAATCAAATAAATTATTTCTAATCTTTATAATATGATCATAATCTTATCTGGTCGATTATGATCAATCAACAATATTTGATTAGATATTTCATCATGTTCCAGCGTAACATTGCTGCAGGATATCAGAAACATATTTTGTTTTTAAAAATAAACTTGGAAAGATAATCTCATAATATTGAGTTGCCTAAATCTTTATAATGAGATCATTAAACCACATTTAAATGAATTTGGACACTCAGACGAATGTTCTGAGATAACCCAAAATAAAATGTGGGTATTGAAAATTTGTTTCCATATTTTCAATATATATTCGTAATATCACAGCAACAACTCATTGTAACATATAACAGTTACCAGCTGTGATTCAGCAACACATTGCTCAAGCTCATCACTAGGGACACGCATGTAACTCATGAAACATTACTGCTGACCATCAGTAACGCGCTACTTAAGTTCATCATCAAAATCAGATTAACAATCACATATGGTATCTTTGGACACCTTATCTCGAGAACTTTGAGAAAATGCTCTTGTCGCCTAGTGTCTCCCACTTCAAAACTCGAGACTATTCTAAAAGGCATTTTATACTCATGAAAGGGGTACCTATATTTGTGTGTCAACACTGTCGTGGCTCATCGTTTAAAAAATGGATTGGGGAGATTCTGGGGCGACGGTCACAATGAGCATATCCATCTAGTCGATGATAATCGGACTGATTATTTACATATTTAGCGGGTGATGTGAGGACACACAGAAAGGTTTACTCTCGCAGCATTTGTACACGAGTCCTCCGGACTAGCACGAGCATGGCAGTTCGGACGACCCGAGGATCCGGGTTCGCTCCTCTGAGGCTTAGTTCGGTTGGCGTCACGACTCGAGCGTCGAACGCTGTGGAAAGGAATCGGGTTGAGCCCTCCCTCGATTCCCGAATGGGCCTACGGACATTTCGCCAACCATTTCCAGTTCCCCGAAAGCAACGGGTGAAAGGCTGCGTTAAGACCTCGTTCGTGAATTTTAGAGAGGACTCGGGGAGCGGCTCGTGTCGCCGTTACCCATCCAAAATGGCTCCGTAAAAAAAAAAGTGTTGTTGTTTAGCCTAGGTAAGCGATTACGGAGTTGTCACAGACTTATTTTTAAAACTATTTAAGTCGGAAAAACAGTTCGGTTCGGGAAACCCTAGTTACTAGCTCTTACATCTAAACATGCGAAGATGTGTCGTTTGCTCCAAAAGTTTACTTTTGGTTAATGGGCGTTGGACCCGATCCGGGCATGACTCTAGACTCATGTCGCTGTTTTACGGGTGTTAGACCCGATTCAGGCCTTGGACCCGAACTCATATTCGTTGATTTACACCAACATTCGGTAATAAACCTAAGTTGTCTAACGACATGCATACAAGCACAAACAATTATTGAGATAAAAGGGGGCGGAGAAGGGCGGTGACTGCGGGCCTATACACATAGGCCGCAACCCGTTACAAGTGAAATTTTAAAGTGTTTCAGGGAGGCCCACCTCCCCTTTGTACTTTAAATGACAGTTGTACCTTAAATGACGGTTGTACCTTAAATAACGGTTGTACCTTAAATGACGGTTATACCTTAAATGACGGTTGGAGCTGCCTTATCGTCTTGACATCGCGGTTTTTACACACGCGAGAAGATACACGTGGTTTGATACACGTTCCTTCAAGTAATCTTCGAAAATTCGGAGTCGGTCCTCCCAAAGTTGCATGCTCAGTGTATATACAAAATAAAATACAAGTGTGAGATAAATGAGGGACATGTGATGTTGGTGAAATGGGGGATTGCCCGCGCAAACATCAGAAAGCCAACCCAAAACTCAGTCAAAACACATCAAAAAACAGTAAATTTGACGTCAAAAGTTCCGGAAATTAAAGAAGAAGAAAGTTGTGCAAACCATCTGGTCTGAAAATTATCCAGAAGTTTCAGGATTTTGATTTTCTGGGCCAGCTGCAAACTGCTGCGGTAAATAGATAAAAAAACTGCGCGTGCGAGTTTGGTCAAACCATCTAAAACTCGTCTCTCCAAAACTTAAAGAGGGATGTCTGTGCAAATCGTTTGGTCACACAATTGATAGAAAGTTTCAGGAATCAGATTCTCTTGGATAGTAGAGCGCTGCCAGGTGGAGCAGGAGACTGCTCGTGCAATCATCGGAAAACAGGACCAAAATCCAGTCAAAGTATGTCAAAAAATTATAAAACCAGCACTAAAATCTCCCATATTTAAAGGGGAACGTGCTTATGTAAACCATTTGGTTACGAAATCCACTAAAAGTTTCGAGAATTGGGTTTTCCGAGGCAGTAGTGTGTTGCCGGGCAGAAAAGAAGGCTTGAAAAACAAAAGAGAAAACATATCGTGCACATAAGATAAAAATATGCATGATATGTCCAGACGATTGCACTTAAGTGACAAACATGTCTGTTGAATGCAATGGCGATCCAATGGTGAGATAATTCAGAATCATGAAAAGAACGGGGTTGTGACGTGCAGCTAGTTCAACCCTGCATATGTTCTGTTCATCAAACCATATCTAAACTTATCGGAAACTTTGACAGTCGAAATACATATGGTTACGACCGTCATTCAGTGTAGTTTAAATTTGGAAAGTTTGATCGTAATCTAATAGTTGGATCTCTCGAGATCCCCTTTGAAACGGGACTGTAGTAAGCGGGCTGACTGCAAACTGCACGTACGTCCTTCGTCTCGAAGGTCCTATCTCAGTCATTGATCATCGTAAAAATATGGTAAAAATTTCCTCAAAACCGTCACCAATTGAAGATCATTTGGTCTGAAAGAGTCGAGGTCAACCAACGTGTGTGACCTCTTCGCAAACTCCCCTCTTTTGGGCTGTAATGGCGAGGGGCACAAAAACGGGAGACCAGAGGGTTCTCCGCTACTCCCACGACATGTTCAGACCTGAAATTAGCCCCCCGAGCTACCGTATAAGCTCTGGGACATAGGAAGGAGGTGGACGAATGTTTTGAAAGTGTTTTTTACTGTAAAAGAAGACTATGCATGAGCAGCAACCAAATCCCAACAGCGAACAAGATATATCGTTTTTATGAACACACATGCCTACGAGAATGGACATTTATTAGCCTACAAGACTCTAAATGACCTCAAACCAACTCCAAAAGATGTGTATCGAAGTAAGAAAGCGATACCACCTGGTTTTACTGCAATTCGACGCTGAACAAGAAAGTTACGCCCCGTCGACCACCTCCCCTGCAGTCTGCCGGGAATATCCCTTGTCCGTCGGAGCTTGGTTTGCATATCCTCCGTCACATATGGCGGATTAAACAAGAAAAGGTCGTGGTTAGAGATATTCTATATTGTAAGAAGAGCTGAATAAGTATAGAAAAGAGTGTCGGAGGCTTACCGAGGGGTTGCCTCGCCCCGGGGTGGCCCGAGGAGGAATGGAAGAGGCTTTGGCTCTTTCTCGACGTTCGGATATGTTGTGACAGAATATTAGCACCTCTTCCTGCGATTGGAACCGAAGGCGGTGGCTACTGGTGCCGGGATATCGGCTATAGATGGGGATCGCTGCTAGGAAAGTTAGGAAAGCTGGTAATCAGCTCCATGCTATCCAACTCCTACACCTGCACAAACAAGAAAACGTCAAAGCAAAAGGGAGCCCTTGCCGCGACCGTCGAATTGTGAAGCCACGGCGTGCTATTCACGGTCAGGTTGGTTTGGGGGTCTCCATGAGATCCCCCGAATGAAATATTAGAAGCCCCTTCCCCTCCTCTATCTGTTTTTTTCCTTTTCCTCCCTCTTTGCCTCTTAGCAATGTTTTTGAGATCTTTCTGATTTCTTTTCTGCAAAGAGAATGAGGACTTTGTCTTGTTGCTGGGGACCGAGTCAAGGACGAAGACGGAAGGGAGGGGGGAGACTGCCCCTGTAATCGCCCCCTGGCCGAAAAGGCTTCCCATCCAAGTCCCTCTTCTTCGATTGTCTGAGACCCCCGGGGCGCAGGAAGGATAAATCAGCAGGTTCTTCATGTAGTCGTGGGGGGCTCTCGCCTGCAAGTAGAGAAATCTCCCTTCGTTGAAACCGTCGAATCCCTTGACTCAAAGTTGCCAGGTGAGGTTTCGAGCAGTCCGTTTGTGCCACTAGGGGAAATTGTTGTCATGAAATCTAATTGATCTCCACCCTCCTTCAATTTGCCACGTTGCTAGGCAGAGGTAATAAATGGCTTCGGACCTTCTCCATTTTAGGATTGTTGCAAATGAAGAAAGGGACAGAAAGGCGGAATGGAGCAACTAAGGCTCATATAAGACAAATTCTATTTATTTTTTTCTCTTGTATTTTAAAATCTTTCTGATTCCTCTTCATCCAATGTTTCGTTTAGCAGGAAAGGGAGAAAACAAATTGTCGGCGGTAGGACTTAAATCATGTTGGAAATCGTGTCGGGGTTACCTTTCGCCTAAAAGCTAGCAATTAGGTGAAGGATCCCAACTTTATTTAAGGCGTTGGCCCAGGCCTTTTCTATCCGGTGTGGGACTATCCCAACACCTCCCCGTAATCCCACATCGGATCTTTGTCCGGGGGTCGGGCGCCCTCGTTCGGAATCTGTCCGACGGGATGAATTTGGCTCTGATACCATGTTGGAAATCGTGTCGGAGTTACCCTTCACCTAAAAGCTAGCAATTAGGTGAAGGATCCCAACTCTATTTAAGGCGTTGGCCCAGTTCTTTTCTATCCGGTGTGGGACTATCCCAACAAATCATGGCGGACGAATCGATGTGTTAGCTCAACCGTCCGAGCACCGAATTTCATCTTTGGGAATTCTTACCCGACCATTAAAACGGCGTGATGCTGCGACGCTTCTTGCTCAAGTAAAACATCATTGAGCATGTGTTTCGCGTGTTAAAAAAAATTATCAATTCAAGGCTAATCATTCATGATTAAAACTTTACCGGGTCGATGACCGATTTGGGGGATCGACAGCATTCTCCAATCTTTGGCCTGTAATGAAGATGTCAGTACATGAAGGTTTGGCTCAGGTGACAATATCGAACTTCATCCCAATCCATATTCATTCCTCCATCATTCAAAAAGCAACCCAAAACAGAAAGGAAAGAAAATCTGTCATACAGTCCCGAGTGCAGCAATGCTACCTCTTAACAAACTAACTAAATGAGCTTTTACTTATTTACCCTTACACTGTTAGAATGTTGGGGCTTAAGGCCTTGCATTAATAGAAGTTCATCTTCTCCTATTGGCCCAATCTCTTCTCTTGTTCCAGCTCGACCACCTTTCTTTCCAGCACCAAGTCTTCCTTCTCCTTTTCTTCTTCTATACCAGCTACCTCCTTATATGCTTGCTCACACTCTCCCACAAGATGTGAGCTATAAATATCCTTCATTCCCATCTTGTTCAACAGGTAATTTTGTTTACCTGGATGCAAAGCTTTAGTGAATAAGTTTGTCAATTGCTGTTGTGTTCTTATATGCAGAAATCAATAACACCCTAATTCCAGCTTCTCTCTTACAAAATCCAAGTCCATTTCTACGTGTTTAGTGCGTTCATGGAACATTGAGTTTCTACTAATGTATATGGCCTACTTGTTTTCATAATGTAGAGGTGTAGGCAGCTTTGGTTCCATCGCAAAGTTTTTTTTTAAAGTCATCAACCACAAGATTTCTGTTGTAGTAGTGGTTATTGCCCTGTATTTAGCCTCTGTGGAACTTCTCGAGACAATAGTTTTCTTCTTCGATTTCCAACTCACTAGAGAATTCTCCAAAAAAATTGCAAATCCAGTGGTAGCCTTGTGTGTCTCAATGCAGCCCCCTAGTCACTATCTGAGTAAGCTTCAAACTTTGGTTCTGCTTTGCTTGAAAAGAACAACTTTCCAGGTATACTCTTCAAGTATCTAAGTACATAACATGCAGAATTCCAGTATATTTTTGTTGGTTTATCCATAAATTGTGCACGTGCACTGTGAAAGCCAAATTTGGTCTTGTAAGCCCCAAATATGTTAGTCTCCCCACCAGTTTTCTATATACACTTGCCTCCACAGTCTCTTCATTCTCTCCATGCCCCAACTGCAAATTAGGTGACATTGGAATGCTACCGGATTTTGCTCCTAGTTTTCCGATGTCTTCTAGGAGTCGAAAAGTATAATTCCTTCGTGAAATGAAAATGCCTTCCTTAGACCTTGTGATCTCCAGCCCCAGAAAGTATCATAGAGCTCCAAGATCTCTTACTTTAAATGTTACAGTAAATTCTCTTTCAGCTCATCAATGAGTTCATCACATGAAGATGCAACTGCCATATTATCAACATAGATCAGCACAACTATAAAGCCTTTGTATCATTGCTTAGTAAACAAGGTATAATCTTATTTAGATTGTCTAAACCCACCAGCCAGCAAGCAGGATGACAACTTGTTGTTCCACTGATGTGACGCCTGTTTTAGGCTATACAATGCCTTCCGAAGCTTGCATACCATTGGTACACGATTTCGATATTTCTCCCCCTGAATGTCCAAACCCTCTAGATAATCCATATAGACTTCTTCATGAAGATAACCATGCAAGAAAACATTGTGAATATCAAATTGTCTCAAACTCTAACCCTGAATTGCAAGTGCTAATAACATGCGAATAGAGGTGTGTTTGGCAACATCGCTGAAAGTTTCCTGATAGTCAAATCCTTCTCGCCTTGTGTCTTTCCACTGTCCTATCTGCCTTTAGTTTGGTTTTAAAAACCCACTTACATCCAATTGGTCGTTGTCCAGGTGGCACATGCACTACCTCCCATGTTTCATTTTCTTGAAGGGCTTTAAGCTCAACAACCATTACTTCTTCCCAATGTGGAATAATATTAGCTTCCCTATAGCCATGTGGTTTGGAGTAATGGTCCAGAGACAAAAGGTAAGTTTTGTATGGTTTGGACAGTCTAGTATATGAAATAAAAGGCTCAATGGGGTAATTGATGAAAGTAGATAAAGTATTTGAAGAAACTAGCCCGTTGTGCAATGCAGATGACTCAGGGCTTGCTTGATGTGAAGAGAAGTTGTGCAGCTACTAGTAATGCATATCCCTTGACATGTAGATGAATGTTTGCCTGAAATAGCTGGGATCTGGTCACTTCTAGTAAATGTCGGTCCTTGCGTTCAACAACACCATTTTGTTGTGGAGTTTCCACGCAAGATGTTTGATGTATCATACCATGCATCCTATAAAATTCTGTCATGAGAAACTCACTGTCATTATCACTTCTAATACATTTTTTTATCTTTGTATTGAATTGAGTTTCCACAAAATAGTAAAAATCTTGTTTCAAACCTCTAACTTCTAATTTTGTTTGTATTAAAAATATCCAGGTAACTCTTGTGTAGTCATCAACAACAATTAAGAAGAAACAATATCCTCCTAGAGCTGTGATTAAACAAGGACCCCATATATCACAATGTAATAGATCAAAGGGAGCTGAAGTTTGTATTCTGCTGGTTGGAAACACCAACCGCTTCTGTTTAGCCTCATATCAAAATGAACAAGCATTGTTTTGTAACACTGTAATAGTTGGTTCTAAAGACTTTAAAAAGGTATTTTTTTTTATGTGAAACATGGCGTAGTCTTAAATGCCAAGGATCAAAGCTATCTAGACTAGTGCAATGTCTAACTGTGCTACAAGCGTGCATTGTGTCTTGTGCACACAACTGGGTAGATTTACGACTAACTTGAGAAGAAGTCCCAGACTGTAATTTTCTAGTTATCTCTACAACCACATATAAGTTGCCTCTTCTTTTAGCAAGACCAATCGTCATCCAATTGCGCGAGTCCTGAATGAAATAATAATTGTGAGAAAAGATAAGACAGATATGTGGTTGCTTGGTTAACTTATTGGCGGAGATAAGATTAAAATAGAATGCTGGCACAAACAGTGCATCTACTAAAATGAGATCACAATGCAAATTCACTACCTCTATATGTGCGGCTAGAACCATGGTGTTGTTTGAAAGTTGGATATGTAAATAAAGGCTTAGTTGTTCATATGTGGTAAAGCAAGATAGATTGGAGACAATATGATCAGTTGCCCTGGTGTCTATAATTCAGGTCTCATGGTTTGCCCAAATGGCTTTACTATGGAAAAATATTGTATTTATAAAGTTTGTAGAGTGAACAAGAGGCGAAGTTGTCTGTCCAGATTGTCTTTGGTTAACCAGTGCAGTAAGTTGACTAGTTTCTTCCACATTTAGCTATGACAACAGCTTTTGAACTTGATTCCCTGTAAAGTTAAGTTGTGACAATTGTTGTGTATCAACTCATCCTCCATTTCTGGCAAAATTAACCGTCCTCTTATTGTTTCCCCCTTGAAAACGCATCATGTTCCTCCCCTGGTACTAGGTGGAAAACCAACTAAGAAATAGCACTCCCTTTTGACATGGCCTTTCTTGCCACAATGATCACAGACAATATCTTGGTTAAATTTCTTCTTACCTACATAATTCACCTGACTATGTTCAGTAGTTTTTTGACACTTCTTCATCAGCATTTGTGACTGCTGTTTCTGCCATTGGATGCACAAACGTCACCGCCTCCTCTTTTCTTATGGATCTTTGTAGCTCTTCTCTCTACACTATATTATATGCCTCTCCCAACGTGGGAAACGACTTTCTCAAAAGGATTTGTGTCATCAGCCCTTCGTATTCTCTGTTTAACCCATTCAAGAATTTAAACACCACATCCTTTTGTTGTTGTTCCGCATACAATATTTGCTATCCACATTGACACTTGTCACATTCACAGCATGGATTTGGTCGATATACTCTCAACTCTCTCAAAATTGAGAGCAATTCATTATAAAACCATGAGACTGTTTTAATTCCCTGCATCAGCCCATGGTATTGAAGTTGTAATTGACAGACCTTTGAGTCATCGGGTTCTCGATACCTCTCTTGCAGCTACTCCCATATCTCCTTAACAGTATTTAGATAGAAAATAATAGAAGCAATCGGAGCTGAAACTAACCTTTGAAGCCAATCCTTCATAAAGATTATCATAACGTCTCTAAGAAGAAAACAAAAGAGTATTTACAAGAGGCTTTTCTATCGTCCCATCAACAAAATCGAGCTTATTCTTAATAGATAACACCAATTCTACCGATCTCCTCCATGATGGATAGTTCCCTTCAGTCAGTTCAGGAGATACAATACTTACAATCTGCAAATCCGTTGAGTTCACGAAGAACGAGGACTGTCGAGTGTCGAGTGTCGACTGACTCCGGCTCCATCCATCATTGTCTTCTTACCTCCGGCGAGACTCCCGCTCTGATACCATGAAGGTTTGGCTCAGGCGTCGATATTGAACTTCATCCCAATCCACATTTATTCCTTCATCATCCAGAAAGCAACACAAAATAGAAAGGAAAGAAAATCTATCGTACAGCCCCAAGTGCAGCAACGCTGCTTCTTAACAAACTAACTAAACGATCCTTTACTCATTTATCCCTACACTATTAGAATGTTGGGGCTTAAGTCCTTGCATTAATAAAAGTTATCTTCTCCTATTGACCCAATTTCTTCTCTTGTTCCAGCCTGACCACCTTTCTTTCCAGCATCAAGTCTTCACTCTCTTACTCTTCTTCAGCACCAGTTAACTCCTTATATACTTGCTCACAATACTGTGTGGGATAATGCAATAGTAAGTTAATCTTTAGCACGTTGTCTGTTTCAATGATCTCATAGCCGCTACAATTCATGTGGCTTCATCTTGTAGCTCGGAACTGTGGTATACTGCAATCCTCATCCTCATTGCTGGATACATGCCAAACATTTCCACCATAGTGTCTCCCTTCTCAATCTGGTCAAATTTTACATTGCATGTGCTTGCCTCGTTCTCTAGCATGAACGCCAAAATTGTCACGATGGTATTCATGATATGCCTCAGTTTTGAAGTGAGTATCATGTAAATGCTATATCATCTATAGATACCCGACACTTTCTTCTTCTGTAATTTACTAGTTCGATTTGATCGTTTAGTGTGAGGTTCTCGAATGAGCTTGGAGAAGGGGATTGCAAAAGCCGTCTGGTACCTGATGAAGATCAACTTATGGTGTACTCCTCGTAGGATTGATTCTTTGACTAATCCCAAGAAATCGATGTTATAAACAACAAGTTCTATTTACAAAAAATTCGGTGTTTCACCAATTTCAAAACCTCTAAAGTAATCTGTCCTAGTTTACTTAATTTTCCAAGCAAACTCGATGTTGAAAACACTTAATTTTTTGCTAATGGATACACACTTGTGTTTCTAGTACCGAGTTCTTGGCATTTTTCAATAAAATATTTTGCTTTCCCATCTATTTCGCAAAAGTTTTCGTAAAATCACGTTATTAAGCAACAAGCTCATACTCAGATTCCTTGTTTGGGAAGAGGAGGTATTTCCCGTCATTTACAGTGAAATTACTAATTTATCCTTAAATTAAATAATTATTTTATAAAATGATTCTTTGATCTTTGTCGTGTTACGTGGCTTTCTCACCTTCTCTTTAAAATCGAACCACGAGTAAAAGAGGGTATTATAGTAAACTTGATTGAAATCATTATTTTAAATAAATTTAATCCGGCGTCGCAAATCTAAGCGAGGAGTTCTGTTATTTAAGTCAGTTCATAAAATATTTTGCGGACTAGAGTGGTAAGTTTGAAAATTTTTTGACTAGGGTAATAGAGTCGGCCTTTGAGATGTGACTTCAATATAGAAGGAAGTCCGCATTATAAACGCCAATTTTACTTCAACTCCTCGTAATTGATTTTTATAAAACCGACTTCATAGGAACATGTTCATTCCCATGAAGTCGTTCTACTAGTCACTTGATCAAACAATAGTTATGTATAATTGAGTCAGGAGGGGGGAATGCTAATCACGACCAGCAGATTAAGGGAGTAATAAAGTTCTATTTTTTTTGTTTGCTAAATTTGGGAATCGAGAGAGGGGAACGAAACCCGACAAACCATTCATTCAAGAGTGGGAGCAAATGGGGCTAATCTAAATGGCATATGGGGAAGAGGTGGGAGAACATACGAGAGAAGGAGAAAACAGAGGAGTGATGTGAACAGTCCAAAAAAACCAACCTCAGACTGAACCTCATCCTTCTTGTATTAGGCACTAAAGAAAGTCCGTTGTAAGGCAGAAATGCATCCCCTAATTACAAAGGCCGATACTTCCTTTTGTTTGATCAAGCGACCCATGTTCGGTCTTTGTAACGTCGACTTTGACTTCATGGAAATGAGTATATTCTCACAAAATCAGTCTTTGTAGGTTCGATTACAAAGAATTCGCACAAAGTCGGCCATTGTAATGCCGACTTCCTTCTCTAATGAAGTCCGCAATACAATGACCAATTTTTTGACCTTAGTCAATAAATTTTCAAACTTAGCATCACTGTGGAACAAAACTCAATATCTTGCTTGCTTATTCACGAATAGTGAGGATGTTGTGGAAACAGTTTCCGGCCTCTCCATCCTCGTGTACAACGCTCAGCCACGCTAGTTCACCTTGTTGGGGAGTGCCGAAGCTAACTATCCATCTCAATGCCGTCATTCTTGATCACACTCGGATCGATGCAGGGGTGGGGAGATCGAAAGAACAAACACATATGGCTCCTCATGGTCCCAAAGAAGACGACGACGAGAACACTACCAAAGTCGTCTGAAGATCCTAGGCAAAAAGAACGCTGACTGTGGCCAGGAAGACGGGCTAAAAATGCTCACAAAACATGAACTCCAAGAAAGATCACCACGATTTTAGAATCCCCCTTCAACTTTCACGCTTATAAAAACTACTCATTTCATGACTTGTTTGACTCTGATTAAGCTTCAGCCAATTTTAGAGTTGAAGTATTAAGTTTAAAAATGGGTCACCGGTCAGAATGCGCTTAAACATTAACAATGCAACCACTTAATGCAAATAAATAAGGTACAAAACTTTTTTAAGTCAAGGGAGTAGTAGTGAAGCACCCCTGATTAAACTCCATTCTCCAAAGGCCATCCTTTGAAGAGCTCGTGAGGGAGCGCTAATCCCATATCACAGACATTAAAGTATGCTTTGCTAAGCCCCTAGTAATTTACAACTTGACACAACGTAATCGCTAATTCCCACCACTAGAAACCAGAGATGCCTAAAATAGAAGAAACTTGCTATACCTGCATGTTCCGAGTTTCTTGACCTTACCCAGCTCAGCAATCTGCTCATTGCCTGGGAACAGATTGCTGAGCTGCTGCCTGATGACTCCGCCCGAAAAAGCCAACACCCTGCGGCTGGTAATATCCCCCTGTACCGGGTTGCTGCTGCTGCTGCAGCGGTTGATCAGCCTGCGGCTTCTGTGGTGGCTGGAGACCAGGTCTAGCCAGTCCCTTGGATATATGGGGAGGCAAGGGTGGGGGCGGGGGTAAATTCGCTCCATATTGGAAAGGCATTACGCCTGATGCCAACCCTGCAGACTGCAAAAATTGATTACCTGAGAGGCCTGAGGATTGCCCAGAAAGTTGTGGCGGAAGGGGAGGTGGTGGTGGGGGTGATGCAAAAGAAGGCTGGATTTGACTGGACTGAGATGTGAGCTGCATGGAAGCGGGTGGAAGGAGCGGCATACTGAGTTTTGGGGGTTGTGGCTGAAGAGGTGCAAAGTAAGATGAGGTAGCTGAGTCGTTTTCTAATCTGGGCTTCTTTTCTGGAGGAAAGACGGGCACAGTGGTGGATAACCCAGCAGTCTTCTGGCCTCCACCATTCAAGGCAACCTCTTCGGCCACTAGTGAAGACAATACCGAAGAAAGCATCAGTGCAGACGATGATGATGCAGAAAGCTTTGCAGCCACTGCAGCAACGGCAGCTTTCTTGTTCTCTTCCTCGGTACTTTTCGAGGATGTAATAGATGACACCATTGTCTGTGCGAGTTGAGACATTGGAGCAAGATTGGCTGACTGGCCTATAGACAAATTCCGATCTTTCACTCGTGGTCGTTCAGCCACCTGGACAGAAGCAGGGGGCATGGGAACGGAAGCTGTGGGAGATGCCAGCCTTCTCCGGAGATTATTCGCCTGATCAACTTGTGCTCGAGCACTCTACGAAGATATTTAGGAATATTGCCCATAAGACAAGAAGATGTTAAACTATCAAAGGCAAGAGCTGTTCATAACCAATCCACACAAAACAATGAAAACCATGAAAAGTAATGGACTAGTTAGAGCATTGGCGTGCAATGGGACGACACCGGCTCAACACTGATATCACATTGGAGACAGCATGATACCTTAGCATCATTAAGCTATAATGTCAATATCTAATGATCATACATCAATTCTTCAACAGAAAAGTCAGTTCTGACCTCCTTAACCAAACAGGAGAAGATACAAGGAAAAACAAGAATCTTCTTCCAAATGATAATATCATAGTGCAGAAAACACTTCTCTTTAATAAAAAACATCAAGCAAGTCAATTTGTCCTAAAAATATCAGGGATGACAGCTAGTAACTACTGAAAGACTTTGGTATTATTTCACTCACTCACAGAAGATGCATATATAGGAACAGCGACCAACTCTTTCTGCCTCGCATTAATCTTCCTCTAGACTTGTTTTCACAATTACATACACCTACCTATCAAAGAACAAAAGGGGATTCCACAGAATAGCCCAAGCACTATCACAGTCTTTTCTATTGTTTCCACTTCTATCTACTGATAGATGCTCATTGAGACATCTGAAAATGGGATTCATATATGTGATTTATCAAGTAAAGGCACAGTGGCTTTGTGCAGATAGTTTTATTTACAGTTCCAACAAAGAAAACAACAAAGTTCACAAAAAGATAAAATAATATTCACTGCACAAACAAGCAAAGGCACCATAACTTCACAAACTTGTCAGATGAAAACAAAACAAATGCTCAGGACATTGCAAAGACAACTGGATCATTGAAACGTACCATGACAAACAAAAACAAGGAAAGAAAATTACTCCGGGGAACAAGTACATCTACTAACCTGCAAGTGAATGCGAATGAGATCAGTCTTCAACTCCTGAAAGAGATGACAAATTACTACGAACCCAACCAGGTCAATATTGAGCAAGCTAAGACAAGCTTGTGATGAAAATTACTTGTTCACTCAGGGCATCTCTAAGCTGGGCAGCCAAGGCAGCCCTTGCAGCTTCTGCATTTTCCAGCTGAGCAATGCATTGTTTTAAGATAGCTTCCTGTTCATGCAGATCATTCACCAATATCTCACCTTCTTGACTTCCTGATACAAGAAAAATCTTTATCAATTACACCGCATGAATAACAAATCACTTCAAGTAACGCACAAATGCAAATCAAAGGCTGCAGAGCGTCTGATATCATGCTAGTCCAATTCAATAGACAATTCTTTCGAGGGAATATCACAATAATCACCTGCATCTTGGCACCTAGATGAAGAATATTAAATGGCCCTCCAGCCCTCTCTGGTAGGATCCTCTAGTAGATGCCTCTAAAGGCTCCAATGACCCGCTAGGAGCCTAATCAGGAGCTACAGGAGCTCTATTGGATTCATCCTCAGAATTTACCCTTTACTAAGAACAATCTCTTTCCCCAATAGAATTACTTCCATAATGAGATAATTCAGAGGTTTCAAATATTTCTTTCTGAACATGCTGAGAAGATCTTTGATTTATCAATGTTCTTTGCAACGATTCAATGCAAATGGTGATATCACTAATATAGCCAAATAACTCCAGTGTATCAAAATGATTCAATTCAAAGAACTCCAAATAATGCCAATTTATGATAGTGGAGAGTTACAAAAGCCAGCCATGCTCTTGATAAATGAACTTTAACCCACAAACAACAACCAACTCCTTCACCATTCAAACACAAGGCACATTCTTATATCACAACAAACAAATTTATTGAAATTGTCCTTCCGAGGACGCCCAAGTGGTGTAAGGTGGGTGGTGGGTGTTTGGAACCTTGTCATGATTCCTGGTTCGAACCCCACCATGCACACTCCACTTGGATTTACGGTTGGTCTCTTGGGTGATGGCTAATAAAGCCCAAGAACCGCCCACCTGCTGGGCTTTTGAGCCTCAACTGAAATTGGACCGACAGGGGAGCAGGCTTCAAGTCAGGCCCAGAGGGGATGTAGTGGGGGCCGGCCCTGAGGCTCGCGGGCTTGTCAAAGAGCCTCTAAGCCTCGTGAGAAGGCTCGCAAAAAGTAAGTCTATCATGAACCCCGCTGATATAAAAAAAAAAATAATATATTGAAATTCCCTAGGCTTGCTTCATATATACTGATTAAGACAACCACGTCCACAGTGTTCCGGATCAAGAAAGTGCTGTGACGAAAAAATTGCTATTGAATAAGTAAGCAAAATCTTAGAAATTTTCCCAAAAAATAAAATAGCGGTGTAGAAGTTTTATTTAGTAAATTAGGCAAAAAGGATGTCAGTCTTCCTATGGTCTAAATTATTGGTAAATAATAGCAATGGAAATGTAGATGGAGGGCTGGTGTATAAGTAGAATCCATTGATAAGGCCAGAAAAAGCTCATTAGAATTCCACAAGTTCAACAACTACAAGTTACAAATGGTATAGTGTAAACTAATTGTATTATAAATAGTTATTTTTTTGTCTGAAATAATAAGATAAAAATGTAAAACTGAAGTGCTACTACCATGTAGCATGAAAATTCTCAATAATTCCATGACAATAAAAAGACTAGATTGAAGTAATTCATCACCAAAATGAAATAATGAAGGCAGATAAAACAAGAAGTCAGAATAAAGGGGTCTATTCTAGATCTATGGGCAAAGGCAGATAGGATGGATAGAGAAATCTCAAAGGGAGGAAGGTAGAAGCCAGAGTTGGCGAGGAAAACTCTCGACGCTTGACACAAAATCTTCAGAGAGAGATCTTATCCTCTCTTCAAGTACCTTGCTTCTTTAAAGCAGGTACTAGTAACTAATTATGGAGAAAGGGACAATACAAAACCACTACGTATTTCTCCAGGAGAGAATAATATTATCCACTCCCTAACCTCTCTAGTCAAGGAGCGGTTTGCACAATGGGAATGCCGGCGCAGGATAATTATCCAATATTGTCAAAGGTTTAGTCCGTTCAAAAATTCTAAACGCACGTTTTCACTGTATATAATCAATTTTCCAAATATTCCCTGTATGATACAATGTTAGCATAGGAGAACCGTGATTTATAAAGGTCCCTTATGCAATTTGGCATAATGGGACCTTTCTTTGTCTACGAGTTACTCTATCAGTAGTCATCACGGCCAGTTGCAACAGCCATAACACCTATCTCAAAAATTTTTTAGCTTTTGATAGCTTGTGAAAGACACAACATCATCAAACTGTATAACAGTACATGAGCTATCTGACTACATCCAGAGGAAAATAGTAAATGTAACACCTTGAACAATCATCGCCTATTACTAGAATGCTTTACCCAGGTTCAGATCTCATCTTCACGAATATATTTGTCGTCAATGTTCAGTATAAAGCCACTAAATTAGCTCCAACGGAATCAAGGTATCCTATATTTTCGATAAACTAGAAACAGCTGAGGTGCTACTGACTTCCCAAAAAGCAATACAAGATGAAGTGTGTACATAAATCGAAGGGGACGTTTTCTTTTCTTTTCTTTTTCTTCTTTTCTTTCTTTTTGTTTCAAAGCAAGCAATGGTGCCAATTCTCCAACATAGAGGAACTTCCTGGACTTGCGAGCCAATACAGCCATATCTTTAATGATCCTCATAAACAATAATTTCTAAAAAACCAGAACATTTCAGGATGCAGCCTGTCAATTCTAAATGAGAACCCCCATATAATTGAATTTTTAATCATCCTTACAAGGTAAAAAAAACATATAATTTCTCAAATTCAGTGTTGGTCAATAAAACGACAATCGACAAAAGAATAAAGGGATATCTATGAAAACCTGGTCGAGATTTAACAAGCAACTTACCTTGTGTCAATAAACTTTCAGCATCTTCCTCTATTTTTCCAATAGAAGTCCCTGCAACATTGCACTTGTTCAATGCAGCCTCTTCAGTTGATCGCTCATCAAATACCAAATGAAATGCAGTCAAGATCTTTTCTGGTGCGTCCCCAACAGATAATTTCTGAAATTAAAACTCACATTTATAACCATACCAATGGGGAAGAGGAGAGAAAAGCCAATAAAAATTTTAACAGAACGTCACTCACGACTCTCAGAGTGTTGGGGTCCCTCTTCACTATTTTTATAGGGTTTGAAGCCTTCCCATTGCTAACAGACAACTGATGAGGATCCTTCCCAAGCATTTCATTTTTTAGACCACGTCCTCGTGAACCAAAAACCTTCCTTTCTTCCCATATGTCAACCTAAATAAGTTTGACAACGAATTACAAACCATATAAAGAAGAAAACAAGCCAAAGAAGGTAAAGAAAGGAATGCCAGTAAAGTCTCATCCAAGTGTGCTTGAAATTTAGGGAAATGCAAAGGAAAAGTAGAGTTGCTGCAATTCATCAAAACATTCTAGTTAGGACCCAATTAAACAATATGTCAAGATTCAAACAACTCCAAAATGTGTCTTATTTTTGAATTCCAGCGGTTTCACTAAACCTTTTAACTTCGATAGGAAAACAGGACACAATATAGGTGGGGTAGCTTATTCTTAGGCGTTGCAATTAATTGAATTTTCGAAAGTAATTAGCTTATCCTTGAATTTGCACACTTGATGCATGCTTGATTCAGTAAAATCATTTTACTAATCAAATAACAATCCTTAAGTATCAGGAAAATGAAAAAGAAAATGAAAACATCAAAAGGAAGCCTTTAAGGGGTAAGATACTAATTGAAGAACATTGATGAAAAAGAACATATCAGACTGAGTTAACACACTTGCATAAAGTTTACATGACAACAAGTGGGCTAACCGAAAGAAGTCGTGCAGATACACTGCAAACAGCAGAGAGAAAAGTTGGTAGAGACAAAAAGAAAAAGAATTTCCATAACAGGAAAGATTATCTTAACACAATCACAAGAGAATACCAGTCTAGCGGCAACTTTCTTTCCATGTTCATCTCCACTGTTAACAAGCCTGAGGGCTGCAGGAAGAACTTTCCAGAATTCGTTTACGAATTCGCTTCCCTGACGCCTACTATTTTGCAGAATGTCATTCGACAAATAAAGGAATGAAATACGTTTGTCTTTTTGAGATGATTTGAATAATTTATCCCATGTTTCAACTATATCTTTCGCCTTCTTCCGATGGGACAGGCACCACTGTGACAAAGCTGGCATTATTGCAGAAGGAAAAATGTAAGATATGTGAAAGGTACTGACTACAATTCTCAGTAACAAGTCAGACCTAAAGCATGTGCACTTTAGGATAAAAAATCGTGAAGAGAAGTGCCAGACGAAGTAACAATTGCAGTATTCACGGATAAGAGGATCATTACTTGCCACCAAGTTATAGATATCAAGGAAAACACTCCAATGAATCTTCACCAGTACTGACCTTAACTTCTTTGCAACTAATGAAAGAATCATTTACTCTTAATATTCTTCATTAAACTATAACAGAAAGAATTATTATTAATTCTGAATGCCATCTCAGCAGTAACCATTTTTAGATGTCGGTAAAGGCCTGCCAACTGTCGGCTTACAAACCAAGCTCCAGTACACCTAGGGAAACTACCATTTGTGATCATGTTCTCCCCAGAGAATGATCCATTGAATGTCGTATACAAATTTATTAACCACTGAAGAAGGAATAGGAAACAACAAGAATAAATGAAAACCAGTATGTTGGATTAATGTAAGCCCTCTACCCTGCAAACAATACATCCTTCATCTGAAAAGTCTTTTCCAATTCATTTCAGAAGATCATCTGAAGTCCCCAAAAGTATGTGATTAACAGATGCTAAATTTTCCGAGCAGGCCAGGGCGGTATGTCATTAACAGATGCTAATTATTTTTCTTAACCTATGTCTCGATGCTGTCCAATCTCAAGCTACAATCTTACCATGGCAGCATTATTCAATTCAAATAAGAAAAAAGGCAAGCCCGACCGACAACGGTGAGATAAGCAAAAGGAAAGATCAATTCTGTATAATGGGTTGGAATGATGATGGAAAGGGAACGCTTTTTAAGTATAGTCCACCTGCACACCAATGACTGGTGACTTCAGCAAGAGATGCCAAAAAGACTATGACATGACTCAACATTTCTCGGTGAACATAATCTAAAAGGCTCAGAGAGAAAGAAAACAAGAAGTACTTTCTACAGCAAACCAACATTGTTGATATGCCCCCAAGCATTTCAACAATAAAATTGCATAAAGGGGGCCGACTAAAATATCATAACTCCCCGCTTCAGGAAAAGCAAGCCTCTTCCTAACTGTCTATTCCCAGCAGTCTTCTTCCCATCTAAAATAATGAAGAATTTATACAAGTGCAACTATCAGATGAAATTAGCACATTCCGTACTCCAAAACAAAAACAAAAGCAAAAAAAAAANTGGGACAAGCCTTAAAAGGCTAATATAGTCCCTGCCGCGAACACACAAATCCCATTGCAACAACACACACCAAGCTGCCTTGGAACAAAAATTCGTGATGCCCGAATGCATGCATGCATGCATGGTTGAGAGGGTATGTTTTTGGTTGTTTTTGTTTCTCAGGGGAGGGTACTCTCCATTTTGAAAAAAAAAACAAAAAAGAAAACGAGGGTTTTCATCCCAGGTATGAAAAATTAAGAACTCAGAAATCAAAAACCGTAGAAGGAAGCTTCGAATATTTCTACTCAAGCAGAAACGACCCGCCTCGAGAAATCAAAGGAAAAAGAAAACCAGAAAGAATCTACCTGTAAAAGAAACGAAGTTACTCACCACCAAAGGATTCAATGGAGCTGACTCTACTTTCCGACAACCTTCGGCGTCTCCATCGTATTCCCAAAACCCTCCCGAGCTGCTCTTGGGGGAAGAGGCCGATCGATGCTTTGTCTCTTGGGTTTTATCGTTTTTGTTTTCCTTTCTCGTTATTTCTTTTTTTTTTTTCTTTTTCTCCCCTGTGGTTTTTGGTGAAAAGGTTTTGGTGCGATAAAGGAGAAGCGACGGAGGGAGGAAGGAGACCACATTGAAACGAATTTGGGCCTATTATTGGGCCGTATCTGGGGCCTCAATTTAAGCCCAATTTTTCCTTCCATACTTTAGGACTAATCTGATATATTATATTAGATGTAATAAAATACTTCTAATAAAAAAGGAAAACGTTATTTACATTAGCCTAAATTAATTTCTTACTAAGAGTATTACGTCAGACGAATTCGAGTAAAATTAGAATTAAAAGTTGAAAGCTTATAAAAAAAAGATAAAAATAAATAAATAAATAAAAATAGCAGAAAGATGATATTCAGTTTTAAAAGATTTTAAAAAGCCAAATAATTAAATATATCATAAAATTGTCTCACTTCCGATCCCTCCTCAAACTCTCCACCTCCTCCCAACTCCTCCTAATAATTTGATGAATAATGTGTCTTTTCCCTCGTGCAACTGAAATATTTTAGTTGTATCAGTTAGGATCGCAGAATGGATTAGAGGTACAGTTGTTAGTTACGTGGAGGTGCAATGACTGTGTGCGTTTCTGGTGCGGTGGATGATTCGTGATTTGCGTCGAGAGTTCGTGCTGGTGCATGTGCTTTTCTAGCTTCATTGTGATACTTGTGCAAGCTATTGCATATACTTTGCCCAGAGTTCAGGCACGTGGAGTGAACTTTCCCGATAGGTCAAAACGAGTCTGCCACCCTACTTCTCAAATTTTCTGCTCTCTGGTGGAGTATCAAGACCAGCTGGGACATTTCAAGGTGATCCAGTTTTTGGTTCAATGACTAGAAGCTCAATGACTTGGACCACAGAGAAACAGAGAAGGAAGGGTAGCAATGTAGCTGTAATGACCCTCAAGGTGAAGCAATGCCCTGTATGGTGAAATCTACAACTAAATTAAGCTGATGATGTTTTGGCATAATTTTGCGCTTGTATTCGTTTCAGCTCTAAGATCGCTCAAATTGGCTGCCTCTAGAAAAGAGGTGAAGATTTAGTTGACAACAGAAAATGCGGAGGAGATGTATAAATCATTGGGTCAGATGGATGAAGAATTTTCTACTGTGATCCTTCTCTTTGTTTGTCTGTATCGTTGCTGAGCTACCTTTATAGAAGTTAATGTTGATTTATTTGGTTATTATTCTGCGTTGAAGTTTTAAGAGGAAAGTACAGAAATAGTGTTAGGCGGGGAAAAAATTTACGAAATAGGGTAGATAGTTTCAAAATTCCGAAAATAATGTCATAAAGTCGAACTTTATAATTCCGAGTTCAAGTGAACTCGGAATTATAAAGCCCGACTTCCAAAAAGGCCCTTGAGGAAGTCGGATTTATAAGTCTGAGTGAATTCGGGCTTATAAAGTCTAATTTCGGAGCATTATTTCCGAAATTTCGAAACTATCTACAATATTTCGTAAATTCTTTTCTCCCACTATATTAATATTGCATAACGCCCGAAGTTTTAAAGTAGCACACATCTTTGACAGGGTGAGACATTGCAGCAACCATTGGAGAAGAAGCAGAAGCAATAGCATTGTTCCTTACACATGGAATCGCTGGTTTTAGGACTGACCAGTCGCCTGCTGTCTGATCTGTCAAAGTTAGGCATCAGTGACGTTTTGCTTTCTATCTGTGTTTATGCTCTGGAATCACACTTAGGTAGTTTCAATGCGTACCAAACAAATGCATATCATGATATGCATTCCTCATCAGCCCTCCGCCAGTGTAATTTACAAACGAATATCTCCTCTCTCAATACAGGAAGACAAACAAGGGCGTCAAGCTGCTTGGGCATGACCCCGTACAAGAAAGCAAGCAGAAGCATCACTCTCACAGAAAAACGACAGGTCAAAAGAATCGGCTAACCATGGCATTCACAAATAGCGACCACCAAGCTCAAACTCTGGTATAAACACAGACGTAGAAAGTCGGTCGAAACCTATACGACAGACTCAACGACCAAATTTCATATGCTGCTGCTGGCAAGACTTCCGATTCTCATCCGAGTCGCCTTCTCCAGAACCTGAGCTGAGGCGTGAAGCAGAGTTGTGATATTTTGTTTCTTTGGTTCATAATCTAGAGTTCACCTTTCGATATCTGGCAAAAGATTGTTGGAACTGTCTATTTTGTGGGGATCCGGTTCCAGACCAATGGATTTCACGTTATCAGCAGCAACTTCTTGTGCAGTTTCAGCAATAGCTGGAACATCACTGACATGCACTTCGGGTAAACGAACAGGTTCACTGGATCCAGCATCTCGCGTAGTCGAACCATTTACATCATGTCCTCCGAGTTCTTCCATGCTCAGATCACTGCTGACTGGAGGATGAACATCATCCTCGGCATTTGCTTGTGATTGTGATGGCCCACTTGTAGTTCCAATATCTCCTCTAGATGTTGCCTCATGAACTGCCGTACTAGAGGTACTCTCCAGTTCAATTAAAGATCCCGCTTTCTCAAACGAAGCATTTCTAGATTCTCCAAAATCAGATTCAGCATCGTTCGCATCTGCTGCCTCTGCAGCACTGTTCACATCGCCAGCTACATATTCAGCAAGCCTGTCAATTGAATGCATATCATCTGGCTTCTGGTCATCTTCATCTGCAAACATTTTCTTTATATGGTTGAGGGACATTGGTTCCACATCCTGAAAGCTAGGACTTGTCTTACCCACACTTAGTGGTTCATCTTTCCCAGTGTTATCACTAGGAGAACTAGGAAGAATTTTCTCCTCCACATTTGCTCCTTTGCAAAATTGTTCAAAGACCATGTTAATATCTTCGACGGATCTAGCTTCTAGAACTGGTAGGCTCGAATTACTCTCTAAACCTGATGATTCAATCATCTCAGTATCTCCCAAAACAGAAGCTACCTCATTGGAAGTATGAACATGACCCGAAGAAGTCACTTCATCAGCTTCCATCACAGGTAGATCATTAGAATGATCTGCTTGAGAAAACTCTACAATGTCATCTGATGTTTTCTCAACCTCAACATATCTCGTTCCAGAAGAACCCGAGTTTTCCTCCACCTGATCTTTTACGTCTCTATGGTCCAAATTCCTAGAACCAGAAACCATCTGGGCACCGGCATCTTCTCCTTTATGTAGCGGCACCGAGGCCAATGAAGCATCCTCTGTCAATCTTGCTTCGTCCATTTCTGAAGGATGGTATGGTGAGTCGTTTCCATCAGCACGATCAATTGCAAGCGGCGCAAGGTCAGCATCTGCAGACTTGTCACTGGTCACTTTGACTCTGACATCCCCACCTATTTCAGATGCTTCTTCCGTAGGTGCAGAGTACTTCAAGACTCGATCACGGGTTACAAATCCAACTCCACGTACAGAGTCATCACTATAATATAATGTACCAGTCGGCGATGCAAATTCAAGGGTTCCATCTGAAGTGGTTATTGAATGAGGACTAGTGGTCAAGATATCAGATAATGACATCACGCCCCTCTCAAGTATCTCCCGTGTGTCATCCTCGTCGGCACCATTTCCTTCGGGGGATAACTCTTCTTTAACTATGGAGTTTCCCTGATTAAGGTCCTGAAATCCCTCAGTTTGTGGTAAACAGCATAACATTTGACAGGAACTACATACAGGAAACCTTATACAGAAAAGAAAGCGAATGGCAGCCAAAAATCCAACCATAGCTGCTTCCAGTCATCCACAGTAATCCAATAACCTTAAAACGTTGTTAGAATAGTTACCAAAAATTTTTTAGCGACACTGGTGCTTATCATTAATGGCTAAGAGATGTTTTGGTAATGAAATATGTATATTGAAAAGAAATCCCCTAATTATATCTGATGGATCACCGAGAACAATGAGACCAATAACTAAGAAGATGAGGCCAGTTTTCTCCTTGCCATGACTTAGCCAAAGTATCGTGCATACCAGAAATATCTGATAATTTTCTCATCTTAGTTTTTTTGAAGAGCAAAAAAATTGCAGGGATGTAGACTGGTAAGAAAATCAAGCCTATCACCAAACTCCAGCTTGTTTTAAGGCATAAAAGCGGCAACACATATTTCATGTAATAGTGTAATGAAAAATGAAAAAGAAAGAAAAAGGACTTCAGGAAAGCTCGCTAGGCAAGTTTTATTTACTACAGATTTCACCAAAAGAATTCAGTTAAACATTTAACGCCAGAGTGGAATAGGAAGAAACAATGCACATTTTCTTCATCTCGATCATATAAATCTAGGAAGAAGGGTTCCTGCATACCTCCTCCAATCTTGATGACACCTTTTGGCTTGGTTGATTAGCTGCATCAAGATGCACTTCTTGGATAAGGCTGTCATCTTCGTGCCCATCTGAAGAGTATATACTCTGCTCGACCTGTATGTCTTCCTGCACATTGTTGACGTTCGACTCCATACCTTCTTGTACTGGTCCATTGGTCGTACATGCGTGTGTTCCTCCTTGCTCAGTCGTAACAACCTCAACAAAGTCAACTCCATCTTTAGTTCCAAGATCTACATCGAAAGTTGACTCATGTTCGATTCCATTGGATGGTAGTCTCTGCTGCTTGGAAATTTCCAATACATTCAAGGAACTGACAGAAATGAAACCATCTTGATGTTCACGCAAAGGATGGTCAGCTTCATCGAAACCTTCAACAGCAGAGTTTGGTAAATGAACATTAACATGCTCATCATGTGGATCTAGCTGATGTATTCTGCGTTCTGGAGTGGATTCGCCCGATGAAGGATATGAACTTGAACTTGAACTTGTTGACACAAGCAGAATAGAAGTCTCAGGACCATTTTGATTGCCCGTTTCACCATGAACCTGAGCAGGGCTTGCCTCAAACATGTGAGTTTTAATGACCTCCGTCGTTTCTTGATTGATGGACCTATTTCCATTTTCAGCTTGCAACAATGAAGCAGATGAAAACACCTCATGGTCAGGGGCATTTTCATGCAGGGACTCCCTTTCAGTCTTAACACTGGCATTTTCAACAAGTCCTGGAGTAGGACCCACTTCAACCATGCCAGCATGCATGTCAGAAGGAAACTGAGAGAAAGAATGAAATCTTTCAATCGTGGGTGGACTTGAGTCGTAAACAGGCTCATTATGCCTGCTATCATCAACTGTCTCTCTTGGAAGGCTAAAGTTAACATCTTCTACTTCGTGTTCATTAGTAAAGTGATTTTTTGCATCAACATCAACTGCAGGTCTACTATTTTCTTCTCTTTTCACATCAGTAACTGATTCATTGACTTCCGAATAGAAGGAAGAGCTTGATTTACTGCTGCTTTCCTCGTCAACTGTGTATGCTGTTGATGGAGATCCATCTGTGTTACTGGCCAAAGAGGCATTTTTTGCTTCAGAGTAGTTGGAATCAGGCTCATCCTGAGTTTCTGGATTGCCTGACCTAATCAGCATAGACTTGGGTTCAACTGTGTTGACTACTAACAGAGATCCATCCCTGTTACTGTCCAAAGAAGCATTCATCCCTTCAGAGTAGCCGGACTCAGGTTCATTCTTAGTTTCTGCACTGCCTGACATGATCAGCATCAACTCAGGTTCATTCTTAGTTTCTGCACTGCCTGACATAATCAGCATCAACTCAGGTTCAACTGAATCTGCTGTTGACGGAGATCCGTCTGTGTTGCTGTCCAAAGAAGCAGTCATTGCTTCAGAGTAGCTGGACTCAGGTTCATCCTGAGTTTCTGCAAGCTGTATGGATTCAGGTTCAACTGTATCTGCTGTTGTTGGAGATTCATTTGAGTTACTGTCCAAAGAATTAGTCATTGCTTCGGAGTAGCTGGACTCAGATTCATCCTGAGATTCTATATTGCCTAACATAATCACTTTTTCATCTCGAAGACTTATATCCTTCTCCACCTCCTCAACATGCGTAGATTTAAAGTGTTCTGACGATTCAGTTCCATGTTCAACACAAGGAGAATCTTGATCTAAGCAGGAGACAGACTCAGCTTCTCTAGAAGAATCCAGCTCATTAGTATTCTTGTTGTCCTGATCCATAACTGAAGTGACAGATTCCGTATCGGGTTCTGAACTCGCCTTGGATTCAGTAACCTCACTCAACTGCCTTTGGATAGGATGGTCATTCGGTTCATCAGACACGAAATGTTCAGGCACAAAATAAGGCCTCCACACTTGCTTTTCTTTCCTGTATATTCCAAGATGTGAAGGCCCCACTGCGAAACTCTCATGTCTGCAGAAAATTCCATCTCTTTGATGATGCGTGGTGAACTCCTGCTGAAAACTATCCCCTTTGAGATCTGGCTTTTCTTCATTGGGTTCGTAAGGAAGATCAAAAGGGTTTCGTCTTTTCAGTAAAACTGAAGGGGCAGACCCGGGAATAGGTGGCAACCCCATATTATTATAGGAATCATCAGCACCATCAAATGGGTTTTGTCTCATTGTGGCAATATGAGCGACATTAAAAGGAAGATCAATGTAATCAAGGTCTATCAGACTTTTCTCATCCATAAGTCCCATGTTTTTCCTTGCCCGTCTCCGGGCAATCAGGTTTTCTAACCGCTGATTCCTTTCAAGCTCTAAAGTACCCAGATCCATGATATTCTTCTGGTCATCCGCTGTCCAAGTGATGGCCGTTTCACTTTCATCTTCCTTCCCTCCCTGAGCCTCCTCTTCCTCTAAGTCGTCTGCATTGTCATCATCCCCATTCTTGCTGTCATCATCAGACTCCATGTTTTCACTTTTACTCCTATCAGAATGCTCAGATCCTACATCTGAATTCTCGTGGGTCATGACAGACACTAACAACTCTTCCTCATCCAAAAGCGGATGAAGTTCATCAAGCATTGGCCTTATGTCAGCCATCGAAGCATCTGGTGAGGAGCTTTCGGCATGTTCAGAACCAGAATCCGAGCTTTCGGCATGTTCAGAACCAGAATCCGAGCTTTCGGCATGTTCAGAATCAGAATCCATCGACACATCATCCTCATTATCACCTCCATCATCATCCTCATTATCACCCTCATCAACCTCCTTCCATTTGGACTCTGACCGAGTTTCCTGGTGATCATCTGAAGCCTCTCTTTCATTTTTTCCATTTTCCACTTCAATGGTGTGAGAAACTTCCTCTTCGATCAACCTATATCGGTTCTCCCTGTCCTTGCGGATCCAAGACACACTTTCAATAGCAATCTTTTCGTCATGGACGCTAATGCTATTCTCCTCCTCTGTGTCAGATTTTTCTATAACATCTTCCTTCGAGCAAGTTCTGTCAAACTGAATATCCCTAGAAGTATCCACAACGGGATATGCATTTTCACACAAGTCATCATTCTTCTCAATCACACCGTCTGCACCATCAACAACACGCTCCTTTGCTTCCTTTTTCTTCTCACACGAAAGACTCTCCAAAGAGCAGTGCTCAATTTGGGTGACAACAGGGGCCCTTTCACACAGACTCGTCTTAAGAGGAACAATCTCGTGACTAAATGCCCCTTCTTCCCTTTCAATTTCGGGAATGTTAGGCTGACCCAAACTCAAAAGCATGCCAAGGAGGAGCGCGGTGCACACCAGAACAGGTGACAAGGAAACCAAGAGGGAGAACAACCAAGGAGATGATCTGTACAGCAAAAATAACCAGCAGGCCATGCCCACGAGGAGTGGATGATTGCGCACTGATCTACACCCTCCCCTTATCAATTTCACCAGCAACCTGCTAATTTTAGAACCAACCCCCATAATTCAAGATCCCAGTCCCAATAGCCAGACCAAAACAACAACACCCTGAACAAACAATCACATATTAGATCTACGCCAAAGTGGCCCACTTAACTGAACACATCCAGCATGAAAGCAGTTTCTCACACATACCTCAACTGGGAGGACAAACAAATCAAACCAACAATGATGATCACAACACGACCAAAAAGGGTCCCAATAGCTGCAAAAAAGAAATAAATCCAACTCACGGGTCAGCTAAAAGTTCAGATTTGTAAGATCACAGCATACATCAATGAGCGACTGAACGATGCCCAGAAAAAGGAGAAAAGAGGAAAAGGACTCACCACCCAGACCTTACTCGGATGAGACCGATCGAAACGGGATTATGCAAACCCAAATATTCAAATCACCAAAAAGCAAATCACAACCCAGACAGACGCACAACACCCACAAGTGCGGCGAAAGAAAAGCTGTGCTTCTGGGTTTGCTTTTAGGCATCAAAATTGACAGGGAGGAGGAAACGGGAAGAAAGAAAGCCAATCCGAGAGATGGGTCGGCACGAAAAGAAGAGAGAGACGAACGGTGAGAGAGAAGCCTGTCTCTTATACACATCTAGATGTGTATAAGAGACAGGTCTACTTCGTGTTCATTGGTAAAGTGATTTTTTGCATCAACATCAACTGCAGGTCTACTATTTTCTTCTCTTTTCACATCAGTAACTGATTCATTGACTTCCGAATAGAAGGANATGCCTGCCTAGCCCCGGTACTCCGCCGGCGTCACCTGCCCGCGCCGCCCTTTGTACAACCCGAAAGGGTGGTGACTAGCTCTGATACCAGCTGATACAAGGATTCCGGGATCACCACCCCAAAAGCCGGCCTGAAGGGTGGGAGGGCCCTTCCTCCTTATATACCACACCAATTGGGCTTCCCCAACCGGTGTGGGACTTTGGGCGTCACCACTAATATCTTGCATCAATATGTGCTTGCAATGTCATATTTCGGACAAGCTCGGCGGTTTGTGTATTTTATGGCAACGACCGACAGCCGCCGCTGCTGCCGCCGCCATTTTCCGTTGCGCCATTGCTATGGCGAGGCGGTCGGGCGACGACGTACATCAACCCGACATATACAATAATTAAACCACGGTGTTCATTACAATTTTTAATTGATGAATAAATATTACTTTAACTTGTCACTAATTCAATGATTAATACTAATCCCAAAGGTGGGCTTTTGCCGACTGCGTGTGTGCGCCAGTGTGTTGGGAGCCATGATTATATCCTCATGAGTCATTCATTTCCCCACCTCTTCATTTTGCATCTCTGTCCAAAAGCATTACATTGATTTCAAGGCGCTACCGCGCTACCAAGGCGAAAAGGCCTTTCATCACCCGAGGCGAAAGGCGCTAGACGAGGCGTTAGGCGTTAAGATGCCAATGTATAAATTATAGAATTGAAATGCGAAACTAGAAATCAACAAAAATTTTAAGATTTGGCTAACTCCTAGGACAAAAAACACACGATCCTCTTTCAACCTCACTCAATCCCTCCGTTAAAAATCCTTGCAAAAAATCCTTGCAAAACACTCCCTCTTTCAGCCTCACCCAATCGGCAATCTGACCAGAGGTTTTTGGTGAAGGGGGAAGAGAAAAAGGGTTGGAAATCAAAATCAGTCGGTTCCCTTTTGGTATTTAACTTTAAACCCCCTTTCCTTTCGAGTTTTGTAAGGAAATACGGTTAATTTTAAAAAAAAAATTGCGAAATACGGTCCCAGTTTGGTAAAATACGATTTTACCGTCGAAGTGGCGCGTCTTGAAAACGCGCCCCTTAAAAAACCCGCCCCTTTAACAAAGGCACAAGGGGCGGGTTTTGAAAACGCGCCCACCGATACACCCCTCCTTCACTCGACGAACGAATATTTTTGTTAAGTGTTGAGGGGGCGGGTTTCCTATTTACATGAGGGGCGTGTTTTGAAAACCCTCCCCTTTAACTAAATGAACAAGAGGTGGGTTTTGAAAACGTGCCCCTTTAACTATATGAATAAGGGGCGGGTTTTCAAAACCCACCTTTTGAAAAGTTAGACAAAAAAAATTGTCTAGCTTAGTTGGTTAGAGACTTTTGTTATAATTGGGAGGTCAAGAGTTCAACTCCTGCCATCATCAATTCTCAATATAGTTTTAACTAAAAAATAAAAAAAATTTGATGCCATTAGTATTCTAACCCAAGACGTCCCGTCTTGTTTCGCAATACTTTTACCAACTCGGCTGGGGGGCGGGTTTTCACCGTCCCTTATTCATTTATTAAAGGGGCGGGTTGAAGGGGCGCGTGGTAAAATCGTATTTTACGAAACTGGGACCATATTTCGCAATTTTTTTTTAAAACTAACCGTATTTCCGTACAAAACTCATTTCCTTTCCACCCCACCACCACTCACCATCTGTGATAAAGATTAATGATGTTAGGGGATTACCTGTGGGGGCTGGCCATGGCCTTGGTGCAGGGGGCTGACGAGGGGCTGAGGGCGGCTGGGAGAGAGAAGAGGGCTGCGGGCGCGGCTAGGGTTTAGATGGGGAGGGGCGCGGCTGGGACAGAGATGGGGGGTTGAGGGCGCGACTAGGGTTTAGGTGGGGAGGGACGCGGTTGGGATAGAGATGGGTGGGGAGAGAAAAGAAGCTTCGGTGGGTTTTATTTGTATTTTGGGTGGAGCAGCGCCTTTCTAGCGCCTGAGCGCCCGAGCACCTAGGCAGCGGTTTTTCCTCGTCGCCTGCCCTAGGTCAAAATAGGCGAGGCCTCGTCGCCTCGCCCCGCCCGAGCGCCTATGTACGCCCAGCCGAGCGCCTTGTAAATTACAAGGCGCTTGCCTTGGCGCGCTTAGGAGCTCGGTCGGGGCGAGGCAAGGAGGCATTTTGATGTTCTATAGGATGACAGATCGTCTCCCTATCACGGGTACTTTCTTTGACAAAAAGCAGTTAGATATGAATAAGCCGGAGTTTTGTTCCTAAATAACGTTGATCCGGAAATTATTTCGTCAAATACCGTCGAAAGTTTAGAAATTACTTGACTAAGGTAGCGAAATCGGCCTTACGAAGGCCGACTTCGATCATGAAGGAAGTCGGCCTTTGTAAGGCCGATTTTATAATCTCCAAACTGAAGTCGGCCTTACAAAGGCCGACTTCATGTCATTCATCTCACCCGCATAAAGTCGGCCTTGACTTCCACAAGATAATAAGGAAGTCGGCCTCCTTCTAAGATAAAAAAAAAAACTTTCATGGGTTGCTACTGCCTACTCTTCATCGAAGTCGGTATTTGACGAAATAATTTTTGGACCAACGTTATTTAGGAACAAAACTCGAATAAGCGGAGTGGCGCAAGTTCATTGATGGCTCCCCGATTACTGGGCTACTTAATGATCCTTTTGACTTGTTCCTCCATAAGATTTTTACAGTTTCACCAGCCCATTTCGGAAGAATTTCCCAAGATTCTCAATAGAACAACACAACAACTCTATGCTAAACATCAACAACGACATGGCTATACATATACACTCGGAACATTTTTTAGGAACAAATAGGTCATTCAAAACTTCACCAAGTGGAAAAATCAGTTGATATACCAACAGGCTCCCAGGAATTCATGAATTAGCATCAAAGTGCTCCTCCACACATCACCCCTCCCACAACCATCACGTTATCCACGTTTTCCCAGCTGAAGCAAGGAAATTGATACCACACCAGCTGTTTATACACCATTCCTGATTTCTAACTGATAACATTCAATCAAGTGTTTTTTTTAAGGTATTTATGGCTATCTGGTTCAACAAGGTTCTCTCTTGCAACAGTATTATATTTACCTCCTTTACAACTGATATCAACTATCGACTAATAATAACACCGATTATTTTGAACGCAAAACACAATCAATATGTCAGTACTATGAATGGACCTGAGAAATTAACACATATGATGGATCTGGACGTCATTTCTGCTGACTCTCCAATCCAATGAAAACCTCAGAAGCATCAAAATTCCCTAATCCAGAAACATATTAAAGAAGGAAGCAAAATCTAGTAAACCAAAAGGCCACAATAGACCAAATATGTCAACTTCCATGGGGCGAAACTTCACATCAGAATCTACTGTAATTTTTAGCAGAAAGTACAGCACCGCAACGATACTTAAGGAAAACATTCCGTGATCCCAAACATTGCAGGCTGAAAATTGAAACTGGCCGATCCAACCAGCAGGACACCTATCTAAATCAATATACCGATGGCATGAGCATGATGCAACACTACTTACCCCAGAATTCTGCGTCTTCCAAAGCGTGTCCCAGCCCCGATCAATCATGACAGCGGCACCCAACAAGGCACTGTATAGCAATACAACAATCACTTTGATTGCCACAATGGACAGAAGTCTCCCCTAAACAACACAAACCTAGACAAAACCCTAAAGAGTGCATACGCAAGTCCATCAGCCGAAATGCCGTACCTGGCGAAGGTGGCATTGAGGAGGAACGTTCTGGTCGTCATGTACTGCATCACGATCTCGAACCTGTAAGCAAAACCTCGTGGCGGATACTCACTCCTGCCACTGCCCTTATGATAACTGTACCCATATCCGTATCCATATCCTCCACCAGAACTCCTTCCACCACCAAACCCACTGTTCACGTAATAATTTCTCCCGCCAGCGCAGCCTCTGCTATGGCGGATATTATACTCGGCATGGTTGCAATCATCCATAAGTACATCATAGGCCTCAGAGACCGGCTTGAAGCGGAGGGTTGCGTCATCCCTAACGGATTGGGAGGAGAGGGAATGCTTGTCGGGGTGGTACTTGACGGCGAGGCAGCAGAAGGCCTCCTTGATCTCGTCCTTGGTGGCGGAGGGAGTTAACCCCAGGCATCGATCTTCTAGGGATTCTTCTTTAGGAATTTCGGGTATGACGAGATTAATCGATCGGTTGAATGTAGAGGAAAACTAGGAAAGAAGAAAGGAAGAGGGGAGGGCGGGCCTCGGCCGTTCGGACAACCTTTGAAAAATCACGGGACGTAAGTGAAAAATGTCATATACTAGGATCCCATGTATTACGATCCCCGGGCAGCAGAGCCGTTTACCTTCTGCAGTTGCATTAACCAACTCCGGTTGGTGGTGCTACGATTTTAGGCACGTCCGGTCAATATTGGGCGGGACAAAGGAAGAAACATCAAGGGCGTAGCTACCGGAAACTCGGATAAGTTTGTTAAACTCGAGTCAGTGACGGAGACAACTTACTGCCAACGACAGTATATATGGTTGTCGAATTACTAGAAGAAATTTAGCTGCCAGGTTGAGATTCCGTTGATCTGGAGTGGGTGAGTTTGAGGTGTCTACTCATTGTCTGTTTGAGTTGAGCCTTGGTGATCGTATCATCAGTTCTGATTGCAGATCCTTGCTTGGCAAATCCCTCGGAACTGTTACATTAACATCAAGGTCTCGACGTCCATGCATCCACAATTTTCGTTCAAGGTTGTGTTTTGAGTATAAGGAACAAATTCAGGCCATGTAGAAGCCAAACTACTCGCTTCGTCGATTTTCTATAGTCTACACACGGCAAAAAGATCCTTTAAAGGCTTCTTGCCGAAAGAATATGCATCTTCTTTGGGCGAGTTATTAGGCAAGAATGTATCGGTGCTTTCCAAGGCTGAAATGTCCTACTAAACCGTTCAATAGGTCTGCAAATTCGGCATATTCATTTTGGCATCATCATGAGTATTTAATGCGAAATGATGAGATACTTCTAGTGTAGCCTTTGGTCGTATACCTGAACATCCCCTTCAGTTGTTAATGGCAGCTCACATTATGAGTTGAAAGTGCTCCCGTTGCATATAAAGTAGGCAGCTTCCATATCTTTCGGGGCACGATGTACGTGATATCGGTTTCATGAGTCTGCAGTTAATACAGACCTTGCCCTGCTCCACACCATCCCAAAAGCTGGTAGGATCTCTCCAATCCATCCATTGCTATGAACAAATCCTTTGCACATGAAACACACAATCAGGGGAATGACTATCGACGAGGTCAGCGGGCTCCACGAAAGACAAATGGCTGAACTCACCCGCTACGAGCTCGATCTGAGTCTCGTAAACTAAGTCCAACGCGGCCGAGATTCCATGCTCGAACTGATGAAACGGATTGTCTTCGAAGTTCATCTTCCTAAGTTTGCAAAGACCGATAGATTTGTCTCAAGGCTGGTAGGTAAAGATTCGAGGAGAATATTTAATTTGATTAGATTTCTAGAATAAGATATTTAAGTGGTGATTTGATTTGATTTTAATGTCTATTTATTTCGTAAAATTTGATTAGATCAATATGTGTTACATAAGGAGATAAAAGTATCTTTGAATAACCAAGTTGTGCCGGCAATTTCGGAAATTTGGTATTTGGACAAAAAATTTTAAAGTGAAGTTTTACTAATCATGTCCCCCCTTGTGATTCCATCGAAAATTTTCATCCAATCCAATTCGTGAATACCTTCACTACCCATCTTCTGCCGCACCATCATGAAGCATTCTCCCAGTTACCCCATTGAAGAGATCGAATAAAATAATAATAATAAAGCCTATAATCGCTCCTTATAAATAGCTAGAATTGGAGAAGCACACAACACACATTGAGAAAGAAGAGACGGGCTTGACAGAGACACTTCAAGAGGAATCGTTTTCGAAAAAGGAAAAATCATCACCCAAGGTAGTATTCTCCTTCTAGTTTCTGGGTAGAAATTACATCAGGTTACGTCCCAGCCGGCCGAGCCTTCCTTCGACGCGACAGTAGCTTCAGATTATTTCTCGCGGCCTCAGATCACTCCTCCATCCAGACGTCTTCAACACCCGGTAGCCTCTTTCCTTGCTGCTATTTAATTTTATGAATTTATCTACTTTTAATTTTTTTTTTTATTTCTTTCACAACCACTAGCTATGGTCACAGGGAAAGACAATTATGCTACAAGCTACACCAAAATTCAGCTCTTCTCAGTTCCAGCCATTCAATGCAAGCTAGATAAAGACGCGTCGCTGCTCAGTTGTTGTTCTCGCTGGGAATGCCTTCTCTAACCCTAGCGATTTTGGCTCCAGTTGCAGCAACCAACTACTCGTGTTCCCCTTTAACACGAACAAGTTTTCCTCGGACCAACAGCGACCCATCGCGAGGACGGCTACACCCTCTGCCACCTTTGTTCCTCGGTCGCCGCTCCAGATATGGCTTCTCGATGTCAGCGGCTACATCGAGGCTTTCAAAGTGTTTTCTCGGATCATACCCCATTGGAATACAGAGTGATGGCTAGAAGCAACAACCCACAACCGTGCGCCCTGCCTGGGTTTAATTCGCCCACTCCGAAATTCGTCAGTCGGCGCTCTCCCGACATCCCAACATACAATCGACCCACGATTTGAGCATCCCATGCCTCCGAATATTGGTCTCTCCATCCTTGTGATTCCAGCTCTAGTTGTGGCGACTCATAGCTTTACTACCAGACATGCTTCACGCTCTGCCAACGGCCTCTCTTCCCGGCATCTCAGGTTTGGAGCCTCAAACCCCAGCGTATTTCTGCTCTTTGCACCACGTCAATCGCCTGGCTCCCCTATACTCGAGGCCTTTTTCCGACTCCTGGCTCTTGGTGGAAGTCTCGGCCCCGGTCTTGAAACCCCCACCTGGACCTAGCCATGGGAGACATCTCGGGGGGTGTGCCTTGCGTACAACCAAGGCACGCACCCCGTCTGATGCTCTCGAAATAAGAGACAACGGTTATATATTCGAGGGATGATTTGGATTCTCGAAGATCAAGACCCTCAAAGACGGCTACGAACTCACTAACGTACGGCGTCAGCGGCTCGCCAGGTTCGCTGTAAACCTATTTTAAAACAGCACCGTGAGGTACAAATGCTAACGAGGGCATTTCGTTTTAAGGGAAGTCGAGAAATGGTACTAACCTCACTTTCCCTAAACCCGGTTGTCTCTTGAATTCAATTTGACTTAGAAACAATTAAGGGCATTAATAAATCTATGTTGCTTGCGTTTTTTCCCGAAATCAATTTTTAAGAAATATTTTCATAAAATTATTCACATAGACATTGTTTGCATTATTGAGCTCGAGATCATTTTTGACAATCTCTCTTTTCTAAAATCTGAGCTCAAATAAATTCGGACATCGGAAATACATGATAAAGGCCTCCATTTACTTTATGATGCATGCGATTTAGTAATCCCTAATTCCCAAACCTTAATGAATCTCTATAGTTTTTCTAACTTGAACTTAAAATGTGTTAGTGGTGACTCCGACATGTTTTCAAAATCTGAAGCCTTATCGTTAAGGGAGGATATCCATTTTAGATGGAACCGAAAACGGGATCCACCCGCGACATATTTGGGGACTCCACTGGGGTACTTGGGCAATTTTCTAGAGAATTAGGGTCACAAATCAATTTCAAAATTTGGGGAGCAGCTTAAGCCTCGTGTGTAGTGTGTTTGCGATTTACTTTTCCGATTGTGTGTTTCCTAAAACCCAGGGACACCTAAGTTTAGGGTTATACCTGCCATATGAGAGATGTTGTCTACCTCTTTACCTGCGGCATATATCAACTCACCCTTTTGTCCGAGGGTGGGTCAAAAGCCAGTCTAGATAGGCATGTGTTTAAAGGCCATATAACATGTTATGCCTCTAACCATTTACTTTGGCTTTATCTAGCAGGTTATTTTAGGCTCGGCTGGCTGGGTTTTTCTTATTTCGTTTCTCACTGCATGCATTCATAAAGGTCCATATTTGGCATAATCATAGCGAAACAACTAACCTTTTGCAGGGTCACAAAGATTTCTTCTTTCATTGGATTGAGGCCAGATCAACCCTCGATGAAGTTGTTGAGGGATTGGTTCAATAGCATTCAACTTAGAGAGAAAAGGTTCATGGAGTCCAAACTTAAAGATATGATGGAACTCATCAAGGTAGAGTTGGAATGGGCTGTTCTACAAAATCTCTTGGCAAAGTGGAACACAGACACTTTTACTTTTCACTTCAACAATTTCAAGCTGGCTCCCACTTACGAAGAGTATCTGCAGCTGAAAGGATTCACCCATAAGCAGGGCATCCTTCCCCTTGTTTGAAGAAGGTCAGTATGCGACGAGTTGCCTTTGATGTTCAGGATGGAGTACGCAATGGTTCATAGCCTAATCGTACAAACAAAGCTAGGTCGCATTCTGATCAATAGGATCCTTACCTTTCGGTATGCACCGTACTTCCCAAAAGAAGGTGACGAACAACCTTCCGTAAGAGCATTCGTTCTCCTCTTTGTCGGAATGATCCTTTACCCTGACACCAAGAATTCAATAGGCACCCGAGCAGTCTACATTGCAAGGGCCATCTAGAAGATCACCCTTTTATACCAAACCTACTGGAGAGACCTACTATGGATTGACTAAGATTGCTTCTCAAGCTCAGCGTGGAATCAGACACCACACCGCATCTTTCTGTCTGCCGCTATAGCAAACATGATTCCTAATACATTTGGGAATCACCGGATATGCACTACGTCTTAACCATGCTCCGAACTTGATGCATTATATGACCACCTATGCTATCTTCCCAAATAGGAGCTTCCATCAAGTTCATGATTTCTTCGAGGCCCTTACAGAAGTGGACTTCCACCCCATGGCTCGCTGCTTCAAAATGGATAACGTACTCATCGACTCCACGAAGGGTGCATACATTCCAATATTGGGAATCCATCATATTACCTACCAGCTCGTGTTGCACACCGATTTGGAGGCAGTGCAGAAATACCTATTCCTCTGGAAGAACTACAACCACCAATCGAGTCAGATTTCCTATTCCAAGGCAGGGGCTTTGAAGACATGAAGATGAGACGGATCGTTAGCCTATGGCATTCAGGACAGATTCATCATCCTTTCACTCCACCATAAATTGAAGCGGAAAAGCTCGACGTGAAGGCCCGCTCGTTCAAGCGTTCTAGATTTAGAGGCTTGCATGCCACTTAGGAATTCATTTTATGGATTTTATAGGCTCACTTTATTGGGAATTCAATTATGATTTATTTAAACTTTGAATTAGTTTTATTTGATTATGCCAAATATAGAATATGCATCACATCCAAAGCATTCATAAATCATCAAGCCATCTTCTTCTTACATTCTTTCTTTTCATTTCTTACAATCTCCCAAGGACACGCCCGTTCGAGCTGCGAAGCCAGACGATACACATGGCTAGCTCAGGACTCTCCCTGACTGACACGACACTGCCCAATACAGGAACGTCTACAGACTCCACTCCTACTCTCATCAGAAATTCAATGATCGACGACCACCAGTTGGGATCGGGTGCCACTTTGAACAATTCATCAAGCAACAAGGGTCAGCAGCACTTCAAATACCCATTTGGGGGCAAGAGTGGATATGCTCTGCGAGAACATGGCCCTATTGCAAAGCATGCTAAGTAACATAATTCACAGCCAGCAAAAAGCTCCTCTATCGCAACGCCGATGCCTCCTTTATCGGCAACACCAAAACGCCTCCGCTCTCATCCTTTGTACCTCCAAAGCCCACAGCACCAATGTCGTCGACCACGACTCCACCAACATTTCCTTTTCTGTATCCATCACAAGGCGCTGCTTCTGGCGCCTCCCCACCATACATCATTCCACAACACGGCGGTTCATTCTAATGCGGACACCGAGGGGGTGCATCCATTTCGGTATCCTGAAACATTTCATCCACTCGACACGTTGCCGGAGGTCGGTGCTGCTGGAACTGTCCCTCAAACACCAACACGGCGAAATGCAGTCGCACTCGAAGAGATATTTCCATCGCCTGAAGAAGAAGCTTACATCGAGGCTAGAGTTGAAGCTAGAATTGCATCCTTACAAGAGGGCGAACAGAAACGCCTTGCCCGCCTTAAGAAAGGCTGAATGCGGTCCAGGGGCATAATATATGTTCTCTTGAGGACTACGACATTCAAGTCCCGTAGATCTCAGTCCCCCACAAATTCAAGCTACCAAACTTCAAGAAATTCAAAGGGATTGGTTGTCCGAAGATGCATCTAAGGCATTTTCTCCACAAGATGTCCATTTATCCATAGGATGACTTACTCCAAGTAGCACTCTTTCAGGAAAGCCTCACTGGTACTGCACTACACTGGTATCTGTCTTTGGACACCTCTAAGTACGTGTCATTCAAGGAACTGGCGCACATTATTCTGAACCATTATAGCTTCATTGAAATGACGCCCACTATATCCGATCTGCGGAAACTCGAGAAATATCGCAATGAGTCTATAAAGGAATTTGCTCGCCGAATCCGTGAAAAAGCGCTGCTGATCCAACCTCCACTCAAAGAGAGAGAACTTATGGATGAATTCCTTTGTCTCCTCCCGAGAGAATTCTACTGGTATTTATTCATACAGCGTGGTTCCTCATTTAGTCAAGTTGTGTTAAATGCGGAGCAACTAGAAGACACTATAAGGGACGACTGGATTGCTGCTAGCTCGACTATTAAGTCAACACCTCGCGGAAAAGGAAAGAGTAAAACTTCCACAAACATAGAGCGAAGTGCCAACATTCAAACATCCGTGAAGCCCAAGATGTATCGACCATCAACTACTCGTCCAAACCCAAATGCAGATAGAAGACCCACAACCTTACAGGAGCAGATAGTTAAATCATACAAGGGCATTGCAGATCTAACTCCAATTCCTAATCCTTTGCATTTCATGTATCACCGCTTGCATGAAATGGGTTACATCACTCCCATTCCCCCGGCACAGGTCAACTCGTCTCTCGTGGCTACAATCCAAACGCAATCTGTCATTATCATTCAGGTGGCATTGGTCATGACATGAGGAACTGTGTCGCTGATCACGCTTGTCGAAGGCGGCAAATTAAATACTCTAACAAACCTAACTAACTTGTAGATATGGTAAGTAGAGGTCGTTCCCACAGAGAATTAATAGAGAAAAATTCCTAACGGTTGCACGTTTAACGATATCGAGGTCAAGTCGAACAAGATGGAATGAGAGTAAAACAGAAAAATAGAATGTAAATAAACGATAATTCAATCAAATAGTAAAAGCCTAGGACTATCAACTTCCCCTAACGAATTATCTAACCCGTTCCTTCTTTTCTCCAGTTATCAAATTCTCAAGTTACTAACCTAGGGTTCAATTATCTCCTTACGCCTCTCTCGAGTGCTCTAAGGACGTATTCCCTGTATCAAGCTAATCACTCTATTCCTAGGCAATTAACTAGTGGGAATCCATTATGCAACAACCCTAAATGGCAACCTAAGGTGATTCGGTATATTCCTATCCTTCTCACGAATTAGCTCTGTTTTCCAACGTGATACTAACTTAGGCTATTCAATCCACGGCTTAACCCAAACAACTTTTCCAAGCTTGAATAGGTCTCCATATCAAATTAATTGGTGGCCAGTCAATTAATTGCATTAAGATCAAGATATGAATAAGTAACCACACGAATTCGAATAACACAGAGAAAAGGAGTTCACTCGTTAAATAAAGTCGTTAAGTTCCACTGAAGTCCTAGAAAAGGGAATTAGTTCATAACGTAAATGAAATTCAACCCAAGTTCAAAAGAAAACGATAACGACAAAGCAATCAAGGGGCAAGAAAAGAGAAACGCCCTCTCGATCTTCTGATCTGAGAAGTAGTAGCCTCGTCCTGATCTCCGCTTCACCCCTAGCCGTCACCTCTTTCTCCCTTCTCCAGTCGAATGTCTTCTCCCTCTCTCCGAAAGAAAAAGACTCCCCCTAGGGTTGCCTCTAAAAACAGAATATATAGTTCCCCTCTAAAAAGATTTCCTAAGATTCTCCAAATCTAAATAAGATTTCTAGGGAGAATAAAATAAAATAACGTAAAACTACCAAATAAGTGACTAGTTGATCCTCTATTTCTTCATAATGCAGTCTCAGGAACACTTGAAGAACTCCTTAAGCGAATTGGTCATAATTTCGAAGATGGCGTGCTTTACTCTACAGAACTCCCAAGGACGCGTCCCTGAGAACAGAGGGACGCGTCCTTCTACTCTCTGTAATATTTTCGCTCATCTTCACTTTACTTTGTCCAAGCTTCAAGATCTCCTTCATTTTCCTGCGTTAAATCACGATAAACCAAGAGACATCAACAAGATAAACGATTCAAATCAAAATAGATTCAAAAACTAAGAAAATAATAAAAATCGACTTAAAATAGAACTAAACTAAAAATCACTCAAATCCTACCAAATTCCTATCAATACTCGTACGACTAACCACATAAAGCATCATTAGGGATACGAAATAACCCTACTTTCATAGAGTTATCAGTCGTGCTATGATTCAAAATACAGTCATTGCTCGATAATAAGATAGTAGCTTTCGAGACCCCGATAAACCCTCCAAATATTCAACAAAATCATCTACCTAAGCCTGCGAACGTGATATCAAATGATGATTTCGGGGCAGAGCTTCCACCCCTTTCTCCTGCTACTTAGTCAGAGTGACCATTACACCAGTTGAAGGGCGAATTGTTCCGATTTTTCCCTCACATTTACTTTGAGTTTTAGTTTTTTGAATTGTGTCGAATTTACTGTGTTCGACTTGTGGACGCACGAAGCAAACTTTGAGTGATGGCTAGAAGCGGCAACCCACAACGATGCGCCCGGCTTGGGTTTAATTCGCTCACTCCGAAATCCGTCAACCGGCGGTCTCCCGACATCCCAACGTACAATCGACCCACGATTTGAGCATCTCATGCCTCCGAATAATGGTCTCACCATCCTCGTGATTCCAGCTCTAGCGGTAGCGACCCACAGCTTTACTATCAGACACGCTTCACGCTCAGCCACCGTCATCTCTTCCCGGCATCTCATATTCGGAGCCTCAAACCCTAGCGTATTCCTGCTCTTTGCACCACGTTAGTCGCCTAGCTCCCTTGTACTCGTGGCCTTTTTCCGACTCCTGGCTCTTGGTGGAAGTCTCGGGCCCGGTCTTGAAACCCCCACTTGGATCCAGTCATGAGAGACATCCCGGGGAGCGTGCCTTGCGGACAGCCAAGTCACGCACCCCGTCCGACGCTCTCGGGATAAGAGATAATGGTTATATATTTGAGGGATTATTTGGATTCTCGAATATCAAGACCCTGAGAAGACGGCTACGCACTCACCAACGTACGTCATCAACGGCCAGGTTGGCTGTAAAATAGCACCGTGAGGTACAAATGCTAATGGGGGCATTTCATTTTAAGGGATGTCGAGAAGTGGTACTAACCCCACTTTCCCTAAACCCGGTTTTGTCTTGAATTCAATTTGGCTTAAAAACAGTTAAGGGCATTAATAAATCTATGTTGCTTGTGTTTTGGCCCGAAATCAATTTTTAAGAAATATTTTCGTAAAATTATTAACATAGACATTATTAACATTATTGAGCTCGAGCTCATTTTTTTTATGTTAAACAATCTCTCTTTTTTAAAATCCGAGCTCAAATAAATTTGGACATCGGAACACGCGAGAAATGCATCCCTTTACTTTATAATGCATGCGATTTAATAATCCCTAATTCCCGAACCTTAACGAATGTCTATAGTTTTTCTAACTTGAACTTAAAATAAGTTAGTGGCGACTCCGACACGTTTTCAAAATCGGAAGCCTTATAAGGGAGGATATCCATTTTATATGGAACCGAAAACGGGATCCACCCGCGACAATATTGTAAGAATATAATATTTGATATGATTAGATATTATATGATACTGGGCTAATATGTATTAGATTTATAACTTGTAGGACAAGCTAGGACTACCTATAAATAGAGGCTTTTTCTATTAGAAGTGATGTGACACGTTTAGTGTGTAACATTTAAGAGAGAAAATCATCGGGTCAGGGTAGAGGTTATTCTACGGGATTCGGGGTTAGGGTTTTCTTGTATGTCGAGTGGGTGAGTGACATACTTGGTGCTTTTATAATCTCGGTTGTCTAGTGGAATCTCCTGATGACCTCCTCGTGGACGTAGGCCGGTTTTGGCCGAACCACGTAAATCTTCTGTGTGTTATTTTTCGTCCAAGTTTTACCATTGAGGCTCGACATGACAGCTGAATTTATCCAACAATTGGTATCAGAGCAGGTAGTGAAGATGACTGGGATTTCGCCGGCAAAGTTCGATGTGATGAAGTTTACGGGACTGGGAACTTTGGACTTTGGCGGTAGAGGGTGAAAGATTTGCTGGTGCAGCAAGGGATGGTGAAGGCGTTGGCGGAAAGAAAGCCGACGCACATGAGCAACGCGGATTGGATGGAGATGGAGGCGAAAGCGGTGTCAACCACCAGGATTTGTCTTGCAGACGACGTGATGGACGAGGAATCACTAGCAGCGGTGTGACAGAAACTGGAGTCCAGGTACAAGTCAAAGTTGTTGTTGAACAAGTTTTATCTCGAGCAGAGGTTATACGGTTTGGAGATGGAGGCGGGCTCGAATTTGAGCCAACACATCAATGTATTCAATCGGCTCACCAACAATTTGTTGAGGATTGATGTGAAGTTCGACGAGGAAGACAATGCGTTAATTCTTCTAAATTCGTTTCCAAGCACAAATGCTTACGAGAATCTCCATACAACTTTAACGTGGGGTAAGGAGACGTTGGATTTTGAGAATGTTAGTGCTCTGTTGGGATTTTATCATAGGAAAAAGAAAGGTGAGGAGTCTTTCAATACTGGCGATGCGCTCGTGGTAAGAAACGGGCAAGATCGTGGGAGGAGCATGGATAAGCATGATGGACGATCGAGGTCAAAGTCTAGGAAGCATGCATCATGTTGGAGGTGCGGAAAGAAGGGGCACTTTAAAAGTGACTGCAAGAAAAAGGAGAAGGGAGATGGAGACTTGTCATCTAAAGAGGGTAATTTCCTTGTGATAACAATGCTTTATGCGTGAGTGATGGCATGTCGGATGCCTATATTATGGATTCCGGTTGTTATTTTCATATGACACCTGTATGAGACAGCAAGTGTGCAGTTGTTGGGATTGGAACAATCCGGATGAACGTGCATGATGGAAGCATCATGACATTGATGGAAGTCAGACACTTGCCAAGTCTAAGTCGCGGGTTGATTTCTCTTGGATCCGTGGATGACGAGGAATACCGATGTAGTTTAGGAGGTGGAGTTCTAAAGGTTATTCAAGGAACCCTTGTGCTGATGAAGGCGAAGAAGATTTGAGGTATTTATCATCTTCTGGGAAAAGTCGTGAGTGACAACTTCTCAAGTAGCTGGACAGGATTCGGATCCGGGGTTATTGGTCGAGGTGGAGCGTTAGCTAGCAACGCAGGTACACGGGCGATGTGCACGGGCTTGAGGGGGTCAAGCAAGGTGAAACCGATGAGGAAGTCCGGTGGTGATGCTTACATTGATGGTGAAGTCAAGAGTGAGGTGGAGCGGATTAACGTTCCAGGTGGAGAGGTCTGACAACGTCGACAGGCGAGACTTCTTGGGATATCGAGAATGGATCGTTTGAGGCTAATAGTGCGGAGCGCAAGAGAGAGCTGGAGTCACGGTACACGGTGGTTGCTCGGGAGCGCAAGTACTGTGATTGTGTGAAGGGTAGAGCGATAGTTAGAGGCGGTGGAAACTAGGTGTGAGCATTTGGTATTCAAAATCCGAACCGAATACCAAAGTTCCAAATACCAATATTTTAAAATTTTATCCTCCAAATACCGAACTGAACTCCAAACTTCCAAATACCGAAATAAATTTTGATATTTTGGTTCGGCATTTGGATATTTCAAACTTTAGTTAGGCCGAATTAATGGGCCCAAAGCCCATTTAAAAAAACCAAGCCCATTTTAAAAAAGCCGAGGAATGGTCTCAAGGGAGAGTGTCCCGAGTACAAGCTTCTTGTCACCAAACTTCACATGAAGGGAACCACTTCCTTTACCACTCTAGTACAGCTAAACCAGTTATAAGTTCTGTCAGCTGACTCCTCACGCCTCGCATCAACGCCATCACAGAGTCATTGTGAACACAGTCAACATGCTAAAAGGAAAACAAAAGATGGAAACATCAAATAAAATAAAAGTCCTTGACAAAGAACAAAATATGAACACAAGACGATGGTCATACCACTTTCTCCTTGATTGCATTACCCAGTTTTGAACCGGCAACTGCCAACATCTCTCCATCACAGTTCGCACTTAAAAACTTGCGGAGCTGCTTGGGTGCTTTACTCTCGATCAAATGAGTTGTTGCCGTTAGTGCCTCTGCTGTATTTTCTAACATAGAGAAAGCTTTAAGCTTCACAACCTGTCACACCAATTCCAAACAGAATCATTGACATATTTGAGTAATGTAAAGTGCAATCACCTAGCAGCAGAAAAAACAAACCAATCTGTCTAGCTGAGTCGGCAGATGTGAACTACTTCTCCTACAAAAAATCGGAACATCTGAATATTAGTTTGCATTAGATTTAGGAGAAACAGTTAATAATACTCGCAAGTTCCTTTTCCTCATAATGTCAAGGACGATCACCTCGACTTTCGAGAGGTTCCCCTCGTCCAAGACCTTGAACAGGACAAACCCCGCTAGAGTCTCGAACAACACCAACATCTAAACTGAAGCAACTCACCACCACCGCCACCACTCCCCGAGTAATCCACCTACATGATGAACAAACAAAACTCCCGCTCAATCCACCAAACTGCAAGAACTATTAGCCTTCCACCGCCGACATCATCACTACGTTGACATCAAACCACCTCCCTCTCGCCACCACACCCAACCCCCAGAAAAATGCCACAAAACATACACAACAAAAAAAACAAACTTACTTCAAATCTTTCACTAAAATATCCATACAAAATCCAGACTTTGACAACAAGAAGCCTATAAAAGCACGATCAAACCCAGAAAAGCGCATAAAGGGAACAAGAAAAGGCTCCAGAAAGAGTAAGAAACAGCCTTTACAGGAGTATGGGACTGAATCAGAATTCGGTAACAAGATCTTTTGAGATTACGCAATATTGCATAAGATAGTGTAAGAATATAATAATATCTTATATGGTTAGATATTATATAATTCTGGGCTAATATCTAGATCTTATTGTATTAGATTTTTAATGAGAAATTATGACTATCTATAAATAGGGGTTTTGTCTATTAGGTGTGCTTTGACACGATTAGTGTGTGGCATTCAAGAGAGAAAATCATCGATTAAAGGTAGAGGTTATTCTACAGGATTCATAGTTAGAATTTTCTTATATATCGGGTGAGGACCTCTTCGTAGATGTAGGTTAGTTTTGGCTGATCTACGTGAATTTTGCATGTGTTGTTTTTCGTCCAAGATTCACCATCGAGGCTTGACAGGACAACAGAATTTCACCATCCCGAGAGGCTCCTTAGCTCTAACCCACAAGTGTTCCAGAAAATCATGGCACTTTTGTAGTACTCCCTCTGGTTAAACAGGAACACCACCTCCCGGAAACCATAACTAGCCATGTTCCCGTCCTCGTTGGCCTAGAACCGGCGAGAATTAATTACTGGAGAAGGTGGGCCTGGAGGGGGTGATAATTGGAGTAATCACTAATATGATGGCGAGGTGGAAAGAGGGTGGGTGATGAGACGGTGGAGGACCCAGGTTGGAAGAGGGAATAAGAAGAAGAAGAAGTTGGTGGTGGTAAGCAATGAGGAAGATAGGGATGCAGTTGCAGTAGTAATTGGCGGGATTTGATCTTTTGGCAGGGAATTCATTCAACAGCAAAGTACTATTTACTACACTAACTGCACACGCGGAACTTGTGGCTGGGAATGGAGATATGTATAGATCTTGGGTGGATTATGACAGGTCTTGTCTGAAAGGTGCACCACCATATGCTAAAACGCATGTGTTGTGTTCCATCCCGGGGGTTGTCCGGTAAACGGCGTACCCTCAGTTCTCTGTGTTAAAGGGATATGGTCTTTTTAAGTAGGGTAACTTTTTGTCATTTCAGACCTTCATGTTTTTTTGGTTTTTTTGCTTGGAGGGATGGCAAAAATGGCACTTTGGCCTTTAGCTGGATAATGAAGCCAAAGTCAACTTCGCGACCTTGTCATTGAGTGTCCCCCCCTCCTTCTAATAGGTGATGAATGGAATACAGACAAAAGTCCTATCAATGTTGTTACAGGGGCTGGTGGGGCATTCGGGCATTCAGAAATGGATGTCTCCTCGTGGGCTTCACGTGTATGTTCCAGGAAATCATTCGGGTCGACCCTTTTGTACAACGAACGTGTACTCGTCGGAGGTTAGATTTCATCCCAAATGGGCACACTCCCGAATGATCATGGGCATACGGACACACTGTTCGTGTTCTCGAAGGCGTCTGCATCATCATCGCTGTTATCCCCCGACATACATTCTGCGCCGGATCCCCGGCCTCGTGTCATTCCTTTGCGAGACGCGAGTGCCCCCTCGCGAACCCACAATGGACAAGGAAACGGGAATCAAAGTCAGAACTCGAGTATGCGGCAAAGCACCATATTCAATTGAGAGTCGCCCTACTTTCGAGGCCATGGGGATCTACCAAAGGTATGGCTGTCGTTCATCCAACGGGACCGACCCCAATATTCAATTCATCTCCCATATCAAATTCAGTGCTATATCATTCATCGCCGGCCCCCCACCCCTAATAACAAACTTTTATGATCGACTCCCTCGAAAAAATATTCAACTTATGCTGAAAATGATAAGATCGTCTGTTCTTATACGGCTGGAGAGAGACGTGAGTTTGAAACAACACTGTCGATTCGATGTTCGCAACACATAGCAAGTGATAAGGTAAGGACTCAGATCCACAGTGCCGCTAAGTCGCAAAGCTCGGTGCCACGACGAGGCGGTAGTATTTGAGGGATATAGTTGGGTACATACAATATATCCGATGTTCAGACATAACAAACACTGTTTGATCACGAGTACTACAAGTAGTTGGTGCTACCCCGACTCCAACAAAAAGAAAGCAAATGCTTTTTACAGCTAAGATCATTGAAGACCAATTAATTCAGGTAAAGGGTTTAGTTCAGTTTGACAGATCGATTGGTATTTTCGGACAAATTCCGGACTCTCTCTGCTGAAAAAGAAAAACTCTACTTATTCAGCAAGTTGCAGAGCACAAAGCGCTGCAGTTAGTCTTATTCTCTACTCTATCATGAACACTACTACCAACCAAGCCAGCCTCCCATCGCCCCAGCTCCCCCCAGTTTTCAACCCGATGGGGCCGCCTTCCATCCCTTACCGTTCCTTACCTCGCAAAACAAACCTGCCTGCCTCGGCCGAAGATATGGAGCTCTGCATCTTTGATGCGGAGAAGTACTTCAATGAAGCCCATGACTTGGAGATGTTCGACTCGAGGAAGCATTTCCTTACACGGCATGATCCTGCTGCTGCTCCCCCAAGGCTGTCTTCAGCTTTGTCATCCACCGACACGTACGGACGGAATTGCCGGATACGGTCTTTCCGGTCGTTTGTGACTCCAACAGTTTCCTCAGAGGCGAGCTGGAATAGTCAGACTAGCCTTCTGTCGAATCCGTCGGGTTCGGTCCTGAATTTGGGCCGAGACGCCTCGTGTGAAATGAAAAGGGGGAAGGCATCACCGAGATGGCAACGGTTCAGGACAACGTGCCCTTGCCTGGGTAAGAAATCAGTCTCCATCAGCGAAAGAAGTTTGTCGTCAGAGCCCAGACAGCCGAACGGGCATGTTCCAAGAGCTACTAATGATGTAGGACAGTGTGAGAGCATGCCACAGAACTCGATCACACAATTGAGCTCGTGTAATGAAGAAATCAGCAGCAGCATACTGACATCCCGCCACAGTTTCTCTTCAGAAGCAGAGAATCACTTCCCTTCTGAGATCCGCTGCCAACAGTCCTCAATCATTGCCGGCAGGCCTTTCAGCGACGCCACCACGGTAGGATTCACTTTCCCTAACCTAAAACAATCCATTTCCAGTGCTGCCAAGGCTCACGCTGCTACAACTTCGCCATCACCGCCTCCGATCAAGAAGTTACTTGATGGATCAACCATTTCATCACAATCTCCTACAAACGCGACGATGGCTTCTACTTCAGTTTCTCTCGTTGATCTGCCATGGGAATCCCCTGACGTCTTCCAACCATCGGAAGGTGTGATGCACCCTCGACCCAAAAACCAGATCCTGATTCATCAGCCAACCAAAAACCAGTTCTTTGCTGTTCCTCCACTGAAAGTATCAGTATCTGGCCGAAAAAATGTTTCCTTCCCAGTAGACATTGATGATGCCGCAAGCGATGCGAGCTCCGACCTGTTCGAGATTGAGAGCTTCACGACACAGTCTACTACCTACCCTAATCACTCTTCGGCTACAACTCCGCGTGCGATGATGGAGTCCATGTACGAGCCAAGCGAGGCTAGTGTGACATGGAGTGTGACAACAGCAGAGGGTCCCCTAGGTGACAGGGGGAGCGTGGTCACAAGCTACTCTGTGAGTGCATCAGACGTGGAGGAGTTCACCAGGCTGCAGCTCAGGCTACACAGGGAGCTTGAGCTGAGGGGCAACAGCACCAGACAAGGAGGTAACTTTGAGGTTGTCGAGAGTGGCAAGCGGAGAAGCACTAGCAATACTAATAGCGGGGGTTTCCTGAGTTGTCGAAGCGAGAAGGCGGTGAACGTGGGGCCGAGCCCTGTGAACTTAAAGCAAGCCGGCGAGAACAGTATGTGCAGACAGGGTCACAACAAGAGCAGCACCGCCGGCGGTGGGGATAATAGTTACACAAAGGTGCCCTCATCATCGGCCGCAGCAGAGATGGCTACGGGAGTGCCAACCAGGGGATCAATGTTAAAAAACGAGAGCAGCAGGGGACCACAGCCTATATCAAAGAACGGTGCATGCCATTCCGCAAGGGTGTCCATCACATTCGCAACATGAAAGATAAACATAAGACCAACGCAGCCGCGACACGCGGCTTAGTTCGAGGAACCCGGTTCCTCGGCACGTCGTTGCGGCCCATAGGTCTCGATCGATGTCGCGGTCGTCTTGGATTGTCAGGAGTGATCGGTGTTGGTGTGAGGGTTGTTCAATGTCATGTGTTTGCAATGTCCCGTTTTTATAATAAATGGTGCTAATAATTAGATTCCGCCTAATAATACAACAATATATATATATACACACACATGTCATGGAATATTTCACTGGCATGTGTTCTCGCCTGATTGCAAAGAATTAGGACAAACAAGTAAAGGTTTGTACGGATAACCCCAGTTGCTTCTCAAAACCCATTCATTAAAACATTTGAGCGGCAAGTGCCGTTAGTTAATGCCCAAGAGTTTGAACTAAGAAGGATGTTAGGGATTGAAACCACCCCTATCAAAATCTAAAATGCTCCTAAATACGTAATAAATTAGGGCTTTATTTTTTACTCAACATCTGGTATAAATCATGTGGCCTTTGATCGTTCTTCGAGTTCTTCGAGTTCAACGTAGATGTCGAGTGCAAGTTACAAAGAAAAAAGTAATGCGCCGAAGATGGTATAAGTTCTCCTTATCAACAAAGCTTTTCTGAAAATTTTAATTGATATAGATGGGGTTTCAAACCTCCACTTTCCAATTGTATGAAGCATAGTGTCACTGTTGAAGTGGAATTCGTGATGACAAGAGTATTAAAGAAGATTGACAGTCTAGAGATAAATGTATGTTAAGTGTATTAGGACGACACTTTCTGTATTCGAGTCTAGATTTTTTTACTTGTCCCTATAAATAGAGAAATGTGCAATTATTTCAGATTAAGTGAGATTAGTAAGAGAAAGGTATTTTATAGCCCAAACACTTAAACTAAACTCATATATCCAACCTTCGTAGGTGCATCAGCTCTACAGAATGTTAAATTATTTTACAAAAGGTTTTCAGAATATACGTTCTGTTCGCACCTTCTCCCCTTTCCTGAATCATTCACACATAAACCTTAACAAGTTTGGCAGAACTCAAAATATGATGTATGCATCAGTTGGCAACATGTTCTTTACTTTTTTTCTCCCCACCAAATCTCCATATTCGATGGTGAGCACTTCGAGTATAAGAGTTTTCAAATGGAGACCATTTTCCTTTCGCAAGATTTATGAAAACTTGTAAAGGAATGCTACAAAGAAGTTTCAGGGAAACTTTAATATTTCATTTCAAAAATCATCTTGTTTCCTTCATTATACTTATGTTTATTACGTGTTTCGAATTTGTGCCATAGTAATTTGAAAAATGAGGCTTCTTAAGGAAGCCTTTCAATCTAATAAAATACTACAAGTTGCAAGAATGATGTTACGGATGATTTCGTGCTTTGTCGACAACGTCGTGCTTGAATGTCCTCATGCTTAGTCTAAGTTCTCTTCTTAATCATATTTTACTAGCCATAATGAAGGTCAATGTCCAAGAAAGTCTCCGCTTCAGTCGGGTCTTCATAGCGATCGTCTATCGTTGATCATTTCTCGGAACCCTTAGCATATCTCCGTTTCAATCGAGGTCGATGCCCTTTTAAGTATACCAACCTATGATATTATTTTCCGAAGTTTGTTTGGATTAAAATTCTTACAGTCCTACTACAACAGGGGTAGGAAGTATCCAACTGTAATACACTGCTAACTTGAACTTCTACGCATCCCAAGTTATCCAAAAATTGTTTGCTTCTAGAGACGACCAGAGGTGTGTAACGATTTCAATCAGGTGCCTTCGCGACCTCCATTTCACCTGAAATTAATGACGAGTCCATGTTTCATAGTGGAACTCATTGAAACTCTCATTTTCCAATTTTGAATATCCTAAACCTAAACTAACAAAATCACTAACTACCCTCATTCATCCGAAGTGTGGTTCGCTGGTGTGTCTCTAAGGAACCCTTCGATTCTGAGCCTCATCCTTTAAGCTAAAGACATCCAAATTGAGGTGTCCTCCAATCTGCATCCCTTAATATAAAAAAATACAAGTCCCATTTCACTTCAAGTTTTTCACGGACATCACCCCCATCTACTTACATCTTCGGTCGATTTTCATTGCAGCGGGGACTCTCCTTCACCCAGATGATGTTGGGATGTTGCATTTACTACATGTGGATGGGGCGGTGAGTAGGTGAGCGTTCGTGCCGCCCCAGACACTTCTATTATTTTCTCGTCACTTCTGAGAACGTAGACATCAATTTTTTTTTCACATAATTTACGTATATGAGATATAAGTGATTTGAGTGGTTTTTAAAATTTCGAAGTTATGTCCCAATAATTTCATACTGACTTTTTTTTATTATATATTATTAGTTATAAAAAAATCACTGACGATAAGTCCCCCTAATAACACAAACCATATCTGTAAGACTTGCACCGCATAACAAGAAGCTAGCTTTCCAAGCCTTGTGAAGGGCTTAGTCTCCATTTAAATGATTAACTAACCAATCTCAATCCGACAATCAAACATACACACACAACCGAAACACGCATATACATCACAACTAACCATCCAAAATATACACAAATTTCGACCCTATTATGTACCTCTATTCACAAGTGGGATCGTTTCTTTCGGCGTTTTATTTATGGTATGACAACTAATATATACATTAAACATATGCTTTTATCCATGCAGTTGACATTTTCAATATATGCAATGTTGGACATATCTTTGGCATTTGTTTCTGTTGTGATAGTTTGGAAAGTGGTGCTTTGCGGTATCACAGGAAGGGTTTTGCGGAACTGCTACGACACAGCGAAGTGTTTCTGGAAATAAGGAACAAGGAAATTTTGAGAGGATATTTTGGCTAACTGCGGAGCCTTTTTCTTTTCTTACGACCAGAATAACTTCTTGGTCTTTTTCTTACACGTCTTACAACATTTGAAGATTGCTTCTCCTTTTATAGTGTCCTAGGAAAGATCTAGAGAAAGCATTTAATGTACCTTAATTCCTAGGTCATTAACTTCACCCCACTTCCAAGGTCATTAACACCAAGGCCATTAACATCATCTCACTACCACACTTAATGAGATTGCAAATTAATACGACATTTAACATCATCTTTTAATTTGTAATCTTTAGAAACTCTTGAACAACTCGAGCTTCTCGAAATTCACGACCTTTGTTAGAACATCGGCGGGCTGGTCCTGAGTATGAATAAACTCCATAAATATCTCCTTCTTCACCACCATTTCTCTGATAAAGTGATGGTATAATTCAATATGCATTGATCTTGCATGAAACACGGAGTTCTTGTCACAGCAATGGTTGACTGATTATCACAGAATACTATTGTTGGATGAGCAACCTTCTACTGTAACTCTAGCAATAACTTTCTTAACCATATTGCTTCACGAATTGCTTCATTTGCTGCAATGTATTCTATTTCAGCTGATGATAACGTCACAGTGGCTTGCTTATTCAAACTCCAGGAGATGAGTTTTGTTCCAAGACAGAAAAGATATCCTGACGTACTTCTTCGATCATCAACACTTCCTGCCATTCTAGTACTTCGCATACTTGAGCGAGGTTTAGCGATTGGGCAATCCTTACGCGTCAATTTTGCTTCATTAACTTTTCCTGCGTGAGTGAACTTCTCCGTAAAATCAAATCTGGGCTGTTGTGAGTAACCCTTTGCTACGAGACGAGCTTTGTGCTTTTATACACTTCCATGCTCATTGAACTTTGTTTTGAATACCCGCTTCAAGCCAATTGCTTCTTTTCCTTTGGGAAGGTCTACTAGGGACCGAGTATCTTTCTTCTCGATACTAAGCATCTCTTCTTTAATTGCATTTCTACAATTTTCTTCTTTTGCGGTCTCTTTGAAATTCTGCGGCTCAAACATAGCAAGTGCAAAGTTAGCTTGCTCGTAAACTTCAGTTAATGAGCGGTACCTCCTTGGTTGCATATCATCGTCATAATCTTCATTATCTAAATTTGCTCTCGAGGAACTAGCTGCTGTTGTATCAGTGAGATTTGAGGAAGGCACTACTGCTGGTTCTTCTGGATAAGAAAATGTAGGCTGAGTCTGAGAAGACTCGTTCTCCCACTTCCACACTGCATTTCCATAGAAAATAACATTTCTTGAAATTACTAGATAGTTAGTCTTTGGGTCAAACAAACGATAACCTTTAAATTCTTCACTATAACTAATAAAGATTAGCTTCTCACTCTTCTCATCAAACTTCTCCTTCTTCTTCGTCAAAAGAGCATATGCTACACATCCAAATACCTTCAAGTGATCAACCACGGGTTTCCTCTTATGCCATGCTTCGTAAGGCGTCTTGTTCTAAACAGCTTTCGTCGGTGATCGATTGAGAATGTAAGCTATTATATTTACAGATTGGCCCACAATGAATTCAGAAGACCCTTGCCTTTGAGCACACTTCGAGCCATCTCAACAATAATCATGTTCTTCCTCTCAACAACGCTATTCTGCTGAGGTGAATACTCCACAGTAAGCTGTCGTTGTATGCCTTACCGTTTGCAATAATCTAGAAACGGCTTGTAAATGAATTCTCCTCCACGATATGTCCTCAAAGTCTTTATTTGATATCCACTTTGCTTCTTTGCATTAGCTTTGAAACTCAAAAAAGTAGTGAAAGCGTCCGATTTCTTTTCAAGAAAGTATACCCATATCATACGAGTGTAATCATCGACAAATAAGAGAAAGTATCTCCTGTTACCGATTGTTGGAGTTTGGATGGGACCACAAATCCAAGAGGGAATCATAAAAGGTGAGACCACCTTAAATAATGCCTTGTGTGCCACTATAGGGCCCAAATACTTGCGCGAATATTTCTTCCTTTACTTTCTCATTATGTTGTTGCACACTTACAGACATTTCTTTTAACAGAAAAGAAAGATATACTTCTCATATTTGATGATAATCATCCACCCTCAAACTTTGATGTGACATTTGTTTAGCCTAAATTTTTTTAGTATTTAAAATTATCATTTCAATTTCGTTTACCTATCAAAAGTATTAAACTAGTATTCTTAGATTCTTCTTTTAAAAAAGAAAAGTTTCAAACTGTTTTTTTTACATGGATTTCAAAATTTTAAGAATGTAGCTAATAGATTTAAAACATTTTAAGACTCTTTTCTCGAGAAGAATACTAACCAAAATATGCTCAAACATTTCTGGATTGATGAAACTTTATTATCAATATTAGGTTCTGGACGGTAGGTTATGGGCGAGGTACTCGGAATCTACCGTAATTTACTTTTAGAACTTAGAAGCTACCTTGCGAATGAAAGAATCACCCAAAAGCCTACTCCGTCGGTTTTAGTATTGGTTTCTGTTATTGAACTAGTTCCAATTCTCTCGTCCAATCATGCAACATAATTATTTAACGTGTAATTTGTTTAACACGAACTTGCAGGATTTTTTACATGATAATTCTTTTTGAACTACATTTAAATCACTAGTTAACTTAAGTAGCTCGAGCACAAGATGAAGAGGTTAACTGAGTTCAGAATTGTTGACTCAAGATCGAAGTAGTTTAGGCCAGAGAGTTGAAAACTTTTATACCCAAAAAAAAGAAGTGCATCAAAATGGACATACTGAGTCTTGACAATAGTGTTTTTGGTCTTTTAGGAAGGAAAATAATGCTAGGTTCTAGAAAAATTAGGACGACTTTAACCCCGATTATTATAAATTATAATTTATTCTAATTTATAAATGTAATTTTAATTTTTAATTTCTTACTCTTACAAATTAATTATATTATTTTAGGTTATAGATTTTTCGGATTGATTTCGAACCGATTTTAAAAAATTAAGAACATGAAATTTACCCATTTATTCGAGAACATGTCTAAAAACTAACACCTATAATATTGGTTCCAGTTCTACATCTTTGAGAGGAAAATCCCATGTAAACCTAGGGAACAGGAGGATTTGGGGAGGGGAATTCTTTTAAGAAAGAAAAAAGTTAACCTACTCTGCCCAATGAAATGGGGCCAACGTGGGGGATGCATGCACAGTGTTACGCTCAGTCTTGTCTGCAAAAATATTGTGCTTATTATTATAACAATTTCTTCAATACCTGTGTGTGTTAGTATTTTGCTTCGACTGCAATTTTTTTGATTCATCTCTGGTTCGAAATTTCTTTCTTTCATTCTCAGCTTGTATTGTAAAGTGTTCCAGATAGAGATGTGTTGGGTCCCAGGAATAAATAAAATTGTAAAACATTAAGAACAAAATCTTTTAAAAATCATTGTAAGAATAAAAGTATGTTTCAAAAGTACAACAGCAGCAGCATGTCCACCAAAGTAAAGCATAAATATTATGCGACTGAAATGTGAAGGTCTTTCGATTTCACTCCCCACAGACACAAACGCACACCCATCAAGATCCTGCTGGCATCCACTTTGTCATTTTCTTTATATATATATATATATACACCCATCTTCATTCCTTTCCCAAATCTCCTGGTAAAAAGAAAAAGAAAAATCCGAGTCCCTTGCTTCGGACTTCACATTGTTTCATCATTACAATTTTGGCCAGAAGGAGAATAAAAAAACAAAACAAAGGGATAAAATCCTAGGAAATCTTGCATGCATGTTTGATGATGATCGGTTGTGCATGCACTTTGTCACCGTTTTCATCTCCCCTGTTCTGCAGAGGATTCATGGCTTCTGTTGCTCTTCTGGTGTAAATGTCAGTAATTGTTTGTGTTTTTCCCTTGGAATGTGATGATGGGATCTCAAGGCGGCCGAGGAGGAGGAGGAGGTGGCGGCGGCAACGGTGCTGGAGGTTCCATGTTCGGCCTAACCTTGGATGAGGTCCAAACCCAGTTGGGGAACTTGGGGAAGCCGCTCGGCAGCATGAACCTTGATGAGCTATTGAGGAGCGTGGGCGAAGCGGACTCGGCCGCCCGCCCTTTGTCGGGGGAGCTTAGGAAGAAGACCGTCGACGAGGTGTGGAGGGAGATCCAGTTGGAGAAGTGTGGGAGTGGGGTTGGAGACGGACATAAAGGAGATGAAGGTGATGGGACCGAAGGGGGTGAATCTGTCGGAGAAAGGAAGCCGACGTTTGGGGAGGTTACGCTAGAGGACTTCCTGGTGAAGGCTGGGGTCGTTGCAGAGATCGAATCTCTTCATGGGGATAAAGCCGGCGGGGGATCCGAAGTCGGTGTCGGTTCGGGTCTGCCCAGTTCCGGGACGAATCTCCCTCACTGTGTTCAGTGGATGCAATATCCCCGTCAGGATATGAATCAACAGAATGTCGTGACGGTTTTCCCGCTTCCTCTGCCGAAGGACGGTATACCTCCGGCCTCGATGCTCACAGACACGCGAGTTCACTGTCAAAACATGGTCATGGGACGGGATAGGACAGTCCAGAGGAGGCAGAAGAGGATGATCAAGAATAGGGAGTCTGCCGCTCGATCACGAGCAAGGAAACAGGTTGTTTAACTGGAAATCGTGCATTGAATATGTGAGCTTAGGTATTGGATTTTTTTTTTTTTTATTTGTTCATCGTTTGCTTGCAGGCGTATACACATGAGCTGGAGCACAAAGTGTTGCGGCTGGAGGAAGAGAACGCTAGGCTCCGGAGACAGATAGTAAGTCCTTTTTATCCGGATTCCAGATGTCGGCTGTCTTATTGTTAAGTTTTCCGGCAATCATAGGCCGAGGTTTGCCATGTTCCAGTTCCATGACTGGACTGGCATTACATACATTGAGAGTAGGCAGAAGAACATCATGTTTGGTTGGTTGGATGTTCATCCTTATTTTCTGTTAACTTGTTCATCGGAATGGGCATAATGGCATTACATATGCCTTAAATGTTTATTTTATCCTAAAAATACTCCTAATTTTATTTCATTTTTCTTTTTATATTTAGCTAGTATATTTATTCCAAATTAAATTATTCAATTAAAGCTTGAGGGTACTTTTGTCATGTAGAAAGCATTCCTTTGTTTAACTATTTTTCTAACAAAAACAAAAGAAAGCACATTAAACAAAAAAAAAGGTGATTCCATTCCATTCATTATTCATGAAATCATCATTCCCGGGAACCAAAGCGAGATCTTTAAATGATGATCTTTCCAATCCTTTCTACCATCTGATGAGTTTAATCATGTATTCATTAGCTGATGAATGGATGTGTACTACCCGCAGCAACCCGCAATATCTTTTATTTGTTGCAGGAGGTGGAGCAAATGTTTCCGAGCGAACCGCCAGCCGAGCCGAAGGCCCCGAAGCTTAGAAGGACAAGTTCAGCACCCGTTTGTGTGTCTCCCCCACATATAACTCCGGCTTTTCATTCGACTGGGGCCTCGTGACGGATGGGGAGGAGTTCCTGGGAGAGGCCTCCTCGCCTTGCGATTGCCGAAACATTTTCGAATGGACCCTAATTGCTCGAGAGAGTCCCTTTGTGGTTATCGATCAACTCTTGTTCAAACTTTTTAGTGTCATTACTCCAAATCGGAGGAGTTTTTTTTTTATGTCAATTTCCTTTTTTTGCAACGGAAAACTAAAACTTCCCTTTTCAACAAACATTTCAAATTCTTTATCTGATATTACCATACTTTGCAATTCATAATTAATAAAGCTCTAGAAAACATTAAATTAATTTATATTTAATATATTGATATTGTTAACAACGGTCCTTATGGCAGAGACGTAGTTAATGTACTTCAAATTTATTGATTTAATATATTTTGTAGTTTATTATGTTTCGTAAGTTTTTTTTTTTAAATATTTTATAATTATAAAAAACTATATTTAATGAGATTAATAATTATTTTTTTACTATTTATATCTTAACGAATGGCCTAACGCATTAACAAAACACTTAATATAATATCAGCTAATTAATATTTCTGTCTCTTATACACATCTATCTTAACGAATGGCCTAACGCATTAACAAAACACTTAATATAATATCAGCTAATTAATATTTTAGGAGTGACTAAAGACTCAACTATCCTTTTCTTTTTATTGAGCATATAGACTTAAATTTTTTTAGCCATGAGAGAGGGTTCAAATAATTAAAGAATTATTTAATAGTTTTATATGAATGAATGAATAATTTTTAATTTGATAAGACAAATTCTGAAATTAAATATGTTTTTATTTATTATTATTTTTGTTTAGAGTTCAAAAGTTTAAAAAAATGAAAGGATTCTTAATCCTGTGAAATATATTAAGAACTTCAATTATAAAATATTTTTTAAATTTAAAAAAATAAAAATTAAAATTTAACTAATTAGATTTTTTTTTTAATGAAAAGAGAATTCATATACCAAATATATTGAGGAAATGCAGCAAAGATAGTCAGTAAAATATATTTGTAATTGATTTTGTTCCACAAAGTAATTGGACTTTCCTTTCCTCTAGCGGAAAAACCCTACGCCCTCATCTCATCTCATCTCCCATCCGTGCAGGAGAAAGGAAGTTCAGAGCCCCGACCGCAACTCCCTCCTCGACGGCAACATGTCTTCGTTGAGGAATGCAATCAATCGGAGGGCTCACAAGGAGCGATCGCAGCCGTACTGCCCTAACCCCCTCCTCTCTCTCTACTTCTCGTCTTGGTTTGAACTAGTGTGCCGGCGATTGGTATAATGATGCTGTGCCTGGACGTAGTCAATCGAGGAGGACATTTGGGCTTCTTGAGAAGCATAAGGACTATGTCGTCCGTGCCAAGGCCTTCCACAAGAAGGAGGAGACCCTCCAGAAGCTCAAGGAGAAGGCTGCTTTTAGGAACCCCGACGAATTTTACTTCAAGATGATCAAGACCAAGACTGTCGATGGAGTACACCGGCCCGAGTAGGAGCATCCCTCTGGATTCGCTTGTTTCTAATGGATTCATATTTGATGATTTTCTTATGGGATGTTGAACTTGAGTGTAGGAGTCAGGGCAAGAGGTACACCCAGGAAGAGCTCATGTTGATGAGGACACAGGACATGGGGTATATTCTCCAGAAAATGCAGAGCGAGAAAAAGGTTACTGGGATGGCCAATTTTTCACGGAGTATCTAGATTGGATTCTTCGCATAGTGTAATCCCCTTTTCAAATCGTCACTGCTCGATGCAGAAAATCGAAAGGCTCACTGCGACGTTGCACTCCCTTGATGACCGTGGTTCGAGCAGCCATGTTTACTATGCAGAAGACAGGTTAGGCGAACAGATAATGAAAATAATTGTGTTTATTATTTTGTGTTGCTCTGTTGTCATTCTATTCTGAAAAGGATGTTTTATTTCGCTTAGCCAGATAATTAGTTTTCTATTTCAGTCTATTCTTTGTATTGATGGTTACAAACACGGCAAATTTTACTTTTCATGAAAGTTGTGTTCAGGCGTGAATGTAGCATGTAAGCATATTGCTGCTTATATAAGCAGTTGCATGAATAGAAGGATATGGATCTAGTGGAGATTGCTAAGCTTTGTTGGATGTGCCTCATTTCAGTAGGCCATGAGTTATTCTAGCCTTTTACTCGGTATTATATTTTTGTGCAGAGACGAGGCAAGAGAGATTCAATCAAATTCTTCCCGAAACAGTTTGGCTTTGGATTCTAAGCCTATTCCAAAACGTATTCAAAGGTACAGTTATGATTCACCTTTAGTGAAGTTAGGGGAGCTTTGCTTTGTGAATTAGATAATCTGGAGCTGTATGAGCTTATAGAAAAATGAACTGGAAAAAGAAAGAAAGAAGAGTTGTTCAATGTACGTGCGGAGTTTTTCTTCATGGAATGTTCTATTGGGGCATTTTCATGTAAAGTTTGAAGCGTTGACTTTGTGGATAGATTTATTAGGAGTCGTCTGAGTCTCGCTTTTTGTCCTGCTGTTGTGATTTCATAGTCTAAGGGGCACTTCTGTGTGGTTGGATGGATACATATGTTGTTTGTTTGATAAGGTGAACTGTGACAGTGCCTTTGTTAAAAAGCCAATCTTCCCCATGGATCCCGCAGGAAAATGTCGGAGTCTTACAGAGAACTAGAGGCAAGAAAAAGTAGAGTAAAAGACTTGGAGAAAATATACATGGAAATGGCTTTGCAGAAAGAGTTACAAGTAAGCCAAGCTCTGCCCCTTGTTCTTTTGCGTTCAGTCCCCGCCCAATCTTTGTGTAGAAAACCATTCCGACAAACCGTGACAAATGCAGAAGAAGGGTAGGAAGCGCAAACTCCGCGAAGAAGAGATAGGCTCCCCGACCCCTCGGCCTGTGTACAAGTGGCGAGCAGAAAGAAAGCGATAAGGGGTTGAAGGAAGTCACAAAATGTTTGTTCTTGGCTGATTCAAATGTTCCCGAAGATGGTATGCAAAATTGGTAAGCCAGGGTTGGGGGCTCATTTTTGCCATGGTCTTACTCGAAATAGATGCCATGGAACAAACATTACGGACGAAATAGTCCTCTCTTTCGATACTTACTCGAAATAGATGCCATGGAACAAACATTACGGACAAAATAGTCTAAAGACGAGTTCGATTTTGTTATTGCAAGATATTCATGTTTTTTTCCTCCGAACCAAGAATACGCGGGGGGGCAAAAGCGTAAAAGTACATATCCTGCTAAAAATTGAAGGTGAGGCGGAATTTAAGAATAGAAGAGAATTTGCGTGAAAGTCGCTCTTCTTCACCATCCTCCTCGAAACGCGGTCGTTTTCTCAACTCACCCACATCCCCCGCCCCAGTAAGCACTTTATATATAAATACATATATAGACAGAGACAACGGTTCTATCTCGATTTTTAGCCACCGGTTGGTTTGGTTCCCCACCCCACAACACCACACCACGACATTACCGCATCGTTCGCTGTCCCCCTAAATCCTCCAAAGATCCGCTCTCCTTTTGCCTTCCTTTGTTTTCATTCTCGGTGGTGCGATCGCAGGAGATTCAGGGGTTAACATGGCCGACCAGCTCACCGACGATCAGATCTCCGAGTTCAAGGAGGCCTTCAGCCTGTTCGACAAGGACGGCGATGGTTCGTCTTCCTTCTTTCCTTCTTCTCCCATCTCCACTTTCCTCGCTCCGTCCCTTTGTTTCCGATTCCGAGTCGGTACTCTTGGTTTTTCCATGCGATGGCCGACGCAGATCGAGAGGGTGTTACTGTTGTGATTTCGGCTGCTTTCCTTTCTTAGTGTCTGTTCTTTTTCTTCGCCTGGAGAGGTGGTGGAGGAGGACTCGATTGTTGATGTAGTGGTACGTCGGTTGTTGTCGTGCCTTTTTACTGCCGAAATTCTCTGGACGCCTGGTGTACGGCGTATGTTGCGTTGCTTATGCATTGTCCATTTGCAGGTTCTCCTTTTTGTTGTTTTTCCCCTATTTGGTGTTTATTTTTTTGTTCCTTTCCGTTTTGAATGTTGGTATTGGTAGGAGCAGGATGAGAAACTTATCTACATAAATTGTTGTTAATGTTCCTCTGTGGGCCGGAGATTGTGGTTGTCAGGATTTGACCTAAGAAAAGGTTGAATTCAAGTTTTGGTATATGCGTCTTGATGATATACCTTCTGTTTGACGAGGAATCCCATTATCATCTTCTGTCATTTTTATGATTAGATTTGCACCAGCTCCTTCATTTTACCGGTTCAGCTTTTTATCTGGGATTAGCAGGGCCTGTGTTCTTATTGACGTAATTTTGAGTCGCTTCAATTAAATATGTGGACTTAGAGGGAGATGTTTTTAGGGATTGGATTCTGTTCGGAATGGCGTAGAATAGGATTAGAAGAGAAAAGACGTTTGCAGTCATATAACAGTTGTAATTTGAGACACACATATCACTTGATTTTATATACGGAAGTGTTGAGTTCTTGATAAAACTCCCTGGACATTGTTTATGGAGGATGATGTTATATGCTGTACTTGTCTTTGAATGATGTTGCACCCAACTGACTCACTATGCCATTTTGTTTCTTCGTTTCGTTTTTGGTCGGTGGTGGTACTGCTTGTTGTTTGAAATCAATATAATAACAAGCAATAAAGTAGTATGGTCACTAAAGTAGTGGAGGTTCAAACATGAGTTGTCGCTAAGGTCCTTATATGTTCGTTTTGGTAAACAGTCAGGGTGCCTTCTCGGGATTCTGTCAGCTTCTTATTCTTCCATAAATTGATGACCAATATGCTGATATTACTGTTGGGATTCCCAGGTTGCATCACTACCAAGGAACTTGGAACCGTGATGAGGTCACTCGGGCAGAACCCGACGGAGGCGGAGCTTCAGGATATGATCAATGAAGTCGATGCTGATGGCAACGGAACCATCGACTTCCCTGAGTTCCTCAACCTCATGGCCCGGAAGATGAAGGATACCGACTCCGAGGAGGAGCTGAAGGAGGCGTTCAGGGTCTTCGACAAGGACCAGAATGGTTTCATCTCCGCCGCCGAGCTGCGCCATGTCATGACCAACCTTGGGGAGAAGCTGACTGACGAAGAGGTCGACGAGATGATCCGGGAGGCCGATGTTGATGGTGACGGACAAATAAACTACGAGGAGTTCGTCAAGGTGATGATGGCCAAGTGATTGATTGCCTGTGAAAGCTATCCTAAAAGAACATTGTCCAAGGGAAGAATACAGGGAGGAAACACCCCCTTACTATATATCATCTCAAGTCCTTGTTCCCACTCTAGAGTTTTTTCTTTTTATCATATATTATCTTTCATTGTGATGAGACCCGTGTTTTATGGGATACTTCCGTCCTATTTGGCTTGCCTTAAATGGTTTCTCGCATGTCGTATTGTTTTTTTGACCCGAGTAACCAGAAATAATCTTGTGTTTGAATGATTTGTTTGGGACTCTGCTAGATGACGGAGTGGTGTTGTGTTGTTTTCAGATGTTTCCCTCGATCTCTGCTTGGGCATGTTATTCGTTTTGAAATTTCATATCACGACCATGATGGTACTTTATATGTTCATGGTTGGTTATGGCACGATGGAAATAGTTTCTTAGGGTGCCCAACTTCGGACAATATACTCACAACACTGCTGTAACTTGACGCTGTATTCTCATGCATCGATAGTACTGAAAGCCTCTTCTTCATGTGTTACCGGGAGAGAATTCTGGCATGGGGATGCTTTCGGACACCAGCATTGGCTTCAACATCTTGATTGGAAAACTCTTTTGCTGTGCTTTCTTCGCGGTTTTTTCCCCCATCTTCCTTGGGGAACCATTTGCCTTGCGCCGGGCACGCTTCCCAGACAGCCTTCGTCCACTGTCAGGGATCGTACCTATCTTGACAAACTCAAAGAAATCGCTCACTGTTCTCTGATGGATGTAGTAGGTTGAAACAGCGACCAGGGATGCTCCGGCTAGGGCGGCCACTGCCATGTGCAACTTGTATGTTTCCATCTTCGCCTCTTTAATCCTTGCTATGAAGTCCAATTCCCCATTTTATATGCCAATGAAGCGTGGATATATTCCGTCCCATGCAGTTGGCCGCTGCGGCAAAGAATTTATGCTGAAGATTTCGTAAAGCATACAGGGAGGGCATAATGATGGTTGTGGGCATATGACAACAAGTTGGCCGTTCCAGTATTCTTTCTTCCCTCAAGGAATCAGAACAAGCAATTTGGAGGAGAATCAATCTTGTCATCCGGGTAAAAAGATGCTCTCCTTTCTTGAACTCTAGTGGACGTGTGCCGTGAAGACTGGCTTCAGTTTCGAGCGATTTTGCCAGAGCATAGAGCCAGCTTCGGCATATTCTCTTTTTGCTTCATTCATGTTTTCTCATCATTCCGATCTCTTGATCCCGGGAATATCTCGAGGTCTTGAGAATATTATGATCATCACAATCTTTGTCGGCCAGTTATGGCAATGAAGTGGCTTCTGGCGCACAAAACTTATGTCTAATGCACGGGAAACTGGGAGTGTCTGTTGTACAGAACAGTGCTGAATAATCCTTTTTCTACTGACCAGAATTCGTAGTCGGGGCTCTCCATAAGGTGCCTAAAGTGATGGGTTTCTACGCACACGGCGGCGGAAGCAAATTTTAACAAAATTACATAAAAAAATCACCCAGGAAATTGTGTTATGTATAAATCTGATCAAGAAAATGTTTATTGGGCATACCTTGCCTTTAGTCTGAATACATGTAGCAGAAGGGAGAAATCACCTCTAAATTACGATCGTCTTCAAGAACCTCAAGCGCGACTTTTCTAGTGGTATCCACGTACACGGACACGAACAATTTGTCCCATTGGTGCCCTCGAGACACGTCTGTTAATCTTGAATAATTAAAATAAAAAACAATTTATTATTTATTTATTTATTTTATTTCTATAGACCAAACTTTGGCACTTGGGCCTTAGCCCATATTGAAACAAAATAAACATCGGCCCGTCTAATAAGTCCACTCGACCCCAGTAGCTTCCATTTATCCAGAATAAATTAATAATCCAATTAATTATGACGCTGGACAGTATCAATTAAAACTTAATATATTGTTCGTGATAACGTGCTATTGCGTGCGACTCTCTAAATTCTATACACGGAGGTAGTGGAAGTCCATATACAAACTAAGGTAACCGTCTAGCAACAATTTTCAGTCATCCAACGTGATAGAATAATGGTCATGAATCATAAACCACTATGAACCGATTACTGTGTAATTCAATCTCTTCACCTAACTGATATCCCAATTAATTCGACGTAAAATACATCATCACCAAATTAATTGTTTTACTTGATTATCAAGATATAATAGACTTTAAAACATTCCTCCCATTGCCAGGATTTTAGAGTCACTAATATCTCTATCAAGTGGTCTGTTAACTCTCTAATCCAAGAGAGCGATGAATCCTATATTGATTCAATACTATTCTCTCTACTATTTGTCACACACCCATAAATCGTATTATTCACAATCCGGTTAAAGACGACTTTTAACGATGTCAAAATGCACAAACTCCACGCATATAATAAATGAAGGTCTCAAGTCAAAAGATCAGTTACACTCGTCGATAAAAAGAATTGACCAATGATGTTTAATATATGTTATCCTCTTAAACGGGTCGTGTCCAATAACCATAATCTTAGGATACTCCTCTTAGGTCTATCTTGACCTTAGTTATACTTAGCAATGATCTAGATGTCCATGTCCCCTCTAAATATCATTCCGATCACGGACTATTTCATATTAATATACTCAATAATCTGCGGGAGTTTATCATTAATAATTTTACGTGCAGAAAAGTAAAATAGTCAATGACAAATACTCGTCTTTATTAATTATTTATCCACAAATACAATAAAGTGTATTGGTGCATAAGTGCATACACTAACACGAAGATGTCTCGCCGGTAACCAATCCTCTCCGATAGGCGGTGACAATACTGTCACGGTCTTTATGAGTCGAATCTTCTCGTGGCATGGCCGCGATGCATCGTTGGTTGGGGGAACGCTGCCCTCAGACCCCCCACTCAGCATTCCGCTTAGTGACTCCTTTTTCCCGTCCACGTCTACTACTACTACCGCCAAAGGACATACCAGAACAGTAAGCTGTTCGTCCTCAAAAAGGCAAATGCCATTATCATTCTTGGAAACCTACTACTACTACTGCCGTCTCTTTTCAAGCGAAGGAGAGGGGAAATGGCGAGGATCATGTTACATGCTTGAAGGCATGGGTCGGTGAAGGACGTTTCGTGGAAGGCTCCATGAGCAACCGTTCGTGAGGGAGGCACGAACAATCATGACTAGTCGCGATAGGGTGTGTCCATGAGGGGGCACGACTGTTCTGAAGGATCATGTCTAGTGGAAAGGGGGCCCCCCTTCGGGGGACTAAGGGGGCAGTTGCGTTGGCACCCCCTGAAGTCATATACCCCTTCGTGTAGCGTTGTAACATTTGATGAAAAGCCACGACCCCCTATAAGAAGGCTTGTAAAGGGGCGTTGGTATGTAACTTGTATTCTGGGATTTTGAGTGAAATATAAAGAGTGTCCTTCACCTAAAACACTTGTTGGCTTCCGTTGTGCATAGGCTGGTCGTGCTCGTAGGCGAGACACGACGCCCACATGATGGTTTTACTTGATAGAGAGAGTACCCATGTGACAGATCAGACTAGCGCAACTCCTTATTTAATCATCCCCCGATGTCATCGTTTCCTACTGTGATTCGAACCAGGGAAAAAAGCAATCTGTTAATACGAGCTGGATGATCGTTTCATTGTTCTACTTTTAGTTTTAGTAGTTGGCATTACTGCATTGTGGTTCCCCAAAGGAAGAGGACAAAGGCCAATTACATCGTTTGGTGAGGCAAATGATTCCGAGGGATAATAATTTAATAAATATGACGGTGGGCATATCTTTTCAAAGATGACGTTTCGCATTTCAATAAGAAAACTCAACGCCAACCCCCAAATCCTCATCGTCATAGTCATCCCCCTATCGTGTTTCGTTTTCCAAAAAAATAAAAATATCACGAGGAGTGGTGACTGACCCACCCACTACCCAAAATCACCACCGGGTACCGGGGAAAAGTCCAGGGCTCAGCTGTAAAATTTCATCTTCTTCTTATTATACGCACTTGATCAAATACGAGGAAGTAAGTGAAGGTGAATTGTATGTATCAAGAACCACTTTGGGAGTTTGAACACATACACCCAAACCTCGTACTTGTCGCGAGTGCCCGTGACCCCAACAACTACTCCGACCTCATTCCCCCATCAACCCTCGAGTTTTGTTATTTAATACGTCATTTTGGCGAAATATATAATTCCCCAACTAATTCACCAAAATCGGTCTTACAAAAGTCAACTTTGGTGCTCAAGGAAGTCGGCCTTTCGATTTTCTAAAACGGAAGTCGGCCTTACAAAGACCGACTTCCCCACACTTAGAAAAAATTTTTGACAAACGAAGTCTGGAATGCCTAGGAAGTGGGCTTTTGTAAGGCCGACTTCGGTCTTGGCGAATGGAAGTCGGTCTGATCTATTCATCCTATTCGATATCGTATTATTTTTTTTTTTTTTGCTTTCGAATTAAAAAAAAATTGGCAAGTGAGGTAAGTCGGTCTTTGTATTAAATATTTTTTTTTTTGCCATTAAATTTAAAAAAAGAAAAAAATCCTAATCGAGGAAGTAAAGGCCACTCTCTGAATGACCATTAAAATTTTTTGTCAAATTAAGGAACAAAACTCACCAACCCCAACCTTCCGCTTTGCTTACCTCCACACCTTATCCAGACGATAAAAACCCACAAAGACAAAATCGTTTTCTTCTTCTTTCGTCTTATTTATTTTCTTTATAAACCCACACGAGCCCACAGCCCAATACTTCCATCCAATCCAAATTATTTTTGCCTGGGATTGGAATAACCAGCCCCTGTCCGAGAGGGTAATCAACCGCCAGTATCAAACTCATCCTTTATTGCCTTCGCCCGGGTGACGTGAAAGAAAGGGGAAGGCTGTGAAATGAATGATTGTTTGTGTTTTAGTTTCTTTGATTGATTGAGCGGCTCTTCTGTTATCTGGCTGCATAAATACAGTCCCTACCCAATTTAATTCATTGTGGTGGGGAGGCTTCCTTAAAGAAGAGGGTCGGCTCTCCAACCTCAACCCCAACCTTAACCTTTGGATTTGTGTGAGTTCGAGTCGTTTCAGTGGCTCTATCCGATAATTATCCTCTTTTGGGGATGTCTGTTTTGATAGATTGACTTTGGATGTGTAGTTAGTCAGGTGGAATGAATGTGCTTGAAAAAGTTATGGGGTTTCCCAGAGGTCTTCTGCTGTTTGTCTTGATCGGGATTTGTTGCTCGCTGGACCGGTGTTCCGCGAGCTCGAATCAGGAGGCGGAGTTGCTCGTCAGTTCTTCCGAGCCGACAGGCAGGCCGATACCCTCCACCCTGTTTGGGATGTTCTTTGAGGTTAGTGTGCTTGCTTGGTCAATTCGCTTTTGGAGATATCTCGTTTTGCTAGGAAATGCTGCGACGGTATTTACTTGTTGAATTGATGTAGAATGTCATTCCGGGTTGTGATTTAAATGTGTCGTAATCAGAGCATCGCTTTTTCTGCAGGAAATCAACCACGCTGGGACCGGCGGGCTGTGGGCGGAACTCGTTCGCAACCGAGGTGATCTATTCAAGTTTACAGAAGTTCTCTATACTCAAATTGCGTGTTTTTCATTCTGAGGACACGAGACAATGTGCTTCCAGGGTTCGAAGCTGGCGGTCCAACCGCTCCCTCCTACATTGAACCTTGGTCGATCATCGGGAACAGAACGTACTTGGATGTTGGAACCGACCGTTCGTCTTTGTTCGAACGTAACAAGGTTGCGCTCAGGATGGAAGTGCTCTGTGATAGCACGGGTGATAACATTTGCCCGGCTGGTGGTGTCGGAGTTTACAACCCAGGATTCTGGGGCATGGTAGGTCATCTCGCAATTCTTAAGTTTTTCTCATCGATCTGCAATGGGGACTTCCATTTTCAGAATTAATGATACTTCTGCTTTTGTTTTGTTGCGGTTTTAGAACATACAACAAGGGAAGACCTACGACGTGGTCTTTTATGTTCGATCATCCGGAGCCATTAACTTGACCGTATCCTTGACTGGATCGAGTGGGTCATCACTTGCATCTACAATTGTTCTGTAAGCAATACATAAACCTGCATTGCAACATATCTGTGACTTGATACCTACGATTAATTTCTGTTTGCCAAATTGTAGAGTTTCTGATTCCGATGGCTCAAAGTGGTCAAAGGTGAACTTCCAGTTGCAGGCTAAGGACACAGATACCAATTCCAGGCTTCAGTTGACCACTTCCAGTAAAGGAGTAATCTGGCTTGATCAGGTGTCAGTTATGCCGTCGGACACGTATAAGGTCTGTCTTTAGCCCCTATCGATCTACACAAGCTTTCAACGTAGGGATGGCGTAGAGTGGCAAAATATGAGTAGAATTTTCCAATACAGGGACACGGTTTTAGGACTGATCTCATGGAAATGCTTTTGGGTTTGAAACCTCGATTCCTGAGGTTCCCTGGTAATTGTCTTGATCTAATATTATCTGCATTCCACAGTAACATTTGGATCGCCGTTACAGTTTTCTTCTTCTTCTTCTCAAGTCAAATAATTTGGACCAGGCGGCTGTTTTGTTGAGGGTGCGAAGCTGAGAAATGCATTCCGGTGGAAAGAAACCGTCGGACCGTGGGAAGAGAGGCCAGGCCACTTTGGTGATGTTTGGAACTACTGGACTGATGATGCCCTCGGTCATTACGAGTTTTTCCAAGTTATTATCTCAGACCTCTAACCAAACTTCGACGGGCATTTTCCAGTCGATCTAACTGCTCATTTATTTACTTACCCAGTTGGCGGAGGACCTTGGTGCGATCCCTGTGTGGGTGTTTAACAACGGTACTCAAGAATCTTCCCAACGTTTGATTACCAGATATTCTCATTGATGCCCGGCTTCTATTTTGATATTGTTTTCTTTCTGGATATGTTTGGCAGGAATTGCCCATGACGAAACTGTAGAAACCCCGCTCATTGCACCTTTTGTACAAGTAAGTCTTTGTTGTAGAATGGCCAATTGATACTTTCAAGTTATGACCATGACAGATGCTGTTTGCCTTTATGTTGATTCAGGAAGCACTTGACGGCATCGAGTTTGCTAGAGGCAGCGCAAGTTCTCAATGGGGTTCTCTTCGGGCTAAAATGGGACACCCCGAGCCTTTTGACCTGAGATACGTTGCCGTCGGGAACGAGGACTGTTGGAAACCGGATTATCGAGGTCTCCATCCAGATTTCAGATCTTGAATCCAACTCATTTAAATCTCTATCTTATAATGCTCCATTGACCAGGGAAGTACATGAAGTTCTATCAAGCAATAAAAAATGCATATCCAGATATGCAGATAATCTCCAATTGTGATGGGTCGTCGACAAAGTTGGATCACCCTGCTGATCTGTATGACTATCATGTGAGTCTTGGAATTCGATCATCATTTTCTGTTGAGGAATATGTTGTTCTGTATTTGATGATGCTTGGTTCTGTGCATTTCGTAAGATATACAGCTCCGCCAATGGCGTGTTCTCGGACCGTCATCATTTTGATCAGACATCTCGCAGTGGTCCCAAGGTGCGGACCGATGCCTACTGTCAGTTATTGGTTTTTCATCATCCATAAACATTGAGCATATTAAGTTGGCCGATCGTTTTAGGCCTTCGTGAGTGAATACGCCGTGTGGAAGGAAGATGCTGGTTTGGGCAGCCTATTAGCTTCCCTGGCTGAAGCCGCGTTCCTCCTCGGAATCGAGAAAAACAGGTGCGTACTAATTCTTTCTGTTCTCTTGATTTCTTCTCTGGTTATTTGATGTCAGAGAACATACGCCAGAATCACCTTCTCTTTTTTTTCCATGCCAATGCAGTGATACGGTTCTGATGGCGAGCTATGCGCCACTTTTCGCAAACAAGAACGATTGGAAGTATAGATATCGTTTACGTGATACTGTGACATTTCATTTTCGTAAAAGTTTACTGGAGATGACCTCTGCCATTTGTTCCTTGTTTTGGGCAATTATTCAGTTGGAAGCCCGACGCCATTGTCTTCGATTCTTCGCGGGTTTACGGGACTCCGAGCTACTGGATGCAGCATTTCTTCGTCGATTCAAGCGGGGGGACGCTTCTCGACTCAAACCTCACGTCGAGCTCCTCTTCGATTGTCGCCTCGGCAATTTCCTATGTGAGCCAAGAGGATAAGAAAAGCTACATAAAGATAAAGGTGTAGGAACCGGGCTCCCTTCCTCGATTCCCTCTTCGGACGTTACTCCTCGTATGCGCCCCTATTCACATAAAGGCGCGTACTAAGATCCTGGAGGGTATTGCAGGTAGTAAACTTTGGAAGTGAAACGATCAATCTAACCATATCCATCAGCGGACTGGACCAGAACTCGATACAATCATCTGGCTCGTTCAGGACGGCACTGACCTCCACCAACGTGATGGACGAGAACTCATTCTCCAACCCGAATAAGGTATGATATGGCAACCTAAAATCCTCTAAAACACTCATTTCCTCCATGCACCGTTTTAAAGAAGCACCATAATCCACTTAAAAACGCAGGTCGTGCCGATCAAGACGCTGCTCGAGTCCGCTGGCAAGGATATGGAAGTCACGCTTCCTCCCCATTCCTTCAACAGCTTTGATTTGCTCAAGGAGCAGAGCAGCATGATCGCTCGAAGGAGCGACCGCTCCTCGGTTCCCCGGGTCGACGTCGAAAACGCGGTGAAGTCGTCGGCGTATCTGTTGGAGGGGGCTTAAGGGAAAACATCAAACACACATCAAAACATCCAAATCGTGAAGGGAGATGTTTGTGTACACTAAATTATTTGATACAAAAAACTCAAATGTATCAATACCCCTCTGGTCCATGAGAAATCGGTCAAATGGAGGAGGTGGGTTTTACAGCAAGGGCCCGACATTAATAACAACTCCATTCAACAGCATAAATTTAAAAGTGTTGGTTGTGGTGATGTGATGACCTGATGATAATCTAAGGAAAAACCCAACAACAACAACTGCCGAATGGACAGACTGGAGTTAATCAATACGATGTTGCCTCGCCTACCCCATCAGTGATGGATGCTTTGACCTTTTTTAAGTATGTAATTGAACATCATCATCATCGTCATATTGGTTAGGTGTGGGGAAAAACAATACAATGTAATAATAATTTGACGACGCCCACGTATTCAAGCACTTAAATAAATGATTTTCATGGATTTAATCAGTGTGGTGGGAGGGCATTAAAGAACAAAGAAGTAATTCAGAGGAGATTTCGTCAATTCATTAAAGAATTTCAGGTCAATTTCAAAGTTTTAGTCTCAAGCAACCTCCTCCTCTATTATTTTAAAAAATTTAGCATGAAAAATTTGAAACAATAATTAATATAAAAGCGTAAGAGTAGATTAATTGAATGTAAACTGGTCAAGTGTATGATTGATCCCAGTCCAACTTGATTTTATTTGTTATTACTAAAACCACCAAAAACAAGTTGAACATGTAAATATTATGTAATAATGTGATTTTATCGAATGCCACCTTCCCCTGATCCATCATCTCCTCCCCTCCTCTTCCTCTTCCTCTTCCTCTTCGACCAAGAAGACAAACTCCTACCTCCACCAGCTCCCACCCTCCTCCATTCCCCCCATTTCTTCCCAGGGTTCACTCCTCATCCCCCCACTCCTTCCCTTTCTCCGACCGACCACCACACTTCTTCCCTTTTCCCGTTTTCTCCTTTCCTCCGCTTTTCTCCCGAAATTTCAACTTCCCGCTCTGTGTGGCCCCAACCCCCGAAAACCCAACAAAGCCCCCAACTTTACGCCCCTTCGGCTGCCCTGTACAATACCCAGTTTCTGAAAAAAGGTGACTGTGATGGAGAACTGGGAGTCTTCGTCTTCGTCTTCGTCCTCGTCCTCCTCTCCTTTAGCCGCGGAGACCCGGAATCAGGGTCTCCGTGGCCGAGGCTGGTTCCCGTTCGATTGTTTGGGGGACCGGGCCGATGGTGATGGGGGCGCGATCGAAGGGGAGTCCACGGCTTTCTCGAAGCCGGTTGCGGTGCTTGACTTTGCGTGGAACCTGGCGTTCGTGGTGGTTTCGGCGGTGGTGCTGTTGTCTACGTTGGAGGAGAGGCCCTGTACTCCGCTGAGGCTGTGGGTGTTCGGGTACGGGTTGCAGTGCATGGTGCATGTCGTGTATGTCTACGTGGACTACAGGAGGAGTCACGGGGTGGACGATGATGTCGGGTTCTTGTCTGGTGTAGATCACAGCAGGTGAATTTCGTTCCTCAAGCAAGCTGTTCTTCTCATGGCGTTGCGTTTGTGGGGGTTGTTTGTCAATGATTATTTAGTTTGAGGCTTGTCGATTGGTTTCGTCTTGGCAAAAACAAAGGATGAATTTAGGTTTTTCCGTGACGCTTGTCAGAACATTGTAGGGTAAACTTGGAAAGAGTGTTGCATAACTGTTGGCACGGGGTTGTGAAGGGATTCTAATACCCGATTCTGCGGCTGGGAACATTAATCAGATCTGAGGAATAGAATTTTTCGCAGTTGCTTCCCGGATGCTTATTCAGATTAGTAGAGAGTCAAAGTTGGTGATTGTGGCTGGTCTTTGCATTGTCGAACATTTTCCAGGACCCACCAGATTGCCGGAGTAGTATAGACCCTTGGCCTCCATTACCACCGTGCTTTCCATCTGAGGGATGTATGCCGAACGTACTGTAAAATACATACCACTGCACCAAACCACTTAGTAGTCTGTTCTTTTGGCATTGTTACTGGCTGCATTCTCCCAGCTAATGGTTTTTATGAAAGCAATTTTATTTCATGCAGTTGTAACCATAATATTTTTGTTGTTTATGCTCATCCTGAGTGTTCATTGCAGAATGTTTAAGAGATTGGACTCCATGAATACTCTGTTTTCGTCCTTATGGTGGGCGATTGGTTTCTACTGGACAGTTGTTGGCGGCCAGCTGCTGATCCAAGATTCACCTCGACTTTACTGGTGAGAAGTTTTGGCTGATTCTTCATAGTTACGTTTCCAGGTGATGTAATTGAAAAGAAAAAAACCGATTAGCAAGTATTTAAATCGAAGATCGATTTCATAGGAAGTTTCATTTGAACCAGTGATGCATTCACCCATATGTCTATATGACATGGTTCATCTGCTTGATCTTGAAGACATTTCATCCTCTATAGTTTAATTCTTAGTGTTAACCTATATTTTGATTCTGTATAACTCCCTAGATGTTGTTGCAGGTTGACAGTGATCTTTTTGGCCGTTGATGTGTTCTTCGTGATATTCTGCATTGTGCTGGCTTGTCTAGTCTTTTTAGCTCTGTTTTGCTGCATTCCCCTTCTGGCCATTGCATGTGCGGAGGGGGCACCAGAAGAGATGATCAAGAGTCTTCCCAAGTGCATATACCAGAGCTTTGATTCTGGAGGAACTTTTGACATGAAGTTGCCAGTATTTGGTCTGAAGAGAGACCAGGGCATACTCGTTCTACCTCCAGAAGATTCGGTGAGAACTCACAAACTACTTCCCCTTCTTTTCACGATGGATTACATGAAGGTTATACTGTCTCCCTTTGACTTCCTACTACTTTTCAGCCTCTTCTAAGATAGCTGAGTATTGAGCTTTTCAATTGATCATTGCAGCTTCCACCTTACTCCCAACGCATTTGAACATTATTAGTGTTTCTCCTAGATAACTCTTTCAGCTACTCAATGATGTGCAGGAGTGCTGCATTTGCTTGCAATCTTATGTAGATGGAGCAGTGCTTTCCAGTCTACCCTGCAATCACCATTTCCACTCTGAATGCATAGGAAGGTGGCTCATTATCAACGCAACGTGCCCACTCTGCAAATCCAGCATCCTTAGAGGAGATACTCTCGTGTAAAACTGAAGACGAAAACTGCAAGCTTCGCCCAAAACCAGAGCCGCCGAAGAATCAGTTTTGGGCATCCATAATTCCCGATAGATTATCTCTCTGACTGAAACTCGTGTTAACAGAACATCCTGACCATCTCTGTAAGCAAGAAAGATAGGCCTAGAATTTTTGCAAATAGAAGTTTTCTGTTCATCGGAATTCTTTCTATGCCAAGGGTTTTCAAGCTACTCTTGGTTCCTAATCCAAATGAATGCAAACAGGAAAACTGGAAAGGGCATGACATGATTGAGAAACCCAGTAAATGAAGAGATCAAACCAATGGAAGAAACTTAAGGGATATGCATTAAGTGATTGAATCCCGAGCATTAGAGGTAGGTAAAAAACCTGTCAGCAGTAGCAACAACAAGAAGCAAATCCGAAAGGTGAATCAATCAGGCCCCACCCTCATACCCTCACACATTCTTCAGCTTCTTCATCTTCGAAGGCGGCCATCGCCCCTTCTTCCTCAACTTCCGCTTACGCAGCAGCCTCTTCCTCCGAAGCCGGATCTTCTTCGCCATCCTCATCCTCAGCCTCTGCTCCGTCATCTCCTTCACTTTCGACTCCAGCGGGAGCTTCTCAACCGGCACGCTCGCCTCAACAACCTCCCCGACAGATGTTCCACCGTCCCCCGACCCTGCCGCATCCGCCTCTGCCTCCGCACTAGCCCTGGCCGTTGTCAGAGCGCCACCACGACCACCGCGGCCGTCGACAACAACCAACCCCATCCTACGCAAATTGGGAGTCCCGAAGAGCGACCCGGTAACTGAAAAGAAAAGGCTGAAAAATTAAAGCTCCGGCCACACCTCGTGCAGTTATCAAGGTGTTCGACCAAAATGCCTGGAGATCAGATACCTGCGGAGGACGCAACTGCTACGGCCATGGTGGGTCGGGACGGAGAAGGACGAATCGTGGATGGAAGGAGAGGGGGGAGAAGGTTGTGAGGGCACAGAACAGCCATGGTTGTCCCCAAAGGCAGTGCTTTTCCGGTCACACAGATGTTTCCTCCGGTTTTATCCACTCCCCCCCCCTTCCTCCGCCCGGACCAGACCGCCCGAAACGTCGTCGCTTCCTGATCCTCTCCAGGGGCTTTTTAGATGGGCCCGAATGGATCCATCTGTACGGGCCCACGTTCTAGCTAACTTAGCCCAATCGAAGAATTATCTTGTCATTATCACTACCCCCCATTAATCTCCTAAGAGTATCCCATAATATATATATATATATATTAAAATTTTGTAATTTGAAAAAAAAATGTTTTTAAGTGAAGTAATATTGAGGAAAAATGAGTTTACTACTAGTGAGGACTATTTTAACGTAGTTGCTGTTTTTCATATTTAAAAATAAATAATATACGAGGTGGATAATCGATTTTATTAGTTAATGCTAAAATATTTTTAGAAAATAATATGCAAATGGAATTATATTTATCTTTTCAACTCCCTAACGGATGTTTGGTAAAATGAGAATTGGGAGATTTTATGCAAAATGAAGGAATTTGTGTTCGTTAGACAAAGAAGGCGAATTTAATAGTTCATACAAAAAATAAAAATAAAAGGATAAAGAAGAAAGCCAAGTTGCTGAGTGATGATACAACTAGAATACGTCAAAGTCGGTCAGAGTTGGAGTTCTCTTCACGACTCCAACGTGTGAAACGTCCAACCCCCTCGAAGGACGTTGCTACGTCACCTGCGCCTCCATTGTCAACCACCGCTGCCGGCTGCCTTAACCATCCTACCGCCGCTTGGTGCTCCCCCTCGAACATCCGCGTGTCAGCGCGCACAAAACCACCCGCCATTAAGCTACCTATCTCATTCTTGTGGCTTGTCGTGATGGCGTCGCTAGAGCTGCCGCTGAAAGGTGCTCTACGGGGCTCAGGTCCCAGCGGGGATGGGTTCGTGACCACGGAGTTGCTAAACTTTGGTCCAGTCACGTGCTGCACCATCTGGCGGAAGTTGGCCACATCGGCAGTGATGAAGGTTGTTCGAGACCACTTTGATGGGGGCGGCTTCTTCCGCTTCGATGCCTTCTTCCTCGTAGAAAGGACACCTTTAGCAGCCAGGGGAGGATGGCCGTCATCGCCTTCTCTTGGTGCCGCCTGGACGGCGTGGAGGGGGTTGCCGAGGAAACGAGGCTGGGGCGCGAGGAACTGATAATTGTTTAGCTGCAGGGGAGGCGGAGATGATTCGAAGTTGAGGAACTGGACACGGTTGGACTTTTGGTCAAGGGGGGATTCAGACATAGTTTGCTTTCGCAGATGGTGGTGGTGAATGGCGAGGATGTGTTCGCTATACTTGAAAAGACAGATGAGATGAAACACGAAACGCTCTACTCATCACATTCGTTGCTTCTAATAATAAAAGGATTTAAGCAAGATCTCTGCACTTGTCCATAATAAGGGGGTGTATTCGAGTATTTGTGTTAAATGATGTACAGCGACTCAAGGCCAGTCCGAGCTTGACCTCGTCATCGTTCTTCCCTTCTAGAACTGGCAAGGAATTCACAGATGAATGATCCACAGAACTTTCCGTGGAACAAAGATATGCTCCTGTGTAAAACACCCAACACTGATAATGGGATGATTCTTGCTCTGCTTTATTTCAAACCCGTATTATCGCTTCACATGACAAAGAGACCCAGCTCTCCGATCCTTATCACCAACACAGGCGAAAATCCCGGCGACTCTGACTAATCGTACGGGTATGTGTTGATATAATCTGGTTTTGATGATGGTAAATGTTATGTATTGTTAATGTGTTATTTAAGTGTACAGAAGAACAAGTCTTCGGATGTGGAAGCTGCTCTCTATTATCTGTACAATACGTAAAAGAGTTATGTGGAGTACTTCAACGGAGGAAATGATCTAGCCACCAGAAATGGTGTTCTGAGGACGATCTACTATCGAGTCCACTATCTCTTTTATAGAGATGTTCGCGTCGAAAACGGATCATGTCGGAAATATTTGGCAATAAGACTCACAGGGATTCGGATGTGGTCGCCAGTAAGTAAAAAGATGAATTGAATTGATCGAACGAAGTCTTACAATAGAAAATAGAAGCTTACAGCCATAGAAATAAAGTAAAAATGATGGTGCAGATGGTGGTGACGTCGTAGACTTGCTGGGCGCTGTAGACTTGCGAACTTGGATGGTGGAATCTGGTCGCTGGGGCTTGGTGGACGGAGTGTGGTCGAAGGTAGTGGCGGATGTGGATACCAAGGCTACGGTTGCTCACCCTGGTGGCGGAACGAAGGCGGAATTTGGTTGTCGGATCTACGGTTGCTCACTCTGACGGTAGAAGTGAAGGCGGAGTTTGGTTGTCGGAGCTACGGTTGTTCACTCCGACGGTGGAAGTGAAGACCAATGAAACTTTAAGAGTTTCGCCCAGGCCGGGGAATCTTAACAACTAAGGGGTGACGAGCAAAGCAAAGCCTTTATGTCCTTGATTGATCGTAAACTTTCAAGAAAGATCTTCCCCCTTTTTATATTGAATCTTGTAGCGTTTGAGGTGTTTGACACGTTCTCCAAGAATCTCTCCAGGTCGTGGCTCTCTCAAACAGCCTCTAGAAATCTCGGAATCGGTTTAATCCCAGATTTGGGTCGTAGACATGGGCCGTAGACATGGACCGTAGACAATGTATGCCACGTTCTTAGGATATTTTGCCAGGTCGTGGCCCTCTCAATCCACTTCCTAGAATCTTGGTAACAACCTGATCCTGGTAGACGTGGGTCTTATCCACGTCGTAAACTTAACAGTTTCTTTTCTTATATTAAATTAAAGAATTGGAGTCTTATCCCCAGATTTTCTCCAACTGAAAATCTTTTCAAATCATGGGAACCTGGGCCCATAATCCTCTCTCCAAAAATTTCGGAGTCAAGATGTTTTCTGATCCTCATAGACTCTGACCCCGCCAGTCCTTTGTAGACTTAGTACTTCCTTGGCGGGCTCACATAACGGTGGGCTTGTAAATGCTCTTAAAGACCCCTGGACTTATGGGCTTTATAAAATGAGCCCAAAATTTATGTCACGGTCTTGATAGACTTGATATGGGTCGGCGAAATGGGTTTGTGGGTTTCTCATAATCAGGCCCGAGATTTTGCCATGTCAACATAAGCCCCCCTCTTAAGGTGAGACGATCGTTGCTGAGAGTCTTACCCAGCATTGTGAAGTGGTTTGAATACGGATAAAGAAGCTTTAAAAGAATGGAAGACATGGGGATTCGAGACCTAACACGAGGCGGTGTGATCCCATGGTATTTGCCAGTGTCGTAGGAATTGAAAATCATTGCCTTGTTGGACGAGACGTTGTCGATTCAAGTGTATGTTGTGTTGCAAACTGCCCAGATCAAAGGGCAAATGACACCATGATAACGGGTTTGCCACTATTGTTTCTCCAGGTACCCACGGTTCATGCTCGGGAAGTTCAAGGTTCTTTACGATGTTAACCTCTGTTTGGAAAGTATGAAAAATATGAAATTTAATTTCATTCTTTAATGGTTGGACGTCGATTATGTGCACAAAATTTGGCATAACTTGTTCTACCACTTATATCCCAATATCTTTGAGGGTTGGCGGACTAAACTGCTCAACTCTATCAACCTCTGGCGACGTGTTTGTTCTGACGTCTACGACAATAGGAGATGTTGTTATGGGCACGTACTCCTCCATGGGGGTTTTCGGTACGAATGAATAATTTGTTACGGGAGGTTCGGGAATGGGGATATACCACTCGACGGAAGGTTCCATATAAAAACTCTCTCTTCGTCGATATAAATGAGCATTGTTAGAGTAATTATTCGCATACTCATTTATTTTGAAGCCCCCATCTATGAAGTTTTCGACTTTTGCCGAGACGAAAGAGCTGGGTTGCCTGACTCTATTGGCTCTATGAGTATACTCGTCCCAGTCTACATCGTCGTTTTCGTAGACATGATTAGGACTGATCATTCTCGTAGACTCGTCACGAGTCCTTTCCCAGTTATTTGGCTTTGCTGCGACGCTTGGCCTGTTTAAGACACTGATTTGCTCCAGTATCTGAACTATATTGTCTTGTAGCCCGGTGATACACTTGTCCATCAAGTTCTTCGTACCATTAAACTCTGTATAGAACTCAAGCCTAGAGGGTTGAGTATATGCCCCGAAAGAGTGTTGAGTTGCCGCCACTTAGCTTCCTAGAGCCGTGGTCTCCTCATTTGTGTATCCTGCTATATTCTGACCGTCTCCATCTAATGGAGGTGGGGGGCCGCGATTAACCCCGCTCTTGGTATTCTTTGCCATCTGTGAGTATTAAACTCGTCTCCCACTGTGGTCGCCAAAAACGTGTTCGTCTCCCACTGTGGTCGCCCAAAACGTGTTCGTCTTCCACTGTGGTCGCCAAAAACGTGTTCGCGTCGAAAACGGATCATGTCGGAAATATTTGGCAATAAGACTCACAAGAATTCGGATGTAGTCGCCAGTAAGTAAAAAGATGAATTGAATTGATAGAACGAAGTCTTACACTAGAAAATAGAAGCTTACAGCCATAGAAATAAAGTAAAAATGATGGTGCGGATGGTGGTGACGTCGTAGACTTGCTGCTGGGCGCTGTAGACTTGCGAACTTGGATGGTGGAATCTGGTCGCTAGGGCTTGGTGGACGGAGTGTGGTCGAAGGTAGTGGCGGATGTGGATACCAAGGCTACGGTTGCTCACCCTAGTGGCGGAACGAAGGCGGAATTTGGTTGTCGGAGCTACGGTTGCTCACTCTGACGGTGGAAGTGAAGGCGGGTTTGGTTGTCGGAGCTACAGTTGCTCACTCCGACGGTGGAAGTGAAGACCAATGAAACTTTAGGAGTTTCGCCCAGGCCGGGGAATCCTAACAACTAAGGGCAGACGAGCAAAGCAAAGCTTTTGTGTGTTTGATTGATCGTAAACTTTCAAGGAAGATCTTCCCCCTTTTTATATTGAATCTTGTGGCGTTTGAGGTGTTTGACACGTTCTCCAAGAATCTCTCCAGGTCGTGGCTCTCTCAAACAGCCTCCAGAAATCTCGGAATCGGTTTAATCCCAGATTTGGGTCGTAGACATGGGCCGTAGACATGAGCCGTAGACAATGTATGCCACGTTCTTAGGATATTTTATCAGGTCGTAGCCCTCTCAATCCACTTCCTAGACTATTGGTAACAACCTGATCCTGGTAGACGTGGGTCTTATCCACGTCGTAAACTTAACAGTTTCTTTTCTTATATTAAATTAAAGAATTGGAGTCTTATCCCCAGATTTTCTCCAACTGAAGATCTTTTCAAATCATGGGAACGTGGCCCCATAATCATCTCTCCAAAAATCTCGGAGTCAAGATCTTTTCTGATCATCGTAGGCTCTGACCCCCGTAGACTCTGATCCCGCCAGTCCTTTATAGACTTAGTACTTCCTTGGCGGGCTCACATAACGGTGGGCTTGTAAATGCTCTTAAAGACCCTTGGACTTATGGGCTTTATAAAATGAGCCCAAAATTTATGTCACGGTCTTGGTAGACTTGATAAGGGTCGGCGAAATGGGTTTGTGGGTTTCTCATAATCAGGCCCGAGATTTTGCCATGTCAACAAGAGATGAGCATATGTGTCACAGTTGCTATAACTCTCCTTGCTGGAGTACTTACTACGGTTTACAGAATGGTATTTCTGTGAGTGATGATTTCCTTATTGGAGATTGTTCAATATGCGAGCACGTGAGATATTTATCTCATACGTCCTAATTGGCATCACGTCCAGGTTCATCATTGAACCTTGAGTTATTTTGGAAAGATTTTTTTCCTTAACTAACGTGATTCTATAATTATGGAATTTGGCAATGGCCTTATCAGGTTAAGATCTCCCTATATGGTGAGAATATTTTACAACGGGAATGTTTTCATATTATGGAAACAAATAAATCCCAATGTTAAATTCGTATAAGGAAAAGTGCTGATTCTGCAGTCGCAGAAAACCGCTTCTGAGCAGAAGACACTATCTCTTATTGGGTGATTAATCTGGTTTATCATTATATGATATTACTAAGGATAATACTTTGTGTTCTTGAAAGTTTTCCCACAAGATCGTATCATGGAGAAAATGGCAAGTGGATCAACTAGCCGTTAGTGATTGATTGGGAAACTCCTTTCTACGGACAAGCTTAAATGCAAGAGTGAAGCCACAGTTTCAATTTGTCGTTCTACCAAAAAGCTTACTAGAAATCTTTGAGCCTTCACCGTTGCAAAAGCTGAGAGCGTCCGTCGTGCATTCACTGAGCCGATCATCTCTGAGAAAGAGCGTCTTCTGTAGCTGCAGACTGTTGGTGTTGTAGTTGCTAATTCTGTTTTGTGCGGCTTGTTAGTCACACAGGTTGTGTGGAGAGGCAGGTGGTAGCCGTTAAACCACGTTGGCAGGTGATAGCCGTTAAGCCACGAGGACAGGTGGTAGCCGTCAAGCCACGGGCTTAGTGAGGAGCCGAAGTCAGACACGTTGCGTGCGAGTTGAGTTAGTCACGTATATACGTGCAACTTGTTAGTCACATTTCTAACAGAAGTGTGCATCTGTAAAGTCCCTTGTTCTAAACATAATGAATACGCCCTAATTGGGGTGAGCGTTGGGAGAGTGGACGTAGGCATTGTTTGCCGAACCACTATAAATCTTTGTGTCACACACATAAGATAACCAATCTCAGAACTGGAAATCTGTCCAGCAGATCCAGTATCTGAAATCTGACAGAACCCCGCTTCTGTGGTCGAAAAAGTGTCAAAACTCCTAAGGCACTAATTTAACACTCCTTCTTAGTGCATTCCTATACCAATAGTATGGCCATACAATCTGGGAGGCCTAGGAGATTTAAAGAACAAGAATATGAGAAGAATCTCCATATGCTCCCCTTAAATGAAGGTCGTGCCTTATGTAATGAGTATGTCTTTACCCTCCACCAAATTTTATGGATTTTTCATTAGTAGTGAAAGAAATTTGTGAATATTGTTTCATTTTCAGAAATTACCCTAATATTGTCCGTTGAATTGTTATTTGATTGAATGTATTTTGTTTTTCATATATAAAACAACTATTTCGAACCACAACTTTAACTTTTCTCATTATCGCGATTTGAAACAACTCCTTATACGTAAAATTAAAATTATTATTTCAAACAACTGCTTAACGACGATAGTAAGTTGAAGTCAAAAACTTATTCCCAAACGGCAAATCCGTAGAGTGATTATGATCTTTTTCATTTCACTCCATGACAAGATTTTTATTAATCCCATGATTATCGTTAGTTTTAGCATTATAAAATTACTTTATTATCATTGATATATTAAGAAGTCGATAAATTATTTCTTTTAATATATTAAAATATAAATAAATTACTACAATATACAATTTATTTTTAATATTTTCTTTTAATCTTTATGATTTAATATTTATAATTTAATATTTATGATTGACTGTTTAGTTTAACATTTAGGATTTACTAAGATCTAGTATTAAATTTATTATTTAACTTTTAAGGTTTAGAATTTAAGTTTATAGTTTAACTCTTAATATTTAGGGTTTAACATTTTGGGTTTAATATTTTCGGATTTATAATTTATGGTTAACTTTTAAATATTTTGAGCTTAACATTTCGGGTTTAATGTTTTAGATTTTATAATTTAGTGTTTATAATTTATTATGTTTTAAAAAATTAAAAAATAATACCAATTTTGCCCTTATCATAATTAAAATAAGATAAAATACAAAAAATTACAACTGTTATATTGAAAATAGGAACATCCTAGCCGTAAAATGGACACTTTCCAACCTGAAACTTACCCTAGAATGTATGGTTTTTTATTTTTAGAACTTGGAACCTACCATGTGAATCAAATAGCCATCAAAGAACCTCCTATCCTATTGGTTATGGTACCTTCCAATTCCCGACTATTCCGATTCCGGTGTCCAATTGTACAGCACAACTGTTTAATTTGTAGTTTAGTTTAATATGAATTTGTAAGATTTTTTTATATGATAATCCTTCTAAAATGAGTAGTTCGAGCATAAGATGACGAGATTAGCTGGGTTCAAGGTTGTTGACTCAATCCGCTCTAAATAGTTTAGTGGGGAGAGTTGGAAACTTTTGTGCCAAAGAAAAAGAAGTGCATTAGACTGGACATACTAAGTATACCTATTGACAAGAAGTTTTTGGTATTTTTGGAGGGAAATTAGTGTCAGATATTAGAAAAATTAGGACGAATTTAACATCTATTATTATAAAATAGATGTTAGTCCCACACCGCACAGGAAGCCTAACCCGGTGCTGCATATTAGTGCAGACGGGCAACTCCCTTATCAGCTTAAGCTTTTAGGGTGAGCCCCGAAAACATTGGTATCAGAGCCATGTTTCCTTTCCTTTCTTCGAGGGGAGTGAGAGATCTAGACTGGGGACCCCGCCTGGAGAAGCACCTTGCCCACACCACCATGGATAACACTACTCATACTAGCTCTACCGTGATGAATGCTCCCATCACACTAGAATCAGGACTTAGTATACGAACCTCTACATCCGACAAACTTGGCGGGTTATATGAAATAGCCCACAAAGAAGAATGGGAGGAGACCAAGCTGCCTCTCCTCAACCCATATGCTGCCTTCACCAAACCCTCCTTAAATCCCATAAGGAGTATCCGAACGCTGATCAGACAACCTGCGTCAAAGGTACTCGAGTATGTCCAAGCCAGCAAATTCAGCCAACACCCCATCTGGGCCACACACCAGGAACAATTTGTGTCCCTACAACTACCTGCTGAATTTCCTCGACAGTGGATAGACAGGGGATATACTCATCTCCATTTTGGAGCCATTAGACTTGCGTTAACTTATCATGGCAGGAAAGGACTTCCAGTCACTGCCAGGATGGCTCTTTTGGACGTCAGATACAGGGAGTACCAACATGCTTGTATCGGCACCGTAGAAACAACACTGAACGCTGGGACAGTATTTGTTACACTTTATCCCAACTTCTGTATGTCTCTACAGGACTCCAACATCTTAAATGCCTTACAAGTACAGGTCCAGCTTGCAGGACCAGAACAGAATGAACAATCAATTGAGGCAACCATGCACTACTAGATGGCTTACCGAGTGCAGAACCATGCACTAGACCTCAACGTTGCTGACAATAATGGTGATGCTTTGCTAATCCGAAGTGATTACCATAACTCACAAGCTCCTACATGTCTATATGTTCCTAGGCAAATCAGCAGGAGTGATCTTCTCAAACTCTTGCCTGAAAGATGGATCACCAATTACGAGAAAACTCAGCAGAAGGTCAAGCCCATCCAGTCCTCTGAAACAAAGTTCATCAGGGAAAAGGATGGCACTGTTGTCATCAAGTTTGACCGGTCACATGAAAAGGATGCCCCAACTCCTTCTATTTTTCCGACCATGTTCATGCTACAACCTCTTCCTAGAAGAAAGAAACCTGATCCTCTTAACCGTATCATCCATTCTTTTGATGAGCAGGGACAAGAAATATATCACTTCAGAGACCCAGCAACTGACCACTGTTACTGGGATATTTGTTCCTCAGAAATCTGCGGATGCAAAGATGAGCATCTCTCGAGTGATGATGAGGACACCAGAAGAAAAAAGAGGTCAGGATACAGAAAACTTTCTGACTCTGACTCTGATAGTGATGATGATGATAATCAGGATAAGAAGCCTCCCAGAGATGATGAGGCAGATGCTGCACCTCAGATTAAAACGGATTATGGAGCGTGGCAGTTCCTGATTGACCAAGCCCCACGGATACGGCCTAAAAAGAAGCCTTCAAAGGTATTACCTTGCTACCAAAACATTCTCAGGTGGCAGAGGAAGAACCCCTCTTCCGAGGTAATCTTAGCACAGAAGAAAGTGCTACCTGCCAGTTGNTTCATACATCTTGCAGATCCATCCATCCATCCATCCAAAAGCAATCATCTCCCCCCCCCCCAACCCAACCCCTTCCTTTTTATCTTACAATCCCCAGAATCAATTCGCTTGCCGTTGAGAGGGATCATAATTGATCTCCCTCATGACCCAATTCTACAACCACCACCGCCGCTGCTACAACTAAACCACAGATTTCATTTTCCCTTCTGCTGCTGCCTACTCTCTCCTCTCCTCTCCTCCCTCCCCTGCGAACGACCCGAACTTTGGAGTTAACTGGGGGGAGTAAGCCCGGGTGCCGAAGCTGAACAACGGCAAGTTCTCATCCTCCTCCTCCTCCTCGTCGTCATCGGACGGGTGGATCTTGTCTAGGGCCTTCGGGCGGTTCTTTCTCAGCCTCTTTGTCCCCCTCGGTTGAGGAGCTTCGACTTCTCCTCTTCCTCCTCCTTCCTCCACCTCCTCCTGAGAAGGAACAGGGAGCTTCTTCGTGGGAGGGACGACCCGTGGGTTTCGGACGAGGCACGAATCCGGAAGAACCTTTGGGTACGAAACGAGGGGCCTCGCGTCCTTGTCCTCATCCTCCTCGCCAGCAGCTGCAGTTGATGAAGAAGAAGAAGAAGAGGAGGAGGAGGAGGGGTTGCTCTGTTCCGCCATTTCTAGAGAGGAAGTTTTTCGTTGACTGCCGAAGACTTTCTAGCAATTGGGGACGGCCATTAAGTAATGCTGCTGACATTAGTGCTTCTTACCTTTATTATTTATGTTGATAGTTGTCCTCTAATGCAAATTCATGTTAACACGTGTACTCCAAATTTCATAATAAAAAAAATATAAATTATAACAACCAAGTGTTATTTCATTAGTCAACCGGTGTTTTTTTCTTTTTTAATATTTGTATAGGAGGAGGACGATGATTGATCGTTTTACAACATTTTACATTGAACAAAAACAGAGAAACCGTCATTTAGGAAGATAGTCAAAAGGTGTGGCTACGGATGAGAACAAAAGGAGTTTGACTACGTTTTTCTCCTTTCAACTGTCTCTCTTCGGTTAACGCCTAACAACTAGTTCGGAATTTTTTACCGTCTTAAAATTGAATAAAAATAAAAAAGTATTTGTTCGTTTTCGAGCGTGACGTGGTCGCCAAAATGTTTACATAATTTAATCTTTGTGTATCTTTATTACATATATAAGAATGTAATCGTCCCCCCGATTTTGACCCCGGAACATAATTATGCGATCGTGTGTGCCCGCAAAACCTTCTTATATTATAATCTCTTAGAGTCTATCCGCCTGCTAATGATGCCGTGGTTGTAACCTAATCGTACGTTCGAATCTCAACCATTTTTTTTTAAATATATATCGTGTCCTAATTTAACTAGTCTGACTTACGCTATTGTCATGGAATGCACTGCTACGAAATGTACTAGACAATCCTTTCAAAAAACAACGGGAATGTCTTAATAAGTCGCACGACACATGTTCGTATCAAAATTACCGGAAATCAAACTTCATTTAAAAAGTAATCGGGAATGGAATAACGTAGCCAAGTACGCGAGGGAGATTTTACAGGTCCACCGCAATGCGTTTGTACAGTTCAGACGGTAACCGAGGCGTGGCGACAGCCTGCAGTGGACTCCTCATATATGTGACAAGGCCCGGGTTCTCCGACATGTCGATATCCTCCGGCTTCATCCCCGGGGGAGGTGTCCAGACGAAGTGGTGCAGCAGGTGGCCCAGCATGGATGTGACTAAGTTGATTCCGAGCTGCGCTCCGGGGCACACCCTCCTGCCTGCACCGAATGGGAGCAGCCTAAAGTCGTGGCCCTTCATGTCCACGTCCTCCTCGAGGAATCTTTCGGGCCTGAACTCAAGCGGGTTCTTCCACACCGCTGGGTCACGGGCTATTGCCCAAACATTGACGTGCACGTTCGATCCCTTTGGGATGTCATAGCCTCCGATCTTGACATGGGCGTTGGATCGATGAGGGAGCATGAGAGGGGTAGGAGGGTGTAGCCTGAGTGCTTCCTTGGCTACGCTCTGTAGGTAAGGGAGGTTCGAGAAGTCGGTTTCAGTCATCACGCGCTCAACACCCACAACTCGGTCGATCTCATCCTGCGCCTTCTGTTGTACCCTGGGATTCTTGATCAGCTCGGCCATCGCCCACTCCACCGAGATCGCTGTCGTGTCCATCCCTGCCGTTATCATGTCCTGCATACATAGCATAGATCGTTCATTCCACATCTCCGCACAAGAGCTCTGACTTTTCCTCAGCTACGTAAACAGAGGACCCTGAAACTCACCCACAAGAGCCCGATGAGAGTGTCTTCGCTGAGGTCATACTTGTCCTTGAGGACAAGCAACGCGTCGAAGAAATGCTGCTTCTCGCCCCCGTTCTTCTGACGGGCAAGCGTGTGCTCCTCCATGATGGCCCGGGTGAGCCGGTCACGGCGAGCCCCGTGCTTGGCGAACGCGTCCTCGTCCAACGGGAACATCCAGCGGAGCCAGGGGATGTGCTCGGCCATGGCCAGAGATGCCCCGAGTTTAAGCCCATTCGACACGATGGCCTTGAACTCAATCCCTTGCTCATCCACGACCCCGTCGTCATTGACGAACCTCTTCCCGAACGCCAACCTGGTGATGTTGTTGAAGGCCACTGTCCCCAAGTACTTCTTCACCAGCAAGCTCTTCCCAGACATCTCTGGAACGCCATTTTCAAAAATCCCAAAAGCAAGTACAACCTCATGTTACTCATCTTATGACCACATAACAACCGGTGACATTATTACATCAAAAATGCAGAGGAATCAATATGAATGATGGGTCGGTGGGTGTATACCAACTTTTGCCAACCATTGAATTGGTATAAGCCAGGAAATGCAAGAACGAGAGACTCACGGGGGCATCGTGATGCGTAAAGCCACGTTACAAGTCAGAGGGTGTTAGGCCAGATCTGGTTATGGCATGTAGTCACATTCACAACCCATAACAACTGCCATTAGAACAGATCATATTCAAATATTTATTTAAAAACAAAAACAAAATTGGTCGCCACCAGCCACCAACCACAATTTCCTTTTCTCCCACCCCCCAAAATGCACATTCTATGATTAAGTTCATTTAATCATAATAGAGGAGCCAAGCCAAGCCAAACTCTAGTGGCCCCATGTATCATCCATCCACCCAATATGGAGACTATTTCCACGATCCAAATATGGTACCTTTTGCTCCGTCATAACCTATCCATCTTCTTCTTCCCCACCGCCACATCCATATCAATAGTAGCATATTCTGCTAAAATTATCCCCCCAAAGGAGGGCTGGCTTCATCTTCTTCTTACTGTAATAAAATTGTATCCTAACATGCTATGCACGATTCGATGGGACCGAGGTTTCCATGCCGAACCCAACTAAGCTAACAACAGGTCGTGCAGTCATAAATCTCAGATAGTTAGCCCATGTCAATCTTCCAGTTTTAGGGAGGGTGAGACTTTTCTACATCGGATCGGGTCAATATCAATCGTTTCCCGGCCCTAATCGATCGAGCCCCACCAGAAATTGTTTGACGTTCAAGTATTGGGATGGGAGGAGGAGGGGGGGGAGTTGTGTACCGGGGTTGGTGGTATCCTTAAAGATGGACTCGACCATGGCGGTGACCTCATCCTCCCTGATGGGGCGGAGGGCCTCGAGCCTCTTCGGGGAGAAGAGCTCCAGCGTGCACACCTTCCTAACCTTCACGTAGTGCGGCCCGTAATCCGCCCATATGAGGTCCTTCCCGTCCCTGCTGAACTTGGCCGCCGACCTGCTCCTGTGCCGGTCCGCCAGCTGCTGGTCCTTATCCTTCAGCACCTCCTTCGCGAGCTCGGAGCTCGACACGATCACGTTAAGGGTGGAGCCGAACCACACCGAGATGATCGGCCCGTAGGTCTGGGCCCACTCCGCGAAGCACCGGAACCTGACTGGCTTTATGTCGTAGAGGTTACCAACAACAGGCCAGGGACGGGGGCCGGGAGGGAGCTTGAACCGGAGCTTCTGATACAGGAACGTCGCGACGACCACGAGGACCGCGACCAAGACCGGTAAAAGAACCGGGATAGCCATGGTTTTGGGGTGGGGGAGAGGGAGCGGGGTGGGGCTATTGATTAAATGTGAATTTATCAAAGGTTGATGATGAAGGTAGGAGGAGTTGGATATATACAATGAGCTTTTGATGAGTGGGGGGGGGGGGGGGTGGGGGAGTAGGTGAGCCTGCCTTCGGATGGCCCCGTAATTTTCTCTCTTTATCAAAAGAAAGTTCAATTTTCCTTCTTGTCACAAGCAAATATCGTGGGGTTCGAACATACACCACCACCTCATACTTTTGTTATGCTAAACCATGAAAATTTGTAAAGACTAGTCAAGACTGATCATTCCTTTTTGCAAAATGCTTTATCTTATAATCGAACGTTTGATGAAAGAATACATGGAGGTGGTTTTGTGAAAAAAATCAGGAAACGATTAAAGACAAGGCAATAGAGAAAAATCAGGAAACAATTAGGAATAATTATAGGCAATAGAATTATAGACAATTAATATATTACTAGATATAGTTGAGTGTACGTTCAATAAAAAATCTCATTTACAAATTACTTGTCCTACCCTCTAACAGGTTTGTTTTTCCATGTGGTAGGAAAATTGAAAGAAGGTGGAAGTGGTAAGAAAAGCCACAGCTGTCCTTATTGATGAAAATGGATGCACAAAATTAAGACACCCACCTGCAATGACACCCATATGAATTGAAAATACTAAGAAAGAGGCAAAAAAGCAGTCGTTTTTAGTTTTTGGTTTAAGAAGGTGGGGTCCACCCGAGAGGGTTGGTAGAGGGAAACATCCACGGGAAGCCCCCTCCCCCAAGGGGGGCGATTGTTCATGTCGAATGATCAAAATTTCCATGACAGTTGGCAGGAGGGGAGGAGGGTTTTAATTTATTAGGCATGGGTGGATTAGTTTGGAGGGAGAAGTGGTGGTGGTGGGTTGGTGGTTGGTGGGAGATGATGAGATAGGGGGACGCGGCTCCGATTTTTAGTAAAATTTTATTAAACAGTATTTTTTTTAATATATTTTTACTAAAAGCTAAATTTAGTAAAATGAAGTAAGTTTATCCGCGAGGGTTGGTGGGAATTGGGACAACTCCCTCCCCCTCCCCCTCCCTTTGGAAGTCACCGTGACAAAATAACGTTCAATAAAAAGTGAGTCGAGTAAAAATTTAATAGTATAGTAATATGAGATTGATTTAAGTGGTATTGATTTGGTTAAAGAGATTTTCAAAATTTATTATATTTAATCATTTTTGTTGAAAAATCCACCCATTATAGTCAGGTATCTTATCCAAGTCTTAGTGAAAACTGGTATTAACAGCCTTTGTCTATTTTAGGGGATTGTTCTTTTTTCTTTTCCATTTTTTTTAAGATTATGGATAAGGTAATACTTTATCTAATTCAGGTTTGAATTTGATTAGGAGTTGTTAAATTTTAGAGCTTGTTCTTCATTGGTACCCAATAGACCCGTCATTTGATTTTTTATATTGAATCAGCCTCAAGAGTGAGTTCTGGGAAGCCAACGTGGTTAGATTTGACTTATAGCAGAAGGTAGAAGGGAGAGAAAGAGAACATGCTTGGGGGCTGCAGTTTCGGTTCCGAAGAATGTTTTTCATTACACAACAAATGACCCAGTCAGCCCCATGTTTTTGTACGTAGCAGGTTCCGACCACCGAACCCAAATTTATATTTAAAAAATATATAAAAAAGGGTGGACCTGGACTCCCTCACCAAACCTGATTATCAGAAACAACGTTCCAGTTCCCGTGGGTCTTACTCTTACGTTACCTTCGGTCCGATTTCGATATGGTCGGTCCATGGTGGGGGGTCGCGTTCGGTCGTTTAATCGAGTCATGAACTAACGAAGTTCTGTTGCTTGGTAGGTTTTCGGGGCAAAGAGGTAGGTCTAGAATTCTTCATGGGCACTCTCCTTTTGTTTGTGCTGTTGTGTTGGGTGGCATTGTGATGAGTGGGTTTTTGTGCATTTGTGTTGGGCAATCGTGACGCTTGGTTAGTTTGATGCTCTCGTGAATATGACGCCTCGCTGGGAATGGAAATAATGTAACAAGAAATAGAGGATGGGAGTTGCCCGGGGGTTGGTGGCCGCAGCGGAATTGAAAGTGGGACCCGGTGGGGTGGCCGGCCACCCACCGCCGGGAGTTGGTGAAGTTGAGGTTGGTGAGATTGACTCTAGGCACATTGGATAGTTACGATATGCATTTTCACGAATAAGACAGCCTCTTTCTTCAGTTAAATTTCCATTTTCTTTTTGTTTGTTTCATCACACGATTTGATGAGACAATTTTCTATTCGGTTTTCTCCAACAAATATATTTTGGTGATTTGAAATTGGTATACTCCCAAATCGAAAACCAAATTACTTATAATGCATTTGTTTCCGTAAGAGAAAATATTGTTAATGCATTTGTTTCCGTAAGAGAAAATATTGTGCCTAAGTACACGAACCTAGTCCTATTTACTAGAAGCTTATAAAACTATTTCACTTATTCACAACAAGTTTACTAAGTCTCACTGCCAAACAAGTCTACTAAGAATATAAATGAAGCTTAGGATAAGTCTACGAGCTCATACTAAGTGTATACAAGGGTAAAAGCCTGAACCAAGTCTACAAAGGTAGGAACGAGTCAAGACTACAAAGTAAAGTCACATGGGACAAAGTTCATGAAGGCTAAGAAAGATTTTAACTTCGAGATCTAGGAAATTGGTTAGGGAGGTAACATCCCTATAATTTCAGATAATCTTCAATTAGGGAGAAATCTCAGAAGGAGTGACCCACGTCTCTAACATCCTATTAACATAAAAGACAATGATAGCTTAAACAGACACATACATTCATCTAAGGCCAAAGTACATTGATTGTCTACAAGCTCTCAATTTTCAGTCCTCAGCCTTCCGCCTTCGACCTCTAGTTTCCAGACCTGTTTCCAAACCCTTTCTTTTGTCGTACCATCACCACCGGCATCCACACCACATCCACATCCATATCTGCCATACCATCAGAGACCAGATTCCACCGCACTAGCTTGCAAGTCTACGGCGCCTGTAACAAGTCTACACCATATACCCTTTTCAGTTTTCACCTCATTTATTTGCTTTTATTTTCATAGTTGTAAGCTTTTGAACTTAGTTGTAATTCATTTGCTTTTATTTTCATCTACCTTTCATTACGGCGACCACATTCGAACCATTGTAAAATCTGTGCCGAATATTTTCAACGCGTTGCTTTTCCGACGCCAACAAATTTGATTTTCAAACTAAATTAATAAAAAAGCATAGGAATATCAAGACAAAGAGCATTATAGCCTTAATCTAGTCGGAAAAAAAACATTTGTTTAGTTTGGTTTAATTCATGATGTACCAAATTAACACCCGGGTATTAAGAGTAGTAAAACACCATAATTTATTATACTAATAATGTATTATCTACATCATCCGATAACCAAATAGTCGGGCCCATAAAACAACGTTCGAAGTTTTCCCAGGAAAAAGATTGCTTTTGATTTGAAATGTGTTCTTTCTTGGCAAGCTATCGATTTATGGCATTTAAATTTGAGCCAACTTTCTGTTTTATCATTAATTTAGTTTGTTATATAATTTTTTCACTAACTTTTATTTCTATTTAAATTTTGGCCAATATTGAATTTTGTCGCGTGAATGTCAATAGGGCTTAATAGATAGTTTTCATTTATTGATTAAAAAAGAAAAAAAATTAGAAAAATAGAAAATAATATTGAAACATCTCATATGTTATTTTATTTTAAAATTTCGATGAATAGATTAAGTGAGTCGGGAGTCGAAGTTGGACGATAATTGTTGATGCTGTAAAAAACACGTAAAATTGATGAAGGCTAGATGGTGGCTCTATTATGAGGCCATTGTTACCGGTAAAGTGGATTATGAGGCAATGAATGAGGTGTCGGAACTCCAGTATTATAAGACACGGATCGGACTATATTAAGGACTTGTTTGGCTTTTGCTAAAAAAATTCAAGATTGGCCAAAATCATTATGAAAGCGAAAGTTAGGTGACAGAATTGTTAACAAACTAAAATAATGACAAAATAAAAAGTTGGCTCAAAGTTGAGGATATAAAAATATATTTTGCCTTCTTTCTTTATATCTGTGTTTTTTCATCGAAAGGCCGGCCGACGGCCCAGAGAGGATCAAATTCTTGGGCTGATTTGTAATCCTGCCAGTCCAAACAACTCACGAATTCAGGGCCTGTTTGGTTATTCAAATTGNTTGTTAGTGTGTGCACTTATGTGCCAAGACACTTTAATGTATTTGTGGATAAATAATTAATAAAGGCGAGTATTCGTCATTGATTATTTTAATTTTCTGCACGTAAAATTATTAATGATAAAGTCCCACAAATTATTGAGTATATTAATATGAAATAGTCCGAACATTGTATTATTGATTATTTTAGTGGATACTAAAATTGATCCTTTTTATTATTTCAGAATTAGAATTAATTGGATTATTAATTTATTCTGAAATATCGGAAGCAAATAAATAGACCAAGATCGAATATGGATTTATTCGGGTCAAAAATTTATAAAGGATGTTAAATAAATATTTATTTACTTATTTATATATTATATATGAGATACTTTATTTATTAAAATAATATTTGAATTACTTCACATGTTTGCATTTGATTTTATATATATTTTTAATAAAATCAAATCAATTGATTGTCTATTTACGTTTTAAAATGAGGATTAATTTTAAAACGGAAACTATCTTTAATTTGTAGTCATGAATGCAATCTTACGTTTTAAAAAATTAAAAGGGAAAGAGTCCGTCGATTCATTGGTGAGATTGAAAAAGAATGAGAGAAAAATTTCCTTTCGGGAGTTTTGGGAGAGAAAAACCACAGAAAGAAAAAGTCCCAAAGAAATACAGAGAGTTTTTGGTGAGCTTCCGGTTTTGAGACTAGACGGATCCAAGAGGCTAGCACCTACCGGATCGTCAAGTGTTCGTGATCGCGTGCGCGTGGATACCGCTAGAGGAGTCACACGTGGGACTCTTGATCGTTCGCTAGAATTCTTAATTTACCAAAAAGTCGAGGTACGATTTCCGGGTAAGGTTATTTTACGGTTTATCTCAATTATATTATATGTGCTGCGAGTTGATTTGGGCTAAAGTATTATTATATTATCTTCCGCTGCGCCCTAAAACTAACACTGTCGTCAGATTGCACTAATCTGCGAGGTGCGCGGTAGCTCGAGGTTGTATTATTCATTTTATCTAGCTTGCACGGGGTGTGGGACGCTTTCCGACCACCGACGACTGCTAATTCGCATGACCATTCAGGCGGGATTTATGGTGACATAAGGGGGAATTGGGTTTGGTTATACTAGACGGATCTCATTTGAAGATGTACGAGTGGCTAGCCAAAGATGCTCAATCGCCCCACCCTAGAAGTGGACTCAAATCATTTCCATTTCATTGGGGTCGATTTCCTAATTTCACTACCTGCCATTTCTCCTTGGATGAAGCCGGGACGTGAACTAATTCCTCGTTTCTCCAGGCCATAATCAATTCAGAGGCTTCCTGGACGTAATCTAAGCAATGTGTGATATGACGTGTGGTCACCTTTACGAGCGTCCTACGTCGTTGCTACGGTTGGACAGGTACTTCGGAGTATATGGACGCCTACTTCATGGACTCCGTTGTCCTAACATCCCATGTGATATGACGACGGAGGCTTTTGAACCCTTTCGTTTCAAGATTGTGCTAACGTCAGTTCGGTATTGGTGCAGTTAGTCGTATTGGCGTACGGAACGAAATGACTTCCATCCGCTCGTTAAACGTTTTTGTTCGTGAGTCGTACCTATAACGTTTGCAATTAGCATGTGATGTTGGCGCACGCGGAAGTCCATAGAAGCGTGTTGAATCGGATCCGGTTCTCGATCGAAAGTTAACGAATAATAAGGAGACAAAGAATTTACGTGATTCGGTCAATTGGCCTACGTCAACGGGCGGAGAAGAGGATTTCACCATATCAATAGAGTAAACTTAGGTTGAGACCCTCGCTAACCCCCTCGACCTACCCGAGTATAAGATCCCGCTTTCCCGGTATGAAATAACCCCGAAGTGTTTCTCGTGTTTCCCCAACATACACAATTTCTTTACCGCCACACTCTTTACCGCGGCACTTCTTTCCACTCTTTTCACAATATCTTTATAGCACACCTAAGAAGTCGGAATCTAAGAGACATAATCTTCTTTAACGGGAGGTAAATATATATATTTCCCCTAAAAATATATTCTCCCACCTTTTTGTATATCTTGCTTTCTAAATCGCAATATTTCATACTTCGAGCCAAAACATCATAACATGTGAAATACTACTCGATTAGGTCATTAACAAGCAAGTGTGGCGAGCGCTACTCGTATTTCGGCAACGAGTTTGACGTGCATAAATCATGTTACAGGACAAAAGACCGATATTGAGTCGGGACGAAAATGACTAGCGGATCCCGACGCAAAAGTAAGGAGCGAAACCCTGAGATTGTATCACGTAATAACGTGGGAGATACAACATTTGTAAATGTCGGGGATTATTACAAGCGGTCGTTGATGTTCGGGGGAAAGATGCATGGACGATGAAATGGCTTGTCCGTCATAATTCTTTCATCAGGCTTATGGAATATGATGGTTTATATGATAAACAAGTCCTTTGTCTAAGGGAATCAGCGTACACGGGTGGCTATTACGCAGGGTAGATAGAAGCGTGTCTTGAGATGTTCGCGGGCGTTGGATGCGGGATTGATCTGTACATGGCTTCATCGACTGGCGCCACCAAATAGGTCGAAAACGATGTTATTTCATTTAAGGGTTAAGAACATGCAAATGAAAGAGATGGTCCCTAAAGAGGGACCGAATGGAATTAACACGTCACCACCCGAACACTAATTCCGAACACACGTGTCATTCCCATCTGCATGGGACACTCGTGATGACGTTGCATCCCATGGCAAAGAACCATTATTCTCTTTCATTATTGAACACTCGGTTCTCTCCTCGAATTAAAACCCGATTACCGATACAATTAGCGAGAGCATCTTGGCTCTTCAGATGGGCGCAAAATATAAAATACAACAGGGGTGATTAAAGTTTTCTCCAAAAAGAAAAAAGAAAGTAGTCTCAACTTGAAAACTAATGCTCAATATGCTTCCTCTTTGATGTTTCTGTTTAGTGGGTGACTTTTTTAAAGTTAGGCCTTGGGTGCCTTGATGGCCACCATGGGAAGTTGTTGGGTTGGCCTGGAGATGGTGACGGCAACCTCCGACGGGACGAACCCGTTGGCGTTGTTCGCCGCTTCAATGTCTTCGTGGTTTAGGACTGACGTCGGGTTGCCGTTATGATCGCCGTCCTTGACTGGTTCGGAGATTTCTACCTCGGCTTCCTTTTCCTTGTTTTCCCTGTGCTTCCCCCAGAGGACGGCGTACAGCCCTGCCACTATAAGCACGGCCCCGAGAACTCTGCACCAATTATTTAGTTTATGGTGAGGATCGTGATTAGTGTTGCAAACAGGAAGTGTAATTAGTATTTTGGGGACTGAGTTACCCTCCGAGGTAGATTTTTTCCGCCAAGATGAAGGAACCCATGACGGCAACTATGATCATCATCAGCGGGCTGAAGGCAGTCACGAATACTGGACCTCGTTTCTTCATCACCAGACCTTGGACGTAGTATGCAATGCTCGATGACACGATGCCCTGTCACAATCCAATGTCATGTCAGGGTAGGTTCATTGTGGAAAGAAATGGGAATTAAAGAGAGTCAAATTTGGGGTGAAGTTATGACGACATACAGCGTAAGCGGCTGCGAGAAGGTTCACGTCGAATCCGATGGACCAGACAGAGGCTTTGTGCTCCATGACCAATGTCACGGCGATGGACTGGAGCGTGCCGATGAACACCACTAGTGTGGTCAGCGAAAGATGTGCTGAGTACCTCTTCAGGGTCACTGCCTGCATGTAGAAACGATCTTGTTAAGAAAACAATCGATCTGGGGCAGCAAAAGGAAAGTTCAAGTTCAAACATACCTGAAGGATGAAGAAGGCAGCCCAAGCGAGGGTGGCTATGATGAGGAGGATAGAGCCCTCGATCCATTCTCTGTCACTTGGATTGCTCGAGGCCGGAATACCATTGTTTGCAGCAGCATGAGGATGAATGTGACCGGACCACGGGAAGTTCAATATGTTTCCCTTGTAAAGTGTCATGAGCATCGCCCCTAGGACCGTGACGACTGTTCCGGCCACCTTGGCGATGCACCTCACTTTCTTCATGTCCAACTTCTCCATCCTTTACCATTACAAAAGAGTAAACCTTTTGTAAGAAATGATGATCAGAACATCGTTATACGACAAGCATGAGCTGATTACTTCACCTGCAGAGAACCGCCATAACGAATGTCATGGCCGGGAGCATATTGCTCATCGCACAGGAGAAGGTCGGTGAGGTAAGCTTTAGGCCGGCATAGTAAAGGTTTTGATCGATCACCGGCCTGCGTGAAAATAATAAACAAAGAAATCATGAGGGAAAGCACATAGCGATGCAGATCTCGTAAACAAACGATGCAAATGGAACATACCCAAGAAGGCCGAGGACGAAGATTTGCATGAAAATAGCGAAGGTCATCTTCGGCCTCACTTTCCTCTCGAGGACGAGGGCAAAGGGGGCGATGGCGAGGGTGGCGAAGGCGTGCCTGTAGACGACGAGGACGTAATGGCTCATGCCGTGGTTGAGGGAGACCTTGGTGATGATGTTCATCCCGGCGTAGCCGAACTGGAGGGATATCATGGCTACGTAAGGCCTGGACTTCTGCAAGAAACTCCCCAGACATCCCGACTGTCCCTCCATTTCTAATAACAAGGGAAGAAAAGGAAGGGGGGGGAGGAAGAACTAAAAGAGTTGGGAAGTTGTGAATATTCTTGCTTTAGTTTTTCCTCCTTGAGGATTGTCCTATTTATAGGGCGAGGGGGTAAGGAAGGTGCCAGATATATTTCCCAGTCACTGAATTGGTCACAGTGATAGTTGTCATTCATATTTCTTCAGTTTTGCTTTTTCCTTGCCCAAACATGAAGGATGATGTCATTTGATGCGTGGCCCCCCATCGAAATGGCTTTATTTTTGCTACCAAGTAATGTTACAGTTGAATTCGGCACGTCTTCGATGCTTATTGATGCCTTGAACATTTCGTGCTATTATCGAAAATAGCTTGCTGTAATAAAAAAGAGAAAAGCCATTTACGAATAAGAAAAACATAAAAAACAAAAATTATTTTCGATTAGTCAAAACCTTTTATGCTTCCCCCTCTCCCAGAATCTTTCTCGTTTGCCTAATTATTCTTCCTACAAGTGTATCCCTCCCTGATCATATTGATCCTCGCGTAGTTTTACGTTGCGATCATGAATCAGGTGCGGTTGATTACACCCATCTTGTAAAGAAGTCATCGATTGAGTCAAAATCTTTCATCATCCCCTGGCCTAGCCGCTTTCCTTATCCTCCATTCGTTACGTCGTCGTATCTCCCGATGGCCCATGCACAGATACCCTTCGTGGCGTTATTTCAATTTTTTATAATCTTCGGAATAAGATACTCTTGGGACAACATCTATGTACTTATATTGTCTTTGGCAATTGATTTGGTCTTCCATCCCTACACTACCACACTCTTATTTTTCCGCCCTTTGATTAAAGAAAAGCACGATTTATCTTACAAGTTGTCTTATTTAATTTTAGAAAATACGTTTTGTATTACTACTGAATAAATGAGAAAGAAAATATTTAATGATAAATTTCATAACTGCAATCAGTATCTTAGAATCGGTGTAGGTTATTGAATTCGTAAGGTAGGTTTTAAATTTTAAAAATAAGGAACTGGAAATTGTAGGGTAGGTCCCTAGTTCCATTTCCGTGACCTATCGACCCGGAACTTGCTTACTCCTAGTTTGTACACAGAAAAAAAAAGTGTCGGTTATCAAATATGTCATGTTTTTTAACAATTTGTTTTCGATTTATCGTAACTTTTCAAAAATATCTTCCTATACTTTGATTATTTTTTCGATTTGTTCTAATGTTTAAAAAATATCTTCTTATAACAAGAGGCGAATGTAGGGGGACTCAGCCCGGTCAAGGCCTCCCTGAATTTTAGATATTTTGTTTTTAGGTCCCAAAAAATTTCTATTTTTAGCCTAAAGTTTCAATTTAGCCCCCCCCCCCCAAAGATTTGTAATACTACACTTTGCCCCCATTAATAAAAAATTCTAGCTCCGGCGGTACCGATAACGTAACAAAGTTTCCCATTAGGAACGATAAAATTTATTTGGTACAAACATATACTTTGCAGGATTGAACTTCCAAGAGAATTTATTCCTTGTGCGACATAAAGAGAACTTCTCAAATATATAATGCATGCGACATAGTGATATTCGAAGCACCCGTAACCATAACCATCGTCATACTTGTTGTCTTCCACGGTCTTATTACTCTCGGGCTATTGCTTCTCGATCGTAGCTATTGTAAAATGAACCCAATATGAAAGTAAACAAGCCGAAGCGAGGATATAAATTACCATGCATGCACATAAGAGAACTCGAAACTATTGATCAATAACGTTCTTTTCGTACTGCAGATGTTTCTCATCCGCAGACGAGACGAGGGCCATGGCAAAGAGAACAACCAAGAAGCATGCGGTATTGATCTTTATCTTGGTTAGGAAGAACAAATATTGCAATGCACATGGACAAAAAAATGACTACGATGGATGAGAGTTATTTATAGTGATTTTTAAGCAGATAGAACCGACTCCAACTGAGGATAACATCATTCTAGCTATTGATATTTGTAATGAGTAAACATTTAAGGAATGTCTTAGCTAAATGACAAGTACAAGAAGAACACGGGAAAAATGTTACAATGTCACATCCTGGATGTAACAGCATGTATGCATACCCTTCTTCATTTTATTACCCTTGGAATACACTTGCATGCACATTATAATATTATTACTAGTTTAAAGTATGAACTCATGCATGCGTTTCTATTAAATTATGAACAAGACAAGATATTATTTATTTTTAAGATTAGAGAGATATAAACACATGGACGCATTTCAGATTTGAGGTTATGGGGAGATATATTTTTTTAAATGGTAGAATAAATTGGAAAAAATGACCAAAGTGCAAGACATAATTGATAATTTAGTCGGGTGCTAACAAGATGCCATGCATGTGCCATGCACGCACAACGTCTCGACTAACGAAGGCTATATTAGATGTTTGGCATTTATTAAGTGGCTAAATTACATGACATTGATAATTTGAGAAAAAGACATTTATCAAGGAATTCATTATTCTTTCGATACAAATTCCGCCAGGATTATGAAAACGTGATTATTGAGAACAAGTATTAATTGATTGTAAAGTTAACGGAAAAGAAAAGATATTAAGTAATAAAAGTATTTGGATTAGTATTTAATAATTATTTTTATCAATAAAATCGATATGAATTATCGTTCAAATAATCATTTTCTTAACTTAGTAGAAAATACAATAGTCCATTTTATAAAATTATTTATATTTATAATTCAATGAGTTAATTGTTTATCAAGATTAGTATATGTTGGATCGTTTAGGAGCTCTAAGTGGGGGTGAATTAGTGTTTATAACTTTTTCGCCATTTCTCAGTGTGTACTGTATCACAGCAGAGCGTTTCTCAAAATGAGATCTGCTTCGCTGTAACCGTTACGATTTTGTCGAGTAGGTTTCGTACGAGTGTTGCGCGATCATAATAGACACAGTATTTTATAGTGGTTCGGTCTTAATCTACCCGTGTCCACTTTCTACCAACGAGGTGATTCCACTATTTGAAAATAATGGGTGCAAAGAGCCCTTGCACTAGACGTATGTTTTCTCATAATGTGAGATTTAGAATCCTGCACAATTGACGATCACTCCTGGCAACGGTCAGCTCCTCACACAGTGGACGTCTTCTCGTTTCCAGCAAAATGATACTTATACTCAGCAGTTGGTAGCTCAATGATTCGCTCACAGTTCGTTGTCACTTATATGTAAATCTGTCTATCAAAGTACAAAGACAACGTAATGTTAGAGATTAAATCCTCATATAATAATCCTTACAGTGACAGAAAGACTTCTCAATGAGCAGCTCGTTTCTGATATACAGTAGAGAATTGCTTCGGCACTTTGTCGTTCAGCGGAGGATTTCCACATAGATCTTGTCTCTCCTTAAGATGAGCCTGTAATTGCTTAAGAGACAACCACGAAGTTGATTACACAGATCACCGCAAAGACCACGAAGAGAAGAACCACCAAGACCATAAAGATAATTACAACGACCACTAAGATAAGGTATCCGTCCTACACTCAGTTCGGACGTGCACGGTTACCACAGTCGTGACTCACTGCACTGCACACCCAGTGTCTAGGCTGGAATTTTCAACTCCGGTGACTTCCATGCAACCTGCTCTACTGTCCGTCAGCATGAGTTCGAGAATTTTGTACAGCACCCCTGTGCTCGGGAGGACCTCTTTCTACTCTGGCGGCGTTCCCAACTCCTGCTCTATCCTGTAAGCACGAGACTTCTGGCGCGCACCCGCAAGTGCGTGTCTAACTGCTCAAAATACGTAGGCTCGAGACTTCCCGGGGAAAAGACACGACAAGAACGGCTTCTTGCCGATGGGTTAGCAACCGGTTACTGAATTCGGAATAGGTATTCACTTAGCTTCCCTCAGACGATTCGCCAGCCGCTCGTTGAACGCACCGAGGTCACCTAGTCCCTCTCACGACGATCAAAGGGTCTAACCTCAACCCATTGACACTCTCACATGCACCTTGCAAGAGAATAAACCAGGAGACACTTAGCACCTTCCGCTCTTCGTCGATGCACAAAGCTCACTTCGACCACTTAGACCACTCAGACGTACAAAGGCAATGAGATATGTCACCCCTAGTCTGATTATAATGGAGAAAGAGGCACAGAGGACGTCTAGACAATTTTCGAGATTTGTTGCCAAAACTGGCAGCCAGGATTCAACAACGGTCTGCTCAACGGTTTGCTGTACCAAAGAAGGAAAGTCCCCAACGGTAACTATCCTAAAATAAACTATTATTATCCGAAACAAATTAATTGTTTTCAAGTCGTATAAACAAATCATCCTAAAGGTGTTCTCCTCTGATCGATAATTGAGATAAGATCATAAACAAACTTATCTGATTTAATGATTTTATCCTATTACTGCGTAGGACTGCTGCAGAACAAAATATTTTATTTCCAAGTATAAACTTGGTAACCCAATCTCTCAATATTTAGTTTCCTAAATGTATAAAATGATATGAGACAACCATATTAATTGAATTTGGACACTCAGATAAATAATCTGAGATAAACCAAAATAAAACATGGGTATTGAAAATTTGTTTGCATATTTTATATGTGAATACGTAATATCATAGTAGCTGCTTACTGTGACGTAGCAACATACAACTGTTACTAGCTATAAGTCAGCCACACCTTACTCAAGCTCATCACTAAGGATAAGCACACAATTTATAAAACATTATTACTAACCACCAGTGACTCGTTTCTTAAGTTCATCATCAAAACCAGGTTAACAGTATATCTAAACTTTTGGTTAAAGTTTTTAAAAATATTTTTGTTTTATCCATAAAATATATGATTGGAATTTGTAAATCTAAATTATAATACTATTCATATTAATTGATATATTAATTTTTGATATATGATTATTATAATAAAAAACTTATACTACGTAAATAAGAATTCAATTGAACTTAGGATAGACAAAAAGAAATGTAAGATTTTTTTTTTCTTCCAGGGAAATCAATTCTCCACAAATAAATCGACTGATGAAAATATATTATAATTTATAAAACAAAACTGCGAATAACGAATTCGTAATCTTTACTAAATACTCGTATAATGCATAAAAAAAGGGGAATTTCTTTTCCTTCTTTTTTCCTAAGGCGATTCAAACACACCCCCCCTGAAAAGAGTGGTACAGCATCAATCACTCCTCACTAATAATTCCCGCACTGGACTGGACTAGTGGGCGGTGAGTGGTATGATGACACAATCGAGAATGAGAGATGGGGGAGGAGGGTTTATTATCTGCTCATGCTTGTGGCTGATGAGGTATTTCTTTATATCTCCCTCCCCCAAATCACACACTCAATCGTCATCAATCTTTTCCTTTTCTTTTTCTGTATATCCTTTGCTTTTCGGGGACGCGGCTCTCCGACTCATCTCTGTCCCTCCTCCACTTCATTAAATTAATCAAGTAACTAAGACAACTCCTGATGAAACCCTTGATCAGCAAGTTGTTGATGACCTTTTTCTCTATTGGAACAAATGAATGAATTGTGAATGGTGGCAAAGCACAATGATGACTACTCTTAGAAATTCGTTTCTTCCTTCCGGCTGATGTCAAAATCGGCTGATCTTTAGGGCAAGCACTGTCGTGATGATGAATTGATGTTTTCCACTGGAGAACAGCCGGGGGGATGATGATGTTTGCACTTGCCATTCAACATATCTCAATGCAAGTTGCCACAATAATAATAAAAAATCAATTATTATTATCTGTTTGCCGTTTCACGTTCTCCATTTGTTAGAGTTTTGAGTTATATAGTAAGTGCATAGGCTTCTATTCGCCCGACATCATCATGTTTTCCCAATATAAAAAAATATGATAAGAGGGCCACTACTTTTGTCTTAACAATGTTTTAAATGGTGTTAGGAGTAGTAACGTTCCACTTTTGGATTTAGGACCACCATCTCCCCCCATTATTTTTTTTTATCTAGTGGAACACTTTTTGTTATAATACCGATCAATATATACTTTAATTCCAGTTATAAATCATTCGTATTGCTTGTGGGGTACCATTATAATTATTAGTGTGTACATGGGACTTGTAATTTTTATTTTCCGTATATTTTATTCCATACTACGTCATATTATTATTTTTATTAATAGATGGGAAAGTGATTGTAGATTTATGAGCAAGTCAAATTGAATTAAAGGAAAGTTGAATGGAGCAAAAGGCTTTTCTCCTTAGACAATTTATCATGTAATTTATTGAATAAACTTTCCTAGGTAGAATAAATTGGAAGTTTTATCCACTAACTATATTTTATTGCAAAAGACCAATTGTCTCCCTGAAATATAAGGGCTGAGCGACAGTACAGCTTTTTAAGAGATATATTAAATTATATTATTAATATATTTTAGTCAGAGAGTATGTTACCCAAATTTTCGGTATTTTGGATATTATAAAATAGATGTTACAAAGTGAAGGACAAACAATCGGAGTGCAAACCTTAATAGCGTGAGGTTATATAATACCGGAAAAGCAAGATCTTGTACTTCGAGCTCAACTTAAGTTCGGACACGTACATCGATTTTACTGAACTACGTAAATTCTTGATTTTTTTTTTATTTTTTAAAACGTCCAATTATCCGCGACATTGTATTCGACAAGCTGTAGATGTACTTCCGAGTGCGTAACACCACTAAACACTGTAAAATGTCTTTTTTTTTTTAATTAGTATTTTCATGTAAAACCTTCTATAATGGAGTTTATGGGTGGGTAAGGGGGGGGTGATTGGGTGCTGATGAAGAGACCATTTCAGGAACAAGATGTGTATAAGAGACAGGGGTGATTGGGTGCTGATGAAGAGACCATTTCAGGAACAACAATTTTGAACAAGTTAGTGGTCGGTCCACGAGTCATTGTTCGTCAAAGTGTGTGTTGGGTTGGTGTCACTTTTAGAGCCGTCCCCCCACCTTCAAAATGAATATCCAAATAACAAAATTCATCATCAATCTAGTAGGATCAGATGACCGCGTCTCTTCCCAAAAAATTCGATTGCGAGTATCAAGTGATCGACGGATGAGTTGAATCTTAATAGCTCATATGAATTTTATTCATCGAAAGTAATTTTATACCCTTTTTATTAAGTAAAAGTTCTTAAAAAAAAGACAGTTTACCACAAAACAAGCTCTTTTTTTATGTATTATTCATTGTAAAATGCAAATATTAATTTCATGAAGTTCGCTAATGCATAAAGGCACCTGACAAGATTATTCAACTTTTTTTCTCAAAAGATAATAATTATACAAGACCCTAGAATCACCCATTAAGTAAATCATCGAGTTTAAAAGAAAATATCTATATGAAAAGTAATATTACATTTTACATCGATAGAAAAATTAACGAAATAATAATAATGGGGTATTTTTGTAAGAATAAGATAAGAAAGGGTTAAAGAACTTTGGAAAACACATCATTTGTACATTTAACAATTAAGCTATAAACATCAATATGAATTATAAAAATAATCAGTTGAGACTCTTAATTTCACCGGGATGCTTTTGACCCTTATAGGAGGTATTAATGAATGTGTCCTTTACTCCTTGCATCGGATTTTTCTATCAAAATCATTGCAATAACGTGCGAATTAATGTGGTACACGGTATGTCAACGTAGTCATCCGATGATTAGGATGTAAAACTCATCACGTTTAGACGAACTTCTGCAATCGAAACTCAAAAGACGTGAAGGGTTTGTTTGCCCTTTGCTACCTTGCTAAAGATATGCAATATGTGTATCGAGTTCATGTTCTCTAAAGGAGAATAAAAAGGGAACGAAAGAGGCAAACTTCCTATTTTTTTTAGAAACGATAAAGTTAGCTTTATGGTCATTTGGTAGAAATAAAAGGTGACAGTTCGCCCTTCCGATGATGTCCCAATGGACGCAGAGGCTTTACACGCATGGCCGTCGTCTTTTACCCGATACGACAAAACCTGAAAGGAGGCCAAACCATCAGAAGACGCCTTCCTTTCCATGTCTCATCTCGTCTTACCAGGAGGATGTATAGAAATGAACTGTTAGATTTCAGGACGCAGCAGAAACAAATATTATAAACTTTTATACCCAAAATTAATAAAAATCTCATGGTACGTATAAATTTTAGATAAATAACAACAAAAGTTGTCCAAAATCTCATAAAAATCTCATGGTACGTATAAATCTTCTCTGGTCATGAATTCGGAAGCAACAAAAGTTTCTTACTATTCTCAATCGGTCAAACGGGACACTCAAAGAAATATGGCTCCTTTGTTTCGTCACTTTTTTCGAGTTCTTTCATTTTCCAAATATATGGCCAATCCATTCGACACGCCATGACCATCTTAAACACTCAAACCCTATTTTCTTTCTCCTTTTGCCCGCAAAGATATCAACCCTTTTCGACCATCACACGAAGAATAACTAATTTGGGAGTTGGGGGATCCGTCTCGAAATTGTCATGGAATCCCACAAGATATTCTCACAGGTGGCTTCGTCGATTATTCCATCTATCGCCATCACAGAAAACATTGCCGCACATCATCTGGTGCAAAATGCTTTTCTTTCGGGGGCGAGTTGCTTTGCTTTCATTCACACAGGTGTCCAAGTTCTTTGTCGACAGAGAGACGATTTTGCAAGACGAAGGACGTGAACTTTTGGCATAGGTCGAATGCGGGCGCTACATTTCAATCCGTACGTTGTAACCAACCCCAATCCCCGTTGATGATGAACTTAGAGAGTTATATAGCACTCAGAATTCCTTGTTACATTTTAATAGGGGCTTGTTGACGTAGGTAGCGTGTTGAATTGATTTCAGTTCTTCATCGAAAGTTCATGAAAATAAAGAGACAAATAATTTATGTGATTCGGTCAATCAACCTACATCCACGAACGAATGGAGAACAAAATTTCATTATATTCAATAGAGTACAAACTTTAGGTTGAGGCCCTCTTTAACCCATTGACCTACTCGAATTTAAGATCCCACACACCATTCTTTACGGCCGCAATCTTTACACAATTTATAGAATAGATGCCCGTATCAGAAATTTGACAAGTAAATATATTATGAGATATAATCTAATATCATCCGATATATTTCCCTTCACGAGCGAATCTAATATCCTCTTAATCGCAATATAACTGACTTCCATCCACAAAATTCTATTGGGGCTTATCTATAATGAGAGCATTACTGGCTGGCGCAACATTTAGTCAGATTCCTCGCCCCTAATTATTGATTAGTGTGATTAAAATCCCAACAAATCTCATTTATGCCGGGGAACCAACTTAGTGGGCGTTTTTCTTTTTCATTGTTTTACTTAGAAAGAAGGCGCACATAAACATCCGATTATTTTATCATCTTACATCAGAGGCTTTCATTTCATCCTCTGAAGGACATTCAGCCGACGACAGGTGATCGATTAGTTTGACCAAGTTGTGTTTGTGTTTCCTTTGGCGAATAGTCTGGAAACCAAGAAAACGATTCCTGTGTAACTAACCTGGTTCAAATCGTGCCGATTCACGAGTGGAGTAGACTTCTCCGAGTATCAATACTATCTGTTTCATGATGCTCGAATCTTGTAAAGCGTCCCATGTTTCGATCCATCAGAAAACATGTGCTTCTTTAGTAATCCCCATAGTTTATCACAATACTGTTGCTAATGGCGATGACTCGGAAGGCAAACAGGAAGGAAAACAAAAAACAAAAAGGTGAAGCGCAAGCAATGCAACGTCCGCAGACATGAATTCGTCCGGGCGGCTACGGGTTTCTGCATATCTTCTTGGTATATTCGTTTCTTGGTTGCTTAATTCAATCGCAGGATCATGATATATGTTTTCTAATGCCCACTATCAAAAGTGTGTCTCTTCATCGGCTGGTTGGTTTATCACAGTGGAGTCAAAATGACACGCACTACATCATTTGCTTGCTTTTCTTGTCCCGATGAAAAGCACACGTGAATTCAGCCGTCCAAATAGAAAAAACCAACAAGAACGATTAAATTAAACCTGATTTAAATGGAAAGCCCATTAAGCCTGACAACTTGGGCTCAATCGATTGCTTGTTTGGCCACGTCGTTCTCATGAGTCACGGCCCGTGAATATGTATTTTTTTTAATAGTTTATCCTCACTTGTCATAGCAAGTGGTCGCCGGTCCACGATACATATGCGTGCAATGCAAGACAATATTTGGCACTAGTCACCAACACTAGATAACATCCAAGTGCTCTCTCTTAAAGGACTTAAGAATTTATGTGCGCCTGAATTCACTCTCAGAATCAGCATCCCTGGCAAGGCACAAAGGGTTGACGTGGAATGCGAGCTTGCATATGAGGCCGTCCAACGCAAACCTTTCGCAGCTCTCCTTAGTTTGATTCCGGAAGAAGGGTTAGAACAAGATCATCACCTGATGCAGGAGCTTTCATATATTTTTCACAACTACATTAATTGGATGAACTTGTCGCTGGGAAGGGGATGACTTCCGGAGGAATGAAGCAGCATCACAAACTGATCCAATTGGTTACACAAATGGTCCCCCATCCAGCAAGAGGAATGCAAGTTAATGACTCCTCACCAGATGAAGGTCTGGCCACTTTCGATGCTTCTTCCTTAAGTTTATGGATCTGACAGTGTGAGACTTAGTACCTTGGGCAGCGGCCACAGGCCAAGCTCCTTGCTTGCCTGTCTTCTCTCCCCGCATTTCGGACAATACTGAGCAGAACAAGATGCTTAAGTCCAAAACAGAAGGGGATTCCGATAACCTGCGTGGCTGATTGTGTCTCTTAGAGGCCTGAGCAGATTGTGCCTTCTTCTTGACAGGATTGCTGTAATTATATCTTTGTGTTTGACAGATATCCTCAATCTAGTCCATCTAAAATTTTTAGGTAAGAAGAAATTTGAGCTAATATGGTCACATCTTTGTTTAAATTCAAGGCTAAGATTCACTCATAATCATTGAGAAAAGGCAGATAGCATGGCCCTGGCAGGCAGGATTGCTAGGAATTCACCGGCTCAACCTTGACCTTCCCGTCCTCAGTGTCTCCGACCATGATCTCCTCCAACGGCCTTGTGGTGTATATGCACGCCATGATCACGCAATAAACTAGGTTTACCTCCTGGATTCCACTAATGGACCTGTAATAGTACTCCAATCTCCTCCTGGATTCCACTAATGGACCTGCCAGCGTTCTGAGAAAATCATTTTGTGACCAGCCATGCCACAAAAGTATTAATCACCCAGCATCCCACAACGAACAAATTAATCCCAACCCTAAGTGAAACCAAACTAATTTTTAACGTGGAAGAATGAGAGAAAACCTCAGTTAAAGTCCTTAAGCCTCTTCTTCAACACATCCATGGATTTCTTGCGAGTGTTCTGCTTTGTGTTCCTATTCGAGAGGCTCCCAAAGATGCCATCAGGAGCATCCTTGAACTTATCGCATATAGTTGCCACCTTCTTAGAGTCCAACGCATTGTAGTTTCTTTCTCTGATCTCAGGGTTCATGAAATTCTCCGGTTGGTTACTCAATAGAAGGTTTATCAGCTGCCTTGCCTCCAACAAGCACTCTTTGAAGCTGACCTCCTTGTAAATCTCACTTAATCCCGTGGCATGAAATCTTTCATCCACAAAGGATTCCAACATCCTCAGGTCATTGTCAAAACCCATGACGACATTGACGTTGAACCTTTTCACAGAGTCGCTGAGAAAAGCGGACACTATAGAGTTGGATATATGCTCCAGAGCTCCGCTGCCGACTTTATACACTGCATCCAACGGAAGTACCTGCTGAGCCTTGGATAAAACGGTTTCAAGGTAGATAACCACCTCGTTGATGTAGTCGCTGCAATCCTCAGGAATCTCCTCAGTAATCCAGTTGATATTTTCCATAAGAGCCATAAACTCATGCAGCTTGCTGTTCACCAAATTAAGCAGGGTGATGCACGCAGCATCCCTGGTGGTTTTCAGGACCAACTTAGCTGTCAAACTAGCTTGAGGCCTTTCGACAGACCTAATCGGAATCCCACACTGTTGAGCAGCATGGCGAATAAAGAAGTCGCATCCCAATTCAAGAAAAGCTATGTTCGCTGCAATTTGCATAGCTTGAGAAACATCAATACTGCCGCTGTGAATTGTATTAAGTAAAGCTTCATTCAAGACATCTATTAAAATTTTATCCAGGTACCTCTTCACGATGTCGAAGGAATTGACATGGACTCCATAAGATAAGTAATCTGCTGACCCCTTAATGAATGATCTCACGATGCGGCAGGCATCGGGAACTGTTGCTGAGAATGCCGCAACATACGGGAATGCTGGCATACTATCAGTGGTTTGAAGATGAAAAGCAAGCACGTTGTTCTCGTAGTCGGTATCCTTTTTCATCATCATCTGCTCATATCTATCATTGCTAATGACACTTACAATTTGCTCCTTACATTCTGCCAATAGAAGCAGATGATATTTGTCGAGGCTATGGTCTAGGGCCTCAAAAAGTGGAGTGACTTCGTATCCATACTGCCTGAGAGTAGTCCCGAATAGTGTGACGTAATCCTTCACGAGGAGTAGATGGGTTGCAGAATCCATACGCAAAAACTGTTCCTCCAACACAGATGTCATCTTAGCAACAGCGTTCTGCCACATAGTTTCCGCCTGTTCAGCATCCAATAAACCGCCACTAGTCCTCAGTACACGATCTTCTACAATGAAATGTCCGGCAATCTGAGCAAAAAAGGATTGGAAGGATTCAACAAAAGGTTGCACTGAAGATATCTGCAAGTCTGATTCCAGCTGCATACGCCGGTTATTATAGTAATACCCACAAAATTGCTCTTGAAGTCCAAGACAAGCATTTATATGAGATGCGCGATAAAGAGGAGTCAGGTCGATCTTCACAGCGTGGTCGTCATCAATGTCCACAACATCAAGGGTGTATTCCAGATCTCCCACTCCATGCCCACATTGCTCTTCGGACTTTCTCTGGCGCTCGAGCATTTCCTCATCCCTCTGTCGAGCTGATGCAACAAGCCCTATTGCTGTCTGGCCGATGTTCTTTGCAGAGCTTCGGATTTGAGCCAACCATTCATTGACCTGACTGTTCACTCTCTTCTCTATATGTGACTTAATAACTGGAATTCTCTTCTCAATGATAACTCTCAGAGTCTTGACGGGTATATTCTGTAAGAAGTTTTTCTCGATCAGGTCAACAGTTTTTAAGGCAAGATAAAACTGGCCATCTGTGATGTGACCATTGAACTTCGCACAGAGGTCCAACACTTGCAAACAGCTTTTACACATCTTTATGGCTTCTGTAACATTCTTTTTGACTGAGTAAAGCTCCATCAGTTCCTCCACTTTCACCAGAAGAGCACTTCCCATCTCCTGCAGCTTGAAATTGTCGCCAGAAAGCTCACTCTTCAGCTCTTCCGCATCAACCAGCACGCCACGAAGCTCATCGACAGCCTGAATAAACTCCTCATAGTGCGTCTTACAGAGCTCCTCAATTTCCACTTCCTTCTTCTTCATGACAATCTTAAGCTGCTGAAGCAGATCTTCAGGCCGCCCCATTTCAAATGCGAGCCGGACAATGGGAGCCAAGTCCTTGCCATTACTAATAGAGGTCGCAAGAGTAAGGTCTTCTCCTGTGTCACCATAATCAGAAATGGTCCTCCTTTTGGCTTTCCCATTCATGGTTAAAAGACAGTCTGAAAGCAATGTACTGATCACAGTTTCAAGTATATCTCACGAATTTTGCATGCTTACATCCTACATGGAAACAACCCGGGGATTAGAAGAGAATCGGGGAAACACTTTCAATTGTAGTACTCTACCAAATTACGAGACCGTGAACGATAAATTCATGGTAAGGGTCTGCTAGACAAGCCACATGCTTTTAACCTTAAACACGTGAAAAACACAAGGAAATATAACAAATCAATTGACAAAAGAATCCACTCCACCAAACTAGACGAGACGAGCAACTACATCAAGGAAGCCTTGCAATGGGACATCTAATATGAGAGCATTAAGTGGGTAGGGGTCCACTTCAAACAAGGGTTCATCTAAGACTACAAACTCCTCTCGCTCAAAAACAGGCAGAAAAGCAGCGGGAACCAGTGGCACAGTCTACCTGCTCACTGAATTGGCAAGTCATCAACTTGGGTGGGGCTAGTTTCCAAGCGGGCATACGAATGCAGAGAAGATATCCTCCAAAACCAACTCTCACCCAAAACCAATCCTGCGCAGAAACTCATCACCCAGCAACCCAACCAACTCCCGATCCCCAAAAAAGATATACTTTGGGCGATTCCCCGCAAAAGAAAGCAGTCCAACCCACGAGACGACCATACCCCTTCAAAAGGGGAGCGGAAGAACCTGTCAGTTACCTCAACAACAAGAAGAAAGAAGAACACCGAGAGAGAGAGGGAGAGGATATTTTTAATGCTTTTTAGGGTTGCGCTGCGACAAGATCGCCATGATTACCTCGCCCAGCCTCGCCGTCAACGGCGAGTCAATGTCTCTATCTAGGAAGTAATAAATTAAAATATGGTATTAGTTTTCAAAAATGATAGTTTATGTATTATATTCAAAATTAAATTATAAATCAAATTAATAAATAATTTTTTAAAGTCTCTGAGGGGCGAGGTTGAGAAACGATGATTGATTTATGATCTCAAAGGTTATTGTTCGGCTGACATTGTCGCGGTTGGGAGGCTACCTTTTTGTAAATTGAACGGCGATGTATTCGAGATTTTCGTAATTTTGTAAACTCGTAATTTTTTCGAAAACAAACGTTTTGTATTCATACAACACATCAGAATAAAGACTAGAAAAAGTTATTCAATGTTTTTCAATATTACCCGGTTTGATTTTTTATATATAAATCATGAGCTATATGTTTTAAAATAACGTTTGTTGGAAAAATTATTATTTTTTAAGATGGCATAAATAATTTCAAAATTTATCAATTAATGCATCGCAATCAAATTTTTTAAAGCGGATTTCGTTTCTTAAAGAAATTCAATTTATAAAATCTGATTTTTGATTTTACTCCTGGAGTTTATAATTTAGATTCCCTTGTCTTATATCACGTTCCCTTGAAATTAAAGTTCTAAACTATACTTTCAAGGGCTAGAAATCAGAGATTGAGTTTTATAAATTCAGTTTTCTTAAAGAGTAAAAATCAGCTTTATAAAATTTAATTTTGGGGCCTCATTTAACTAATTTTGAAATTATATACACTATTTCAGGAAATATTTTTCAGACTAACATTATTTTGAAATAAAACTATATTGTTCAAATTTTTTTTTAACATTTGCATTTAATAAACTTAGAACGAATATGATGGACAAAAATGTCATTTACGAGAAGCAAGCCGAAGTATGGCCTAATTATTTGTCACGCTAATTCAATTCCTAATACGAGACTCGGACAATGAGATTTATGTTCAAATGGTCAATTGCGGGAAAAAATTTGATTAAAGGTTGCACGACAAGATAATTTCTCAATTTATTTTGTCAAGTGGTAACAAATTTTAAAAATTTAAACCTCCTAAGCAAAGTCGTCACTTTATCCAAATTTATTAAAATTTAGGCAAAATATCGATTTATGGCATCAACTTTGAGCCAACTTTTTGTTTTGTTATTAATTTAGTTTGTTATATAATTTTGTCACCAACTTTTGTTTTTATTTTGGTTTTGGCAAATCTTGAATTTTGTTGCGTAGAAGCAAAACATGCCTTAATAAACTGTTTTCATTTATGAACTAAAAAAAAAGAAAAAAATCAAAACATGAAAAAGAATTTTGAATCATATCATATGTTATTTTATTTTAAAATTTCGATGGCCAGATCAAGTGAGTTGGAAGCTGAAATTGGACGATAGTTGCTGATACCGTAAATAATATGCAAAATTGATGAAGGCTGGATGATAACTAGAGGCCACCGTTATAGGTAGAGTGGTTTATGAGGCGAAGTAATGAAAGGTTGGATCCCACTATTATAAGATACGGGTTGGATTATATTAAGGCCTTGTTTGGGTTTCGTTAAAAAAAATTAAGATTTTTCAAAATCAATATGAAGGCAAAAGTTGGTGATAAAATTATATAACAAACTAAAATAATGACAAAACAAAAATTTGGCTCAAATTTGAGGCTATAAACGTATATTTTGCCTAAAATTTATCGGACGCTTTCACATGAATTTTAATAAATTTGGACAAAGTCGCCACCAGTGCAGACTTATGAGTGTTGTAAGTCGATACTAGTGATAACTTTGAACAACTAAATTGGCAAATTAATTTCCTTGCCTTCCTCATTATTCAACTTTTTCCCAACTCAGCATTTGCATACAGAATTCCCCGCACAATATTATGTACTTGTACAACGTTAATTCAGACAAAGGTGGATTAATGTTTTAAAATAATATTCGTAGAAAAAATTTGTCATGAAATAAGGCAATAATTTTCGAAATTTGCTAAAAAAATGCCTGTACTTGATATTTGAAACAACGAATTCACCTGAAAATTTTGAAAAAGTAGATGTTAGAATCACCGAGTTCTTTATAAATTGAACTAAGTGTTTCTAGCATCGAGTTAGAAGCATTATTTGATAAATTTTAAAAATTACCGTTCAATTTCACGAAATATTGGCCATTCAAACGTTATTTTTGAACATACGTATCAATAAAGATGTGATCTATCAATAGCCCATGTGAATCTACAACGCTATGGGCTCTCAGGTGGTCACGACGTGTGTCCCCAAGTTGGATCGAGGGAGCATGCAGGAGTAGGTCGCGTACTTGATGTTGTCCATGAGCATCACCACGAATATGCGGGAGATTGACTTGGGTCGGATAATGAGCACTGAGACACCTGTTGAGAATCAATCCTCTTGCTCTTCCCCGTGGGCTCACTAGTGGCATTGAAGTTTTGCTACCAGTGGTGGGTATTGCGATAATTAGCTGATGCATTGATCTTATGCTTGAATCTCAAAATACACAACTAGAATCACTCTGCATCCCACCAAATCATGCAAACCAAGAACCCCCCTAACTTAGAAAACAACATTTTGATAACCGCAAGGCCTTCCCAGAACACCACTGTTGTACCGTTTGTTGCCCACGTGGCCTTCAGGCCATTCGCTTCTCATGCCCTCCTCCGGAACTGATCACCTTTTGTGATTCCATGGGCTTTCCCATACACATAACATGCCAACCAGGTTAATTACCATTCCTGTAGTGCATCGATCATTTCTCTAAATCCAAATTCACTTCCGACCCCTTTTGGATGATAACTCACATTACTATATTCATTACAAGTCAATGTCCTTGCTTTATGATAATGCTCCCCGTGATACCTATCCTCAAAGTACCCCGATCGCATCGCAACCTTATCCCTAACTCCATCATACCTTACCTTAACATTTGACACTAGTACTCGAAACATTAGCATGAAGAACAATACACCCAACAAGCTAAATACTCGCAACCTTTTAGAGTACTCTTAGGCTCAACCTTTTTGCGATCCCAATTCTTGACCTTAGCAGAGGAGGATGAGAATGGCTTCTACGACTTCAACCTTGGAATCGAAAATCAAGGGGTTGGCATTGCCATCGCTAGCCACTCCGTAGAATAATTGGCAACGAACATAGAGGTTCAAGTGAATCGTATAAATGTGGTTGCTTGTTGGGAAAACTTCTTCACGAACCGATGGGAAAGCTTTAAATCCGAACGACGAGAGCGACCACGATTTAGACAAATCAATATTAGCAAAGACCTTCACCATGCAAGAGCACTCTCTTTAAGGAATTATTAACCCCCACTATGAAGTTGCAGCCGGGGAAGTAACACGAATATCCCTCCAGGAGTAACGAAGATCACTAATTCTGTAAAACTGAGTGTTCCAACAAGAAATTTCAAAAGGAAGATGGTGTTTAGATATTTTTGAAGTGAGATTATGCATTTCTCCACAAGTATTATGTCTTAAATAGATATGGAGACATTAGGAGGAGACATGTCATTTCACGAAGATTCACGTCTAAACAAGAGAACATGTTTCTTCATGAAGCAACTCCTTGAAAAGCAAAGAGTCATAGTTGTTCGCCAAATGGTGCGAACTTCAACGATCAAGGGTTGTGTTCCCTCAATGATAACCATCTCCAATTCCCAATTGTTATCTTTGGTTGTTTCGTATGAACATACACAACCATTCAAACAACACTTCATTCATTCAACAATGTAATATATACAAACCATTTTTATTGTCAATGTGTTTGTTAGTCGGTGTGGCCACACTAATGTTTCTGTGTACAACTGACGCCATGGTATGGCCACACTGAAATCTAGTGTGGTCGCACCAATATTTCTGTGAACGACATATACTCTCGTGTGGCCACACCAAAGTCTGGTGTGGCCACATCAATCCTTTTGTTCACAAAGAACTCCTCGGTGTTGCCACACTGAAATCTGGTGTGGCCACACCAACCATTATGTTCACCATTGACATTAAAATGTCCAACAATCCCCCACTTAGATCACAATGTTGAGAACACATCTAAACTTGACAACACTCCACATTCAAGATGGTGTCATTTTAGATTAAACCACCAATTAGTGCAAACGTCTCAAAGTCGTAATGAAATCTTTGGTGTCCGCAAATTAAACCTCGATCTCATATGCTAAGACCGGAGATATCGCACATGGAGCATCGTCCCAAATCCTTAAGAAATTTCCTTATACAACACGATTCTGGCCTTGTGCTCTTTCCTGGCTTTATGAACATTTACAAAGTGAAAAACTCGAAACACTTTTGCTCAAGGCGGCACCACCTCGTATGTTCATATAGGCACGGTTCCCTTTCTTCCTGCCTCCGTTGTAATAGGCAACGAAATCGAACCTTGTTAAGAGTATATACTCATCCTCTTTTCCACAACGGTATGCACTACAATCCGGAATGGAAATGACCCAAGCGGTCAGTCTAGTGTCTCCAGTCACATATCGATAACTTGTTATTACCTATTAAACCTCTAGGACAGTGGTATAACTGAGTAGAGGTTAGGTTCCCGTCATCGGTGACTCAATATTGGTTTTAACTCCATTCCTTGAGAAGTCGAATCAACAAGGTCTCTACTTAGACCTTTTGTCAACGGATCCGCTAGATTTTTACACGACTTCACATATGTGATGGTTATTACACTATCATCTAATAGTTGCCTCACATACGAGTGTCGCAAACTGATGTGTCTAGATTTCCCATTGTATATCTTACTCATTGCTCTAGACATCGTCGCTTCACTATCACAGTACAAAGGGATGGTTGAAACCGGTTGTGGCCACAACGCTATTTCTGATAACAAATTCCTCAGTCATTCCGCCTCTTTGCCGGTAGAAGCCAAGGCAACAAACTCCGACTCCATTGTGGAGTGAGTTATACAACTTTGTTTCTTTGACGCCCAACAAACCGCACCACCTCCTCGTGTAAACACGTAACCAGAGGTCGACTTATCGTCGCATACGCTAGTAATCCAACTAGCATCCAAGTATCCCTCTAAAATCGCTGGATATCCTTCATAATGTAATCCTATGTCCATTGTCCTCTTGAGATATCCAAATACTCTCCCTATTGCCTTCCAATGTGTGGCTTTGGGATTACTCGTATATCTTGATAGTTTACATACCACAAATGCTATGTCCGGTCTCGTACAATGCATAGCTTACATTAGACTTCCAATTGCACTTGTAGACTCTAATTATTCAGTGGCCCGACCGGAGTTCCTTTTGAGTTTAACCGAGGCATCATAAGGACTGTTCGCTTCCTTAAAGTTTAGATAACTAAATTTCGAGATAATTTTGTCAATATAGTGGGCTTGACTAAGAGAGTAACCCCCACTAATTTTGCAAACCTTAGTTCCAAGAATCATATCAACCTCATTCAAACACGAAGTAAGAGACCTTTTAGTCACTTCTATGCCCTTCATATTAGTCCCAACTGGTTCCTTCCAATTACGTAAATCAATGGTTCACCAATCGCGCTCTAGGAAAAAATCTCAATATCGTATTCGTTTAGAAGAAAATCAAAAATTGCGCAGATTTTCCATGAAGAAGATTTTTATTTATTCAAAATATTTATAAATCAAATAATAGATATAAACATGACGTTTATTTTAGGAAACCATCAACATATCGTCGACATAAAGGCATATAATCACTTCGTATTCATCCGTAAACTTTGAGTAAATACACTTATCCGCATCATTGTGCGTAAAACTATTACTCAATACCACACTATCGAACTTTTCATGCCATTATTTCGATGCTTGCTTTAAGCCATATAAAGACTTAACAAGTCGGCAAACTTTCTTTTCATTTCCGGGGAGTACGAACCCTTCGGGTTTTTCCATATACACCTCTTCCTTTAAATCTCCGTTTAGGAAAGCTGTTTTAATATCCATTTTATGGACATGTAACTTATAAATTGATGCAAATGCTAATAACACTCTAATAGATGTTATCCGCGCAACCGAAGCATATGTGTTGAAATAATCGACACCCTCCTTTTGTTTGAAACCTTTCGCAACCAATCTTGCCTTAAAGGTTTGTATTGACCCGTCGACATTGTATTTTTTCTTAAATACCCATTTGTTCCCTATTGCTTTGGAACCAGGAGGCAAATCCACAAGAACCCAATGAGAAAGAAGGGCCAACTAAACAACTAACATAAACAACAATGTTATTAAACAATAATGAGTCCATTTCTTTATTTATTGCCTCCTTCCAAAACGACACATCTCTTGATGACATCGCTTCCACATACGTCTTCGGATCATCCTCGACATTACATTTCAAGGGCATTTTATTTAGAACTTTCATCCTACTTCCTTCTACAAGGAAAAACATAAACTTCGGGTCTAGCCATTTTTCTATCCGGGGTCTCTTACTTCTTCTTGGTTTAAGAGGAATTTCGACCTCTTTCATTTTTTCATTCAAACCCCCTCGGCTACCTTCGCATGCTTCCTTTTCCGTTGAGTCACATACAAATTTTTCTTCCATAAACTCAACATCTCTTGATTCGACAATTACATTAGAATCCAAATCCAAAAGACGATGCGCTTTTGAATTTTCTGCATATCCAACAAACACACTTTTAAGTGCTCTTTCCCCGAGTTTAACTAGTTTCGGATCCGACACTCTATAAAATGCCAAACAACCCCAAACCTTAAGATAACTTAAGTTCGGAATCCGTCCTTTCCATATCTCATTTAGAGACTTCTTAGTCCTTTTCAACGGAACTCTATTGTGGATATGACATGCTGTTAGAAGCGCTTCACCCCGTAGATTCATTGGTAGCCTCGCATTTAATAACATAGCATTAACCATGTCAACCAATGTCCGATTCTTTCTCTTCACCAAACCATTTTGTTGTGGCGTATACGGCGCACTTGATTGGTGTATAATTTCATTTTCCTCGTAAAACAAAGAAAATTCCAAGGAGAAATGTTCTCATCCCCGATCGACTCCTTAGAGCCTTAACCTTTCTTGCTAGTTGATTCTCAACTAAGACTTTGAATGCCTTGAATTTCTCAAAGGCCTCATCTTTGTGTTTCAACAAATACACATAAGTATAACGAGAGCAATCATCAATAAAAGTAATAAAATAACGATGACCACCTCTCGTAAGAACACCACTCAATTCACAAATATCAGAATGAATGAGATCAAGCAATTCCGTAGTTCTTTCAACTTTAGGAAAAACCTTCTTGTTCATTTTTGCTTGAACACAAACTTCACATTTATCATTATCAAAATTTTTACAAGAGATGAAACCATTCTTTGCCATAAATTTTAATGAAGTTTTCCGATATGACCAAGTCTCGCATGCCATGAAGTATAATCAACATCAACAATATAAGTAAAATCACTATTCTTATTCAAACTGAGTTTGTACATCCCATCACTCACATAACCCTTTCCCACAAACACACCATTCTTGGAAAGGATTATTTTGTCAGACTCAACGGCCTTAACACCCCTTTTACACAACAAACTTGCCGACACAAGATTTTTCCGAATATTGGGCACATGAACAACATTAACTAGGAGCACTTTCTTTCTCGAAGTGAAATAAAGTTCAACACTTCCATTACCAAGGACTTTTGCTGGGACATTATTGCCCATGAGAATTTCTTGTCCATCAATCACCTTGTAGTCCTTGAATGATATCTTATCATAGCAAACGTGTACCGTCGCTTCCGAATCGTACCGCTAATCAGCCGATTTGGTTGTGGTTGCCATGTGGACCTTCGTGACCATTTCTATCTTCAAGTTGGTCACCATTGCAACAATTTCATCAATGTTGTCCACATGATTCATGTGCTCATGCTTCTTTATTTTCTTCATGAATCGACAATCCCTTTTGAAGTGAACCTTCTTTCCATAATGAAAGCAAACTTTGTCCTTCTTTGGATTCATGTCATCATGTTTTCTCTTCTTCCCTACAAAGACACCATTTTTCTCAATGTTATTGACATTGGATCCCGGAAAATTACCCTTTCCGTCTCTAGATCGGGACTCCTCGTCGATCCGACTATGCTTCTCGATTTCCTCGAGATTATACGTCTCTGTAGAGTGAAGTAATTTCTTCTGATATCCTCTCCATCTTGGAGGTAATCTGGAGATTATAACTCCCACAACAAACAACTCCGGAAGTTCAACCTTTAAGTTCTTTAACTTGGAGACCATCAACAATAAGTTGTGTAATTGGCTTATGATGAGAATATTATCACTCATTTTAAACTCATCAAACTTTGATATTAGAAACTTATCTGATCCTTGCTTTGAAGTTTGATGACGAGCCTCGAGAGTTCTCCATATTGCCTGTGGTGATTCTAGTGGGGAGACAAGGTCGTATAGTTGATCCGAGAGAGAATTAAGGATGTGTTCGCGACAAAGAACTTTGCCATCCTTCTGCTTCTTCTTTTCAGCAACAAGCGTGGGGTCGTCACTGTTCAGTTATGAGTTGCCTGACGCCACTTCCAAATCAAGCACGTAGCAATCTTTAGGGCTGTCAACAAGAACATCATCTTGTCCTTCCATCGCATGTATTTGGTGTCGTCGAACCGGTCCAGTTTGGCATAGTCGGAATGCAACATTTTCATTGTCGTCTCGGAGGATGAAGCCATAATAATTCCTTAAAACTGTTGGGAAAACTTCTTCATGAACCGATGGGAAAGCTTCAAATCCGAACGACGAGAGCGAACGTGATCTAGACAAACCAATGTTAGCAAAGGCCTTCACCGCGCAAGAGCACTCTCTTTAAGGAATTATTCGCCCCACTATGAAGTTGCAGCTGGAATAGTAGCACGAATATCCCTCCAGGAGTAATGAAGATCACTAACACGCGATTCTGCAAAACCGAGTGTTCCAACAAGAAATCTCAAAAGGAAGATGGTGTTTAGATATTTTTGAAGTGAGATTATGCATTTCTCCACAAGTATTATGTCTTAAATCGATATGGAGACATTAGGAGGAGACATGTCATTTCACGAAAATTCATGTCTAAACAAAAGAACATGTTTCTTCATGAAGCAACTCATAACAAAGAGTCATAGTTATTCGCCAAATGGTGCGAACTTCAAAGATCAAGGGTTGTGTTCCCTCAATGATAACCATCTCCGATTCCCAATTGTTATCTTTGGTTGTTTCGTATGAACATTCACAACCATTCAAACAACACTTCATTCATTCAACAATGTAATCTACACAAACCATTTTTATTGTCAATGTGTTTGTTAGTCGATGTGGCCACACTGAAATCTTGTGTGGCCATACTAATATTTCTGTGAACAAGTAACGCCCTGGTGTGGCCACACTGAAATCTAGTGTGGCCACATTAATGTTTTTGTGAACGACATATACTCTCGTGTGGCCACACCGAAGTCTGGTGTGGCCACATCAATTCTTCTATTCATAAAGAACTCCTCAGTGTGGCCATACTGAAATCTGGTGTGGCCACACCAACCATTATGTTCACCATTAACATTAAAATGTCGAACGAATCGATTTGTCGAGAAAAACGACAAAGGTTGATGATATGCCCACGACTGGAGTCTCAAGAAGAGCGTGGATAAGGGTGAAAAAGGTGTCAAGTTCTCAAGGGAGAGAAGAGGGGCGTATATTGCTATCACTGTTTTCAAGGACATTGAAGTTGGGCTCCCTAATTAATAGTGAGAACATGATGAGAGTGTTTCAAGCTCCCCCCGAAGGAGGGAAGAAGTGCACGTTTGGCACCAACGGATGGAACGAGAACGCTTCGGAAACGAAGTGCCTGATGAGGGAAGATACGAAGAAGAACACAATGGCACTCGCTATCCCTGGGGTTTAATCATGTACAATGCACAGGACATCCATGGATATAGCATGGGGGCTGCTGCGCATACATGCCGGGAAGCGGAGGGGCCATCCCCGGTGGCCGACGCGCACATGCCCCCGTTTGCAACACTGCATAGTCCGCCTAAAGAAAGTATTATTATATTTAAAATAAATAAAAAAACATAAAGAGAGAGAAGAAGACAATAAATAGTAAATCGTCTCCTATCTCCAGTCGTCCCCCCGCCTTCCTGCTTTGCTCGCCATCAAACTTTTTTGGGGAGGGCAGGAAGGGAAGTCACATGGAGAAGGACCCAACGTCTGCTGTCGATCCCTTCCTCGTTGAGGCCCTCCTCAACCCTCGTCACCGCCTCACCGGTCCGAAATTCCCCTCCTTTTCGGCCCCCTTGTCGTTGGAATTCCAGCCGTTTTCTTTTTTTTTTTTCCTCTTGGTCCTGATTTCGTTTTTTTTTTTCGTGCTTGGTTGTTTGTGTGGATGGGTGTTGTTGGGTTCTTTTTTTTTTTTGGAATATGTGAAGGATGTTTGATTCTTGGTGGAGGTTTGACAGGGATTCCTGCTCGTCAGGAGTTGGATCCGTGGTCGTGTTGTGGGTTGTGAAGCTGAGGTTGTGGATTGAATGAGCTGCTGATGTTTTATGGTTGTTTGCTTAGGGGATTTGACGATTTCGCGGGTAGACTCGAGTTCAGTTTTAAGGAACCAAATGCCCTTCTTTGTCTCTCTGACTAGATTAGAGTAAAGTTCTAAGGATTCGGAACGTTCTTCATCTGACCTACGAACCACGTGGCTTGAGGTGAAGTGGTCCTGAAATTGTTATGAGGAGTTTTAGAAGGTTGTGCGGATTGTGATTTTACAGACACTTTGTGTGGGCTTGAGGCGAAGAGGGAATGTTAAGTGCCTTTACAGAATATTTCTTTTGAAATCAATTCTTCTGGTTTGGAGGGGGTATGAAGTTCTCTTTCCTGTACTATTCTTGTATGGTTGTATAGATTGATGATGGCCGACTGGTAGTTTCTTCTTGGGATTGTTTATTGTCTTAGAATTCAATTCAGCATTTCTCATATGCGCCCTGAATATGGTGAAGGTTTAGCGAAATCATTCTACTTGAGGCTACTGGAAATAACCTTCCATCATCCCCTTATCCCTAATTGCCTGAGATGATATTTCGGGACGCCTCATTGGTTGATGGATGTGTGCTGTATATATGTGAGCATACGCTTCATGTTTGGATAACCAGTTTTCATTTCACATATTTTCATCTGTTTCCTTCAAAAAATTTTGTTGTATTTATGAGTAGGTGATACATGTTCTAATCCTGAATCTGGTTTCTTTCACCAGTCCTAAGGATGGAGCTTGATATCCAGAGTTTTATGCATGATCCTAACCAGCAGTGCTTTGAGTTTCCGCATTATCCAACTTCCTACCTCCGATTGGCTGCTCATCGTGCAGCTCAACACTATGGTCTGCAAACTGTGGTTCATGATTCCAGTCTAGATGGTTCTGGAAACCGAATAATTGCAATCAAAACTGCAGAATGTGCAATCCCGTCGGTTCGATTGTCGGATATTCCTGCAATACAATCAGATGATGATAAAGTGGGGCAGATTAAGATTGTGTTAAAGCCCCGATCCATTAAATCTCCGGGTGAGGAGGCTAACAGGACTGGGGTTAAGAGAAGCCAAGTGAGGAGTGTGGAAGAGAGAACGGAAGAGTATGAGCGAGCACGGGCTCGCATCTTCAGTAGTGCTAGTAGTGATTCCGAGGATGTGATTCCTCAATCCTCAGCTGAGAAGAATATTCCTGCGAGTAGGGAGGAAAGTGAACTATGTAGGACCCCATTGGCTGATGCTGAGAAAGCAATTGAGACGAGGGATAGTGGCACATCATCTAGGGTTGCCATTCTCAAGGATAGGGAGAAAGACCGCTCTGATCCGGATTATGATCGGAGTTACGGGAGGTTGGACACTTCTTACCTGAATTCTCTTCACCATAGTTTATTTCCCTAATGTTTTTACCATTTCTCATGTCTTCCTCTTCCACTGTTCGCTGTTTGGTGAGATTTTGCTTTTCCTTTGTCTAGGTATTTTAGGAACATCATCCCTGCTGGCCAAAACTTCAGGCCAGCACCGTCCACCTGGCAGAAAATCCAGCACCCTTTTGGGCAATACGATGCTGGATTTTCTTTGGGTCATACGGCAGGATTCCAAGCTTCCATCAACTGCATACCTCATTCGACCACTGTCACTAACTCTGTTGGTGCAGTAGGCTTGGATCAGCACAGGAGAGAGTCTATGCCTGGATATGTGCAGTGGCCGACGGCTGCAATGATGTATACACACTCCTACGAGCCGCTTAGGCATGGTGCCTTCCAGGTAATATATCCATACCAACGTACTTCTCGGTGTCCCTTAACAAAGAAAGAAGTTTCACTGCGTTAACTTTTCCCTTCGGTCGGCTCTTGCTTTCGCCTGGACGATTTATTTGCTCTTAACCCTTCGGTGACCTGTGCAATGATTATGCCTATTCTTTGATCCTGCACCAGAGTGTCCTCACTCCTTCATCCAAACTCATGTCTCGTCTTATGATTACATTTCAGGCCCCATTTTTCCAGCAGCCGCTGATCTTTGATTACTCCCAGAACCATTAATTCGTAATGGCAGGGAAAATATTGTTTTGTAAGGCTCTCGTTATAAATCCACATTCTCTTTAGGACACACTAAAAAAGACTTTGATGGACAAACATACCCCATTTTTGTTCCATATCCGAGGTCCTCTTGGGTTTAAACTGTCAGAACAGCTGGCCGCTGCCATGTCCGGTGGCCTTGTTCCGGCCATTTACACCTGCCTATTCCTCGCAGGCCCTACTAAGCCGCGCGATGCCAACTTCCCTTCGGATCATCGGATTGCAAACGGTCAGCCACGGATGCTTATGGCCCACCAATATTGTCGAATATTTTTCAAACTAGACAAATGGAGGGTCAATCTAAAAGGGGGCTTCTCGTTGTTCTAAAATTTGCAGCCATGTTGGGTCAACACATCGGAAACCATCTAAAATTTTGAAACCCGGGCGGGCATCCACAAAAGATGTTTGTACATCTTAACTAATAAGGTTTAGGTTGGCATCATCTCCAAACGTTAGGCCAACAGATTATAAAGAGTAAGAGGGACACGTTTTCTTCCATTCACACCCTCAAACAGGGGAAACAGCCGAATCTCTTACCGTGTTCCCAATTGTTGTCCTAAAGCTAAAAACCAGGTCCATGAATTCAGCAAAAACTACGTATTTAATGTTCAAAGTCATAGTAGTTGAAATAAGCAGCAAGGCCTAGAGATACAACCGAATTCCTTCACATGGGGATTGCGTAACACGCGAGGGAGTAGATTAGATCAGATATGGCAATTGAATTGGGAAGAGTTCCTTAAATTTGGAGGCACGTAGGCGAGTGTTGTCATAACGGGAAAAATTAATTGTAATTGGCATATTGATTGACATTAGGGATGCTAAAGTTCGGGTGGGTAGTTTCGGAATTGTAACCAGAGACTATCCTCTGGTTCTTCATTTTTAGAATTTATAACATACACTGTAATCAAAGAAATACCTAGAATATATCCTATCCGTTCTCAAACTGGTTCCGATTTTAATTCTAATTGTGTAGTACAATTGTTTTATTTAAGCGTAAATTTAAACCTCATTTAAAATCACCAATTAAATTGAGTAGTTTAAGAAATACGATGAGATTAACTGGGTTCAAGATTATTGACTCAATCAACTCGAAGTAGTTTAGGTGAGAGATTAGTGTCAAGTTAGAGGGTTTTGGTCTTTTGGAGGGGGAAATTAGTGACATGTTTCAACTTCCAGAAAAACTTGAGCAAATTTAAGATTGATTATTAGCAAGTATAATATTTTTAATTTTTAATTTCTTGTGCTTAAAAATTATTTATATTATGGCAGATTTCAGGTTGTATTTTAGGTGAGAGAACATATTTGTACCACCAATTCTAAAAAATTTATAACCTAAAACTTGACCCGACTATTCCAGAACTTGATTCCGAAATTATATACCAAAGCCGACCCTGTTCCCTCAACCCTACTTGACGTAATTTTTCTGGACAAATTTCAACCCAATGGAATTGACTCGAGAGTGTTCGGGAAAGTGAGCCGCTTCTCATCTTTCTTATTGTATCTGGGAACGCTGTGAAAAAAGTGGGTGCTTATACTTTATTTGTAAAGGGAGAAAGAAAAAAAGCAATGAAAGTGCAGCGGCTCAATTGGCGCGGAATTGTATTCCTCGCAACACTTATCGATTTTTTATTGATTTGTGATCGCCGTAAAGTAAAAGAGAGTAAACTGAACAAAGAATGAATACTTGAATTGATAAAACAGTATTAAATTACACTACTTACAGACATAACGCGAACGAAAATACAACAAAAGTGACTTGCAAACGACGACGGGGTGCTCCAAACGAACGATGACGGACGAACGACGGCTACGACAGATCCCTTTATTGAAATCTACCTTGGTGGATCGGTGGTTGGATGTAGGGAAGCAAAGGTGGTTTTGGGACGCTGGGTTCAGGACGCTGGAAAAATGAAAGAAAAATACGAGTTCTGTGTTTGAGTTGTGTTCGGTGTCATTGTCTCGTCGTTTTTTTTGCCTTTTATGTTCCTGAAATCTTGCAGTTGTGATCCTTCATCTATTACGTGGTCTCCCTAGATCGTGTGCACGATTTGATCCTATTTTGTAGGAGCCATGAACATCGTATTTTAGACGGCTGCTCTAAACCTACCACGTGTCATGTTCTATCATCGTGGCGAGACGTGGGTCAAAGTAAAAGAACATGAAACTTTGTAGTTTCTCGAGTCGTGGTTTATGTCTCGAGCTATGTGATGCCTATAGCCTACTCGAGACGCGATTATCGAGTAACGTTATTTTCGGACTTCTCGAGTGATGTCTACACAAAATCTCACCTCATCGACCCATTAAACACGAAGCCTAAAATTTATGTGTCAACAGGGCTAGTTAGGAAACGCACGAAACGGGATGAAATATAAAAAAACCCAAATTATTAATAATGTGTTGGGCTATTAGTAGTAGTAGTAGTTTGTGATAATATCATGGTGACCAATGAATAAGGGAATGATGGAAGGGTGAAATGAGATTGATGGTTAGAATAACTGAGATTTACACGAAAAGTCAAAAGGAATTCAATGGTTGTGGCCCCCAAATTGTGTGGCTTTTATTCCTCCACACTTCTCTATTCCATTACATTCGACCTTTTCTTTTTCATTTTTTTTTTAAAATGGTAGAGTGGTTGGTGAAAATGAGATGCACTGAAAAAGACCGAATTTCAATAAATAAATACATACATACATACCTCAAGAATTCCCTCTTTTTCATAATAATTAGAAAAATCTCCAATCAGTGGTTCATCAGCCAAAATTTTACTATAATTAGAAAGAAGAAGAAGAAGAAACACACGGGTAATGTAACAAAGCCACATGTTCTTTTTATTGCGTCGCATCTCATTTGTAAGAAAAGAATTTGCAGTCACGGGTTAACCCCTCCTTACATCACAATAACAGACAATCACAAAAAGTCAACAAGAGTTACAGCTCTCTAAAGTGTATGATGATGAGGACTCAGCTCCTCCCCATAAACAAATGTCCAATGTCAAAAAAGCTTCATTACGGCCTCGTCAGTTTTATTCCCTACACCCGCCGAGCGGTTAAACGTTATTCGCCACATGATTAACGGGATCATCTGCCCACATACACACGGGTCGGAGGTTTTTGTCGACGATGCGTGTACATACAATGCCCTCCCGCCTCGAATCACTTCGTTAGAGACGGGGAACTCGAAACTACCTGTATCCTCTCGGAGAAATCCCCGTTCGGGCAAACCAGCTGTGCAACGCTTTAACGGGTGATGATCATCTGCAATGATCCTTGAGATAGGCGTTTTTCTTTATGCCACTGATGGGTGGAGGAGGGATGTCCTTTTTTTTCTTATGCTGCTAACATACTATCGCCTTCTGTTCGCCCAGTGCCTGTTGTGATTTCCGGGTTTGCTGGGTGGGTTTCTGCGATTAGCCGCTTGTTTCGGCAGATCATGCAAGTCCATTACCTGCACGGTCCGCTGCTTTTTCGCTGTTCACATAAATGCATGTAGATGGGAGTTATGCTACATTAGGCGCAAACAGAATCCGCAAGCACATTACTTGAAATGATACCGCAAGGAAGAAATGAGCGAGGTAGAAGCAATTTACCATTTTCAGCTTGTTGATATCTTTCCTGGAGCTTCCTCTTCGTAGCTTCGAGCTTCATTTGAGCCGCAGCTTCTTTATCCATGCATTTGGAATCCTGGAACACCGCAATGGATAAAATAACTCAGAGAAGCCCTCAAATTTGAGACCATGCTTTATGGAAGAAACTTATCATAGAAATGTCCTCACATCTTGTAGGCATCCTGAAGCCCAGCCTTGCATTGTAGTCGCAGGCTTCTCCAACCTTCTAGGCTGAGGTTTCGGTTCCATGTTGATTTTTCTGTCTCCGCTAGGGTTAGAGAGCCTCATGGGCTCGTAGTTCCCATTTGAAAGCCTGTTCGACTTGATGACAGCAGTTTCCTTCTTCAACGGTTGAGGTTTCTTATCTGTAACTTGATTTTTCACATCGTTTGACCGTTTCTCCATCCGTTGGTCAATATTTCCATTTCTATTCGGATTGTGCAGCGTAGACTTCCTCCTGATTTCAGATTTCTTCGGTAGCTCTCCGATTGCACAAGCATCTGCAATGTTAAACAGGGAGTTTATTAACCACTCACGTGAATTAGGTGACAAAGTATCGACACAACACGAGTCAAACAGATTGTTAACTTACTTCCATCATCGTCCATCCCGTCAAAGAACTGCAAAGGATATCCGCAACAAGCACATAATCAATACAGCACCCATAAATGGAAGCAAAGAACTTTCTCAGGTAAAATGTCTCTATGACGTAGAGAGCACAATTACCCCAGAGAGCTCCATAGAAGTAGGTTGGGCAGCGAGAAAGGCTCCTTCATCCAATGGAGGAGAAGGAAGCCCTTCTTCATCTTCTTCATCGACGACTGTCGATGGATTAACAGAGTCTGGGGTACCACCTGTTTGCGCCGGTCAGATTAACCAGGAGTTCATATTCATCACTTCAAATTTGCACAAAAAGGTAGATTCTTACTGGGTATATCTATTGTTGTCTGCATCCACTCATCAACCGATGATTTCCATACTCTGCACAGAAAAGGAGCCACAAAGGATGTGAAGATCACAGGATGCCATTAATTCAATTGGATCACATTAATAACCACGATAAAGCCTTCATCAAATCCTAATCATCATGAAAACAACACGAGGTTCTCATGGTTCCATCATGAAAACAACACGAGGTTCTCATGGTTCTGGGCACTAAGGTGCGGCGACTTAGCTATTCATCTCTATACTTGGAAAGCAGACATGCATAATCCTGGCAATCATAACTGCTGCACCACATTCATTTTGCCACTACTTTTCCAATCAAATGCACCCAGAGGGATAAACTAATTGGCAAACGTAACATCCCATGATTGAACTACAATTCTTACGTGATGAGACTCTGAGCAAGTCGATTGATCTGCTTCGACCTATGCTTCCTCAAAGGGTTAACAGCTATGCCCAATTCAGTTCCCTGCAGAAACAGCAAGCCGAATATTTAACGGTCAACCTTGGTGATCAAAGAATGACCAATAAAGAATCTTAAGGGAAGGGGAGCTCTGGAATCACAACCTTCAGCATCCCCACAGTAAGAGACATAAACTGAAGCCTCCTCAAGGATTCAAACAGCACCGACTCCGACTGTCGAGCAGAAAGAAGTGATCAGATAATAGTTTCGCAAATTTGCCAGTCGAATAATGAATCGAAAGCCCCCTCGCATGGAGTTATACCTCCTCTTCATAATTCAACACGATATCTTTGATTCTCGACACCTCCTCTAGAATCTGGGACTCCTCTTCCATCTCGTCGGTGAGAGCCTCAGCATCCCCGAAGCTGTAATTACTCTCACGGTTCATCATAAAATCCCCGGTACCATCGCTCCCTGTGCTATTCACTTTGCTTCCTTTACTTCCCCCTTGATGGTCAACATCGCCAGCAATCCCGCTCTTCATCAGCCCATCGTCGTCCTCGCCATTATCCCGACTGATGGCTGCGCCCTTGCTCGGCACAAACAGCTCGACCCTCTCGCACCCTGAACACAGGGCCAGCCTACACGAGAACAAGCTTTCGGCAATCCGATCCCTCCGGAGCTTGAACACCTGGGGACAATCCGACGCCGCGACCATGATCGCCCCATCGATGACGTCGAAGACATCACGGTCGGCTGTCCTGAAGTAGTCCCTCCAGTAATCAAGCGAATTGGGCTTCATACCCACCCCACACAACGAATCACGCGCGGACACAATCGGCCCTCCCCCCTCCTCCTCTACGGCGAAGGCAACAACTTTACGACCTCCGATCAATCAAAATCATAAAACAAGGAAAACCCAACAATCGTCAAGGTTAAAAATCGGTCATTGGATCTTAACAAAAATCGAGGTCTGACCCCCCCTCCACCAAGGCAACAAAAGAAGCACAAAATGCAGTAACCCGAGGAAACCCAGATGGGTCTTCTTTCTGTTTTTGTTTGCCGGGTGCTGGGGAGATAGAGAGAGAAGGAGGAAGGGGGGGTTGAATAAAGGAGGAGGCAAACGGGGGGCTATGGTTTGTTGGTCCTACAGGAGGATGAAACAGGGAAGGTATGGGGGGGTATGGGAGGAAGGATTCTTCATTCAATTTTCTTCTTTATTAGTTTTCATATCCTGTAACGAATATCGTTGGGGGATTGGGGTTGGGTTTGTCCGCCGCCTATGTTGTCGTCTTCTCCTACAACCTCCACCTCCATCCATTCGTGTCCTTTCGCCCGCATCTCTACTGGGGTTGGGTTGGGTTGGGTTGGGTTTGGTGGGTGGGTGAAGACCCAAAAAGAAGAAGAATAATGATGATAATAAAATCTAAAAGAAAGTAAAAAAGACGGGATCTGGGAGGGATTCGAATTCCCATTTTCACCCCAACTCACCCAAGTAAAATTTCTTATTAAAGATGAGGTGTACAAGGAGGACTTGTTATCTGTTTCTGATCCAACTTGATGAGGTGGATGTCTCCTCCTTTCAGACGGTGATGATGGATGGTTTCTGTTATCCTGTTTGGCTTACGTTTCTTTTTGTTTTAATTTTGGGAAGTAAGATTTTTGTTGAGGCGTTAGGTGAACAAAGAGAGGGCCTTTTGGGATTAATGGGATCCAAAATTCCTTTTTTTAATTTTAGACGCTTAATCACAACTAGGCACGTTACAATCCTTATTATTATTCTTCTTGTTATTTATTATTGGTACAATTATTCTCACCTAATCACCAGTCAATTTTATTTAAATGTTTCGCATATTTAGTACATATTTATAAAGGAACGCGTGAGTAAAAATAAGGGAAGTTATTAATTTGGGTTGATATGCAATTTACTTAAAGAAGGAGATTGGAGGATGGGGTGGTGGTGGTGGTGGTGGAGTCCGAGGGAGTAAATTCCTTTTCAACGATGAGGCTACAAAAAGAAGAGCCACCTCGCCCCTAAAGTATCCCCCACCACAAACCCACCTAACTTCAAAATTATACTCCTCCACTTGCATTATATATACTTGATCATTACTTTAAAAACAATAAAAATAAAAGACAAAGAAGTAGCCTCCCTTTTTTTCTTTAGATTATTTACTAATTGGGTATGAAAGATGAAGAGATATGCTTAAAAGATAATAATTTTATGCTGAATTTTAAAAACTACTACATTATTTTGTGAAATTTTTATTATTTTGGAAGGGAGATGAAAAGAACAGGGCGAAGTATTGGGTAGGGGAGAGTAAAAATTTCGATGCACCTAATCTAATTTCGAAATTTAAAAATTTCGGGAATTCGCTATTTTAGTATTTGGAATCGGGTTTGAAAGTGATTTTCTATTAAAACGATATTCGGAATTGGGATAGGTAATGAAAAAAGAATTGGTATTTACCGAATACCGAATTTTGTTAGAGCTAATAAAAATTGGACACTCGTTTAGTAATGAGTTCGCGAAACCCATTAGGCCTGACACAAATATGATGATTTTACTTATAAAAATATACAATGGTATTTTTTTGTTATGGGAGAATTTGTGTTTGTGATAATTTGTGTTGGGATATGTTTGGAAATCGAATTTGTGTCATGATGAATTTCTTTTATTTACTATATGAATTAATGTAATTTAAATTTCGATAATTCTGTAAATACTAAATTGCCGAAAAAAACCGAAATATCGAATTTTAAATACAAAATCGATATTTGTAATTTTTAGAATTTCAAAATTCAGTAAATACGGAATTACCGAAAAAAAAACAAAATATAGAATTTTAAATTGCAGTATCGATATCTATAATTTTTAGTTTTTCAAAATTCGATAGTTCGATATTTTTGAAAGTTTACCACACCGAAATACAGAATGTTGACCCTTACGGGGGTGTCCTCTCTTCGATGAAAGACAAATGGAGATGATCTAAATTCTTGTGAATGAGTTTGATATTAGGAATCAAACCCCTCCTCCTCGCCATCAACCACCCAACCCAATCATAATTACTAAAAAATAATAGTAAAATAATTCAGCTACGAATGGATTACATACTTGGCGATAAGCCTGCCTTTGAGGGTATCGAAATCACAATTAAATACATTCTAAAAGTCGGACCCTTTTATTTATTAAATATTATTTTTGGTGGATTTCAGACACGTTCACCCGGCGGCGGGGGAGAGAAGAAATGGTCGGTCAGCTTGCCAATTCCAAGATCTAAACTCTGTTTTTATTACATTCACGCGTTTCAATCTCCAAACTCTGACTCTGACCCTAAGTTTAAAAGCTTCTTGTTTAAAAAAAAACAATTACAAAAAGACGGGCGCCACCCCCTGATTTCCGCGAGCGTGGTCGGGTTGGGTCTCTCGACCAAACACGGGTTTCATTATTTAACCATATCTCTTCATTCAAAACCACCACCTCCTCCCTTGAATAATGCATTGGACGTAGAACAGCATTAGCATTGATTCAACTGCCAAAATTATGTTTGATTTGGCTATGCCTCCTCAATGAATTTAATTTTCATTTATTATGGAGAGTATATGTGGGCTGTGATGGCCTCGGCTGGTTTTTGCAATATTGTAAAATTAAGACAACACTCTCATGCCTAAGAGTTGTGATATAACCCACTTCTTTCTATTTTTAAAACACCTTAATTGATAGATGAAGGTTTCTCTGGATCCCCTGTCATTGGCTTACATGGATTTGGCTCTAATAATACATGTTAAAAATCATGGACCGGGCTTTCCTCTCTCAAAAAAGGTTAAAAAGGGGGATTTCCAACCAGGTTTTGATCCAGACTGACTTAGTGAGATTAACCTCAACGCGCTTTTACCTAAAGAAAAACCCAAGAATGCCCAATCCTTTGAACAAGAAATTTGTTCTGTATTTAGTCGTGATATCGTTACCCCCCGGGGGGGTTTAATTAATAATCATAGGAGCGAGCAGCTTTTGTTCATTCAACCGTAGTCATCTTCTGTCTGGGAGCTTTTTCTTTTTCTTTGTTAAATTTGGGAACTTTTCAAGACATGGAAAAGGTTGATCGTAGGAAATGAACCATCGTAATTTTTTCTTTACGGTTTGATGAATACCAACATCCAAGAAGAAAACAGTCGACAGGGGACTTCAGCGAATCCTGCTTGCAGCACTGAGGCGCTCGCTTAGGAGGGAATGGTGCTTGGTGTGATTGAGGTTCGGGAGTGGTTTTCCTGTTACGAAGGAGGAGAAGAGGACGAGCGACCGTTCCGGCTGAGAGAATGGAGCTTCGTGAGCCGCCCCCCGGATTGTTGCGTATGCCAGGTTATCCCCGTACGCTTGCGTCCATCCAGCAACCTGCCGGGAGTTTGCATAGCTAAGTAAATAAACCGACTCCTCGCCGCAGAAGTGTCAATTGCTCCAGCCAGAGTAGATGGTGGTTACCTGTTTGTCCTGGAACCAGGCTCTGTATGGGGTGCTGGTGTTGAGTCCTAGGCCCTTCGCCAAACCGTGTACCAGCGTCCTTGTCCCAAGCAGCGGGATAACACTATCTTGATCTCCACTGCACAAGCAAATTTGCTCTGAGTATCCTCGAGTTATGTAACCGCTGCGGAGTTTGCTGAATAACATATCTGTGTTTTCTTAGTTAACCTATATACGAGCACCCGAATGCCTGACTTCACTAATGTTCCGAGGATTGGAATCGTGGGCACTTCCAACTCTTGCATATTGTAATTGAGCACGCTAAAGGACACAAAGAAGGCACGTCGTAAAGGTGACTGGAGTGGGACGTTGCGGGAAAGTTAAGATGCCAATGTCGACTGTGAACTTACTCGCTGCATACGGACCAATTTCCTACGCCGACTAGCCGGGCATGGAGAGCCCTCTGCACGTCTTTCCTGTTGAGGTATGTGTATGTCTCGTCCTCTACACAGACATCTACTTTCTCGGTCCCCTGCAACAAAAGCCGAGATGAATAGCGATGCTACTGGACGATTGAGTGGCGAAGAAATAGTACCAGGTGACTTAAAAGCTGGGATTGGGAGCCGGTTGTCGATAAGCAGATGTCGAGGATGACGTCGTATTGGTCCACATAGCTGCCGATTTCTGACGATGCTTGATGCCATACGCCGGAGCATGGTGGATGGAGAGATCCTGTAGCGGACTGTCTACGGATTTGTGAAAAGTTGCATATGTTGTTGAAGTTTTCGTAGCTGGAGTCCGACACCAGTCCGTGGGACCAGAAGTACTCGGCCCGGGAGTTGAAGTCCGTGTTGAACTCGAGAAGGGGATTACCAATCTGCAACCACCAGACATTCATTTTGAGGGTCTCCAGATCAGGTCCTTTCGATCGTGTTTAGCTAGAGATGACCCAAATAGTAGCTTACTGCGATCCCCTTCAGGTTGAACGCCCTGGACTGGACGATGAGTTGCGCTAATTGTGGAACGTAATGCCCTGGCGAGTAGCAGAAACTATTACTTTCTGCAGTACAGGTGAAACGAATTCGAGAACTAGTGGATGTGTGCGACAACAAACAGCAGAATTTCCACCTGCATAGCTTTCTCCGGCGATGAACAGATCTCGATCCTTGTACATTGGAAATTCCTCGAGCCACTTCCGCAGGAACACCAAGTTGTCTCTAGCTAAATTTTGACGAAGTCAAACAAAAACCATTGTCAGCTGGGATCTGTCCGGCGACCTCATCGGATCCAAATCTCGTCACTCGAATTCCAAAGCAGGAGCAAATTCGTCTTTACCTGTCATCTCGTCATCCACGAATTTGTAATAAGACTTGTCAGAGGAATACGAGAACCCGACACCGGCGGGCGATTCCAGATAAATCATGTTTGCCTCTGCGGATACTATCTCTTATACACATCTAGAAAGACTTGTCAGAGGAATACGAGAACCCGACACCGGCGGGCGATTCCAGATAAATCATGTTTGCCTCTGCGGATAACACCAGCAACCCAAAAATGTCATTACAGTAAATGGATTGGATCCCCTCACCATATCCAATGCATAACAAAAAAGAAACAAGAAAATCGGACTTGTACTCGCCCTTGTTCCAGCTATTTTTATTGCTCACGAGTAGGTTTCCTCTGGGTTGGAACGGCCCGTGCTCGCCAAATGCTCCAGCCCCGACCGAAGAACACCCTGGTCCTACTCACCAAACACAACAGGAATATTCAACGGAAACATATGGGATGGATAACGACGCAAAACTCATCCGTTGTGGTTTTTGTTTTTCCACCTCCATTGAGCCAGAGGACGAGAGGTTTCGAACTGGGGTCAGCTTCGGCCTCGACGAAGTAATAGAACAGCGCTCTTCCTTGGGCCTGGTCGACGGTGACGTAACCAGAGTACTGGCTGAAAGGGACCGGAGGTTGTCCGGGGAGGCTTGAGATCTTGTAGGAGGAGCAGGCATGCGATACAAGGACTATGGTAACGGCAGCGGCGAAGGCCAGCCGTTGGTTCGGAGACATCATCACTGACGACGCTAAGAGAAGTGGAAAGACGAGGGATAGGGAGAACGTGTGTGTGTGTGTGAAGGGATTGAAGGAAAAGTGTGGGAATCACAGCGTATTTATATCCAAAAAGAGGAGACGACTGACTTTTGTTCTAGGAGCTACGCAAACACCAACTACTACGCTCCAACAAAGCAGACAAAGGGGGCGAGGAGAGAGTCGTGGGATTGGGGTTATTGCTTCCTCGTTAACGTCATTTCTTTGACCAATAACGTGAGAATAGTTTAACATGTCACTAACACATAATTTATGCATCGTACTTCATGATTAAAATGGTAAAAAAAAAAAATAATATGCAAATAGTTGAGAACTCCGTCAGAGACTTGAGCCGACACAAGTTTTTCCACGAGGAAACACTGGCTGTCGGCACGTTTAACAACGGAAATTCTGGGTCATATAATCGGTCTTATTTGTGGATCAACGGTCCAGAATGCATGTCCAAAGGATGGAAATCCAGTAAGGAGGTGGCAACGGAAACACACCAGGCGAATGTTTGCTGGGCGAAGCAACCACCAAGCGATAGGGATACCAGGCAACGGGCGACAAGGGACAGCGGAAGCAACAAGCGACAGTTGGTTGAGCGAGCGAGAAAACTCTACGACGAAGGCCAATGGGCGACACGATCCATCAACTTAGCTGTTAAGGAAAACTCTAGAAGATCTCATGATTCGGAAGGAGATTGTTGCCAAGATTATTCATATGAAAAGGAGATATTCCATGGAGACCGGCAGCAAAGAAAGCGTAATGTATGTGCAATATTTCTTTACCGTATATACGTCAGTCTAGCTCAATATAAATACTTATTCTTAGTATAAAGACACCTCTCTATAGAGGACATATTGTCAATTTATCTTTTCAAGCATTTCAGCGTTGAAGCTCTCTTTGTGCTCCTGCGTTCCTGCTCACTCTCGAAGGCATCGTCGATGGCATCCGTAAGTGCTCCCGCTAAAGGCTGCCCATCCGCTGTCTTCCTTCTCTTCTTTTATTTCATGCGGCGACCACACATTCAACGAATCCTCCGGGTATCAGTTGCCCGTAGTGCCAGAGACTTCTGACGTGTTTGGATCCGGCTTGTCCGCGGTCACTTCCGGAGCGAACAATTGTATCTAATAATGGAAGATCAGACCGAGTCTTTGTATCATGTAAACCGATGTTGACACCTGATTCTCTCCAAAACTGATCATTGATCGGAGCTTTTGTCTGACCATAGGTCTGGACAGCCCCGGCAATATTGGAATTCACTCTGGACCGCTATGCACCGATTCCCTGCCCCTCGACCAAAAACCATAACGCAAGTGCAAGTTCTTGAATAAGGTGAATATAGCTGGCTAACGAATTACCCAGGTTGTGGAGGCTGGCATAACAAGGACCGAGGGGATGGTGCCGGTGAAGCTTCTGCTCGTGGCAGGCTTCATCGTGCTATCAAAAGAGATGTAGAACCGTGAAGTAACAAATTTGATTTGATCACATTCAAACGAGATCAACAATTTTTCTGGTTAATTTTTGCAGAGTTGTCATGTTCCGATCCGCGTTACTTCTGCTAATCGAAACACGACCATATTGTCATCGATAGCGGGAACAAATATTTGTTGAGCCTTTGTGGTGGATGATGGCAGGTGATATCCATCAGTCTGCCCTGCCCTTTTTCCCAGTATTTGGCCACCCTCTTGAATGACGTTTTTTTATTTTCCATTGGTCAGTCGAAGAAGAGGCATTGGAAGGTAAGCTATCTTGCATTCATTGCGATGCTCTTGGCTGGGTTACTTCAACTGGTCGAGTATCCAGAGCAGTTGCGGAAGTTCGATCGATCCGGGTTTCCAGTTACAGAACAACCGAATCAAGGTCAGACAAAGAGTCTGTATGTGATCCTTTGCGCTTGTATTTGCCAAATGTAATCGAGTTTGAACTTCTTTTATATGGCATTCATGGTGCGACACATACAAAAAAACATCACACCGGTGCTATGCTAGGTGCCTCGCCGAATGCTCTCCCTTAAAAGGAAAGCCGAAGTCGAATGCATATGTACTCAAAATGGAGACGTGAAAGGACTAAGACAAAGTTGTGTTGTTTCATAGTGAGACCCGGGAAGACCACAGGCTCTTCCACTTAGTGATCTCCTCGGTATGTTTGAGCTCCCTTATCTTGCCGTAGAAACCGGTGACCTGATCGCCTTCCTCCAGATGCTTTTCCGGTTTACTACCTTCCTCCTCCATCTTGAGTCAACTGGGTAGTGATTGAAATCCAGGGCCACCGAATCTGTTGCCATTCTGGTATGTTCATTCGAGCACTCTGCCCATATCTAAGATGACTATTCATAAAAAAAGGAAGATGAGTTTGTCGTTCTCACTGCTGTAGACACAATGGCAGCAGTCCTCGCTTCCACAGCAACACCACACCGTACTACCAACCTTCCGACGCCAAAACCCGCAACGCAAAGGTAAGTGTCTACAGTCAACATAGCACCGCATCTCACAAAACTCCTGATGAAGTTTTAGAAGCTCACCATAGGGAAATTCTTTGGATTTTCGCCATTGGATCTCGATGTGGCCTAGTTTCAAGTCGTTGAGGCAATTCGAGACATGGAGCTCATATGGGGGAGTGCTCACTGGAGGAGACCTAATTCTGTTCAAGGGTATGCCGACTTCTACAATTTGTCGCCCTCCTTGTGACGAGTACCTTAAACCAAAACAAGCACATCCACTCAACACCTGAGGATCTATGGCGTTAATCACCTTCATCTACTTTGGCTGGTCGAAAATTCACCCTGCACGGAATGTGTCGGTCAGAGATAAATAGCAAATATGTGCACCATAACACGAGAGCATGAACCCTGAATGTCCATTCTGCATCGACAAATATCCAGAGAGATTTCAAGCTCCAACCATTTCAGCAACTAAATCTAATAAGTGCAACAAGTAGCAGCGAATCGTTACCTCTCTATTGTAGACCTGAGTAGGGAACCAAACCTGACCGCTCTCGAGCGAGAGATACAGCCACATGACCGAATCCGGAGGCAGCGGATCCTGGCCCTTTCCCTCCACCCCATTCCTCGACTTGTCCCGAATCCACGAAAACCCCCTAAGCCTCGAGGCCAAGTCCCACAATGCTTTCCTCCTCGTCGAACCACGGGTCCCCCTCTATTCCGCAACAACCCACCTCTCCCACTCCGCTCGAGCACCCTCACCAATCACTCTCCCCCATTTCAGCTCAACATGCTTCTCCCAGAGACGATCGCTCCGGCACATCGCTCGTAGGGAGCTGCACGCTGCTGACATGCTGCACAGACCAGCGGGCGGCAGCTTCTCGAGTACGCATTCAAGAGTCAATTCAGGCAAGTCCAACAGGGACAGTTCCAATTCCCCATCCCAGTAGACAGCCACCTCCTGCCTCCTCCCCAGAAAAGACTCCAAATTTAGAGCACCTAAGAAACTCAGTAGGCATCGGAGACGGAAGCGGGGAAGCAGAGAGAGGGAGATTGAGAAACAACTGATGAAGAGGAGGAAGAACTTTGGTGGGCGGGTGAGTTGAAGAGCATGTGAGGGGAGGAGGAGCAGATGGGTTTTCCTTTTCCTAAGTCTGTTTGAGGTGTTTATTACAAGGAGGGAGACGAATAACAACCTCGATTCTATCAAAATACCTTATGATTTCTTATTTTTAAGAAAATAATTTTGAAAAGTTGTTGGCCTATAAAAGTTATTCCCGGTAACACGTGTCAAATTTTATAGTGAATGTGGTTGCCGTAAAGTAAAAGTAAACGCAATAAAATAGTACTGAATTTACAACGTTTGATGTTATACACCGTAAGGTGAATGAATACAAATATAACAAGTAAATACAATATCGGAATTTAATGCGATGATACCGAGCTTACAACGTTACACTTACAGACATGACTAGAACAGAAAACAACAAGAAAAGCCTGGTGACGCTTCATGACGGTCGGGGGGCGGATGAGAGGCAGTCGAGGCGAACTCCTTTCATAGAATTCACCTTGTGGAATGAAGGAGGTCGAAGGTGGTGCCGGGTATGGACACTAAGGGCCAGAGGGCTCACCCTAGTGGTGGGACGAAGGCGGGATTCGATCGTCAAGGGCCGAAGGCTCATCCCGATAGTGGAGTGATGTGGAATTTTAATCGTCAAAGGCCGGAGGCTCACCCTGACGGTGGAGTGAAGCGAAAGTTTGGTCGTCAAGGACTGGCGGCTCACCCTGACGGTGGAAGGATGCCAAGGGCCGAAGGCTCACCCTGGGAAAGGAAAAGTAAAAGTAAAAAGATAAAAAACTTTGAGTCTGTGTTTGAGTTGTTGTGTGTTCTTGCTTGTTGTCTGTTGCGATCCTTTTATAGCTCAGGATCTTTTGGTTGCGGTTAATCAGCATGTTCAGGATTTTCTTAGATCATGTGCATGATCTCCCTCCGATAGGAGGCATGCGCAACGTATCTCAATTATCTCGCCACGTGTCCTTTTCCTTGATCGTGGCTTAGTTGTGTGCTTGAGTTGGAACGTGGCTTAGTGAGGCTCTAGAGCATGATTGATCCCAACTCTCGAGCTCAACTGTTACTTCTTGAGCAGTCTGTTCTCGAGCGCTCGAGAGCTGTTTCTTGAGCAGGACGCTCCCAGTACTCGAGCGGCTTTTTGAGTATCACCTTTCCTGGACTTTGTTGTTTGGCCCACTAGGGACAAAGCCCAAAATTCATGTGTGTCAACATTAAGCCCCTCTTTGTTAAACATAATGTGGGAACTTTATGTTTATCTCGAAACGGCCGCATTTTGTTACGAATCTTGTCGAGTAAGTCTCTTTTCCCGCTCTTTCGGGATGCCAACCACCCTTATCTTCCTTCGACTTCTGGAGCCGTTTCTTTACTCAAGTTTTACCCTTTCTTTGATCAAACCGCGTTTCTTGCCCTTTCTTCCCCAAGTTTAATCCTTTCCTTGATCAAACCGTGTTTCTTACTCTTTTTTCCTCCTAAAATCATAAGCTTTTCTTCGTCAGAGTACTGCTTACGAGTGATGGCTTCTCAGACGGAGTCCGACTACGTCCGTTTCGGCCGATACTGCGAAATCGCTAATCAAGACGTAGTCATCGCTCTTCCGGGTTATGAGCCGCCAGTTCTGACCTTGGGTACTCTACTCTCGTCGTCCTCTTTCAAAGAACATGATGTTCTCCAGACTTATCTCCTAACCTCGCCAACTATTATGGTATGTCAACCCGATTTCTGTGCTCCCGTTTCATAGCTTAGCGCGAAGGAGAATGTAGGGTTTCCTCCAACTGATGCTACTACTGAGAAGTGGTTTAAATTATGGGAAGATAAGTTGGATCAGAAACTGCGTTGTTTGGGTTTGAAAGGCCTGGTATCCATCTCGAGGAAGGTGAAGTTTTGGGATGCCAATGTCTGCTCAAGTTTGATTCCTTTCTGGAACTCAAGACTAAACATTTTCTTCCTTCCCAATAGTCCCATGACTATTACTGTAGAATATGTTTGTTTGTTAACTGATTGCCCTGCTTCGGGCGTTAGCGTTCGTCTTCACAGAGTGGAAGAAGACAAATTTCAATATAATGGACATAAGATCCGTAGCATAGTTGCCAAGCATATGGAACTCTTCCAAATTGCAGGGAAGAAAATGTCTCAATTGGGGGGGGGGGTGAGTAGGAATTCGATTTTTATCTCAAATGGCTCAGCAAATATATTTTCTACTGTCCTAGGAAACAAGCTGCCATTTACATGTCCTGGATTAGCAACTTCTTAGTTCAAGTTGATGAGCCAGTGGCTTTTGCGCCTTTCCTCCTCCATTTGTTGTACAAAAGTCTTCGGGTCGCTTCTACTATTGTCAAGGATAAAGGCTTTCCGAATCATCAATCTGGAGGTCCGATGTGGCTCTTACATTTATGGGTACTCATTTGGTTTCCTTAGCTATCTTCCTTCAATAAGTTATCCCTTGAAGGTGATAGATGCTTTGGGTTTGATATAGCCATCCGTGCTTGCAGTGAATTTCATACTTGGTCTATTGAACCTGTTACTTCCCTGATGCGCAAACTGGCTGATCCTAAGATAGAACATGAGTGGGAACCATATCCTCTTAATAGGTTCTATTCTGCTCGAAATAATCTCATCGCATCCTGATTGGGATAGTTTGTTATCGCCTCGAGACTTGGTGGGACTTTGCCCTGGGGACAAGCTGAATTTTGAAATGTATAACCCACAGTTATGTGCTAGGCAACTCGGCTTTTTTCAGGATACGAGCATTCCTTTCTCAAAATCCTTCAATATCTTTATGCCTGGAAAAACCGCAACTGTAGGTTTTAAGGAAGCAGCTCAAGTTTTGGCTCGGACTGCTTTGCTTGTTATGCAGTTTCCTTTTAATCATAACAGCACGGTTGCTGCATTTGAGCTTTTTCGACTTTTTTGGTCCATGACCTGGTCAGAATTACAAGGATTTATGCTTATTCTGGATAGCGCTTTGGGTGATCTTTATGTACCCATTTCAGCTTTGAGGGGTAAGTTACTTGGCCTATATTGCTGATAACTAGCCATTAGAGTATAACCTTGTTCGCTTTCTATAGATAAGGCCGATGTTGCGGCGTTGCCTGGGACGGAATCTGAAGCAGAAGACCTGATGCGTAAAAAGAAACTCAAGGTTTGACCTACGCAGTCCCTAGAAAACATCCAAGGAGAGGAGCGCTCTAAAGCTCGAGATGACCGTCCCTCCAAGTCTTAGGGTGAAGAAGAACTTACTCATAGGCGAATTAAATGTGTTTTCCAAAGACGGGTGAAAAATGCATTCAAGGATCCAGACATTCGGGACTTGGGTCAGAATTCAGAAGCAGAGAGACCTGTTTCCCTTCTTCCCGAGATGTCATCTCTCGGGATATTTCTCTACCTGTTCTGGATGACATTTTTAGCTAGCTTTCTTTCTTTATGGGTACTCATTTTTGAGAATGGGGCAGGCTAACCCTCAACCCATTGGAGAAGGTTCTCGAGCTGCCTCATCATCTTCTCGAGATGACCTGAATGTTTCGGAGCCTTCTCTTCTTGGAGATATAGGAACATCTTGAGAGGTTACTCTAGTTCTTGAGACTCGAGGGACGTCGCCGTCTAGGAATACCGAAGATGTTCCCATTGTTGAAATAGCAGAAACGACTAAGGTCGCTCCTAGTCTAGTTGCAGGGTCTTTGGGTGATGAGCCAGCTTGTGAGGGCGTGACTCGAGAGAATGTATTGTATGGTGTAAGCGAGTACTTTTCCTTACATCTTTTGTGGTTGTTTATTTTTGCTTTTTAACCTCTGTCCTTCGTATAGGATCTAGCCGATGACCCTTTTGGGAATAATTTTAATGAAGATCTCGTGGATTACAGTGGGGCGACCTCTGAAGACCCATCAAATGCAGCAAATCGACTTAGCATGGATTTCTAGTTCCTGTTAAGTTTTCTCTATACAGACATCCCCTACACGGAGGAAAGTTTTCTTTGGTACATGGCTGCTCTAAATGGTGTCATTCACTCCCCTCTGGTAACGGCAGATCAGTTCTTTGCTTGTACACTCGTTCAACAATATTGGCCAACTTATGACGCATACGAGGAGTTTCAATCTCTTGATCAGTCTGCCCAAGCTTTTGAAGATCGGTATGAGCAAATGAAAACTCAAGGCAGGCATGAAATTGGGCTTTTGGACAAAAAGATTAGGCGTAATAACAAATGTCTCGCAGTCGTTTCGAGAAGCAATGGCAAAGCTTGTCAGGCTGCAAGAAAAGCTTTTGAGAACTCAGTCCAAGCTTGAGAGCAAGCGGGCTATGTGGACAGCTGCTACAGAACCGAGTCCCCTAACTCAAGAAAGTATCATGGGTCAGGCTATCTCTCGAGAGAAGGAATTCTGCGAGAAGCAGCGCCTCGAATTAATTGATCGTTTGGTCAAGTGTCGTCCCAAACTGTCATGATTTTCTTCGACAACATTGAATGTTTTCACTGCTTTATCTGAAACATTTTCAGCTTTTTTGAGACGTTTCATAATAGCATGCAGTCTCCATTTTCCTTTTGTACAGCTTTAATACTGCATTTAAGGCTGCGAAGATTCCCAAAAGATAAGATTTTCAAGATCTTCTCGATTTCCGACTGTTGCGTCACGAGGTTCATGAACAGTCGCTCCAGTTCTACCCTCATTTTCTGCTATAAATAGCCTCGTCCTCCTTTCGTGAGGGTTTACCAAGCCATACCAAACATGTCTTGCCGTGATGCAGTTCTTCTTCTTTCTTCGAAACCTTCTCGAGATTTCAAAAGCCTAAGTTCACAACCTCACGCCCCTCGAAAGCCTAGGTCCACAACCTCAGGCGGTCATGTTGCTCACTGGCAACGCATGGCTCCTATCGGCGATGGTACCTTCGACGGGGTTTCCATCTTTTCATTACCTTGCACCCTTTCCTGGGTGTGAGGTAATGAAATCGAGCGCGCTCTTCCGACCTGCTTCCCCGATGTGTCCCAGCGTGTCGCCTCTTTCTAGACTTTGAATAGGGAATTGAGACAAGTATTATGTTTCGGGAAGTTGGCATACCAGATAGCTTGTTCGGTGGAGGACTTCTGTGCCTCTTTCTCTTCCAACCCTGGGGGCCGGTAGAACTCGATCCTATGGTTGGATCTCTCTGTAGAAGAAACGGCTGCTCAAAGCATGAGACTATGACTGATTGTATTTTGTTTTCTTATGAACTGTAATAATGTAATGGACTTTATTTCCAAGAAGTTGTACCCATAAACTCGGAAATCTCTTTTTTAAGATCTCTTTATGGGTTTCCCGGATAGTCGGTTTGTAAGACTTCAAATATTTTCCATTAATTTTCAATTCATGAGAATGTCCTTCGAAACTCGCCAAACGATATACATTCTTGGGGAAAGCTTCTTTGACTCTGAACGGACCTTTCCAGTTAGGCGACCATTTCCCAAGGAAGTAGTCTCGAGCACCTATGGGGAGAACCATTTTCCATACTAATTCTCCTTCCTTGAAGCCGTTAGAATGGACTTTCTTTAATGCCTCATCATTCGCTTCTTTTGCACTTCCATTCTATTTGCTGCTTTCATGCGCAACTCCTCGAGATACTTGCCATCTCGAGAGACTTCTTCCTCTCGACCCATCATTTGATCTGCCTGATTGACTCAAAAGGACTTGTATTTTATCTCGATAGGGACAATGGCTTCTTGACCATACACTAAGTTATATGGAGCTTCTTCAGTGTTGTCCCTTTTAGTGACCCTTAAACCCCATAGCGTCTCGAGAAGCACCGCATGCCACCTCCTGGGGTTATCCTCGACCATCTTTTGGACGACATTCTTTATAAGTTTGTTAGTGAACTCTGCTTGTCCATTCGACTGCGGATAATAAGGAGTGGAGTTGTTAATGATGTCGAGAACTCCAGCATTTGTTCTCCATTAAACACAGTTCCATTATCCACTACTATGTTGTGTGAGAGTCCAAAACGAAAGATAATATTCGTCTTCATGAACTCGATAATTTATTTTTGGTCGATTCTTTGGTAAGCTTTGGCCTCTACCCACTTAGTAAAGTAATCTGTAGCTACCAATGTGTAGGCATCTCCTTCACTCGAGTGGGTCTGATTTCCCCAATCATGTCTAGAGCCCGGGACTTAAAAGGCCATCGCTGAGTTACCGGACTTAACTCCATAGCTGGAGCTCGAGTTATAGGTTCGAACTTTTGGCACTTTCTGCAACCTTTAGCCATCTCAATGCAATTCTTTTTCATGGATGGCCAATAGAATCCATGCCTTTGGATCATCCAGTACATCTTTACCCCTGATTGATGAGTTCCACACAGACCTTCACGGGTCTCCAACATGATTGACATTTCTTCGTCGAGATCGACGCATCTCAACAGTACCCCTTCTTTAGTATTTCTGTAGAGAAGATCATCTAGGAGTACATACTGTCTTGCTGCTAATTTGATCTTTCTCTCGACCTGTGAATTCGGATTTCCTAGGAACTCAATGTACGGTAATCTCCAATCTTCTTCCGCCTTCATGATGTCTACCTTGCAAATAGGGGTAGAATCGTTTTCTTTCTATTCAGTGATGGGCGGACTGATTTTGGGGACTATCCCGCCTATGTCTTTTCGCAAAGCGTCATTTGACTTGTACCCTGACGCTAATTGGGCTAGTGTGTTAGCTGTGGCATTATCTTCTCGAGATATGTGCTCGAGAGTAATTGTTGGAACTCTTTGATTAATTTCTGGGTTATAGTTAAATACCTTTTCAACTCTTGAGTATGACAGATACTCAACCCATTCACCTGGTTTACTACCAGTTGTGAATCACCCTTAATTATTACAACCCTTGCACCGCTCTCGAGTAGAGTTTGCAATGCAACAATGAGTGCATTATACTCTGTAGCGTTGTTGGTTGTGCGTTCGGCCAATTTAAAAGCTAACTTAGTTTCAAAGCCAGTTGGCGACTTTATTACGACCCCAATTCCAGCTTTAGACCTTGTTTAGGATTCGTCAAACCAGTCTTCCCAAAGTTCTTGCGATTCTTCCTCTTCCTTTATCCACCAAGGCCTCGCTCGAGTATTCTGCTAAGAAATCGGCCAGAACTTGCCCTTTAACTGCTTTCTGAGGTTTGAACGTTAGATCGTATGTCGAAAGTACCAAGCTCCACTTGTCAACTCTTCCGGTAAGCAGAGGACTCTCAAAGAATATTATCAGAAGTTGGGCTCTCGAGACTACATGGACTTCACTACTTCCTATGTAGTGTCTTAACTTTGTTACCACATAGTATACTGAGAGGCACACCCTTTCTGAAGCTGTATATCTTGTCTTGGCAGGATTCAGAAGCCAAGATAAATAGAATACAGCTCTTTCTCTCTTCTGTTCATCATCTAGTGCCAACAATGCACCTATTGTGGTAGCAGTGGCAGCCACATATAGGACAAAAGGTTTCCCGAGTTGAGGGGAAGTCAGAACTGGAGATTTCATCAAATAACTTTTGATATTCTCGAAGGCCTGTTCATGTTCCTCCGTCCAACTGTATTTATTTTTCCCTCTTAGGAGTGTGGAGAAAGACTTTACCTTTCCGGCCAGATTCCCGATGAACCTTCGCAAGTAATTCACTCGCCCGAGAAAAGCTTGTAACTCCTTTTTGTTCTTTGGGGGTTGCAATTCTTGTATAACTTTGATTTTCCCCGGATCAATCTGAATACCCTTCTGGTGTACTAAAAACCCAAGGAATTGTCCGGCTTGTACTCCGAACGCACACTTCAAAGGATTCAACTTCAAATGATGTTTTCTCATATGAAGAAATGCCGCTCGAAGGTCATCGACATGTAGATGTTTTTCTCTCGACTTTACTACTATGTCATCGATGTAAAGCTCCAGAGTCTTTCCTATCAAAGGGTCGAAAATTACATTCATAGCCCTTTGATATGTGGCTCCGGCATTCTTTAAACCGAATGGCATTACTACCCACTCGAATATGCCAATTGGACATCTGAAGGCTGTTTTATACACATCTTCTTCTGCGATGAAGGTTTGGTTATATCCTGAATAACCGTCCATGAACGACATAATGACGTTCCCTGCCATTTTATCAATTAATTCATTGGCTATTGGCATAGGATATTCATCCTTTAGGGTTGCTTTGTTCAGGTCTCGAAAATCTATACAGACTCGGATTTTACCGTTTTTCTTTACTACAGGTACAATACTTGAGTCCATTCCGTGTACCTTGACGTTCTGATATAACCGGCTTGAAAAAGTTTTCTTACTTCTTCGTACACAAGGTTGCTTACTTCGCCAACCATCATTCGAGGAGCATGTTGGACATGTTTGAAATTTTCTCGAATTGGGAGTTTATGTTCTACTAGACGCCTATCGAGTCCTGGCATATCTGTATAAAACCAAACAAAACAGTCTCGGAATACATATAATAGTCCTTTCAGAGACGCCGATAATTCATTGTCTAGGATTGTGCTCATGTAGGTAAGACGAGGATTTTCATCAGAACCAAGGTTGACAGTAATCAATGGGTCTGAAGACGAAAACAAAGTCTCTCGACGGTAGCCGTCGAGTTGCAAAGAACAAACGCCTAATGATGGCCTAAAATTAAATGGAGAAAATGCTGGTGCGATGTAACGCACTTTTTGAGAATTGGAAAGAATAAAAGGATGTGTTTCTTGGTACACATCAACCATTTCCTTGACTTCCTCAATCGTCATACGTGCCTTCGCGCAGGAGTCTATCTGGCCCCAACTCCGCGATATCATTCTGTTCTCGAGAAGTTTACGTACCAACATCTTGCAGTTGGACGGTTTCTACATTGTTGCCTTGTTCTCGAGCCACTTGCCTGGCACGATACTCCACATCAGTGAATTCCGTGTCACCAACTCTGATTCCATCTTGAGTTGGCACATATCTCCTTCTGGCATGCCTCGGGGTCTTTCACCAAACCAAGTGATGGGTATGCCTTCTTTAGGCACCAACATGCTTGGATTGTTCATGAGTTCTTCGTCGTCTGATCCCTCTATGACTAAGCTAAATAGTGGGGCAAAGCCTCTCTCTTGAGGGACGTCATCGTCCTCATCACATCTCCAGCCACTCGAGACTATGGGTGGTTCCATTCTCGGGACCTCGGATTGACGAACGACGACTTTCTCGACCTTTGGCTTCAACGACTTATCTCCCTGATCGATCTCCTTCTCGAGTTTCTTTTCCTCGGGTTCTGCAATGGAACACAGAGGGTTAGTTTCACAAGAACAAAAATTTTTGTCGGCTCGTACGAGCTCTATCTCATCATCAAGCCATATGATCAACTCCTTATGTAGAGTCGATGGTATGACAGCAGCTTTATGTAGCCAGTCTCGACCCAGGAGAGTGTTAAAAGCTGATGTGACATCTAGCACAAAGAAAGAGGTCTCCATCTCGTGTCTTCCGACACGGAGATTTACCGAGAACATTCCCATGCACTCGGATTTCCTTCCGTTGAAAGCGGTGATTGCCATCCTCGTATCCGTCAATTGCCATCTTTCATTGCCCATCATTAGGAAAGATTCGAAGGGAAGGATGTTAACTGTGGCTCCGTTATCTACCAGCACTTTGTTCAATCTTACCCCATCGAATTCCGCTGTGATGAACATGGAATGGATGTGTTGCCTCATCGTGGAGGTAGGTTTTTGAAACCAATGGAGTGGGGACCCTCTTGGGAACCTTGCACTCGCTTTAGGGACTTTACGTATTACATCGTTAGTGAGCTTTGCCTTCTTACCTTTCCTCGAGAAGCAGATAGGCAACTCAATCGCATTACAAGAGACCACCATAGGATCTTCACTCTCCCGATGTTCCTCAGGAGTTCCCTCTCGTAGAGGTGTGTAATCAACGTGATCATCATAGGCAGTGCCTTCTTCTTCATCCTCTACTTGTGGCGTCTTCTCTCGAATTTCGTCCGTTTCTTTTGGTGAAACGCTTCTTCTTTTCTTAGCTTCCCTTTGAGTCTGTCTTAGGACTCTCTTGCGAGCTGTTTTCGGGATTATTATTTTCTTGTAGACTCGATGCCACTCTGATTGTGGATCCCTCGAGGTCTCTCCTACAATTCTCCTAAAACTTTTAACAGGGTGTTTGACGTAAACAAAATCTCTCTTTACAGGTTCGTAGCCCCGAACTTCCTGCATGTTAGTTACAGGCATCACAGCAACGATAATGTTGGTGGTGAAATTACCTGTGTTCTCATACTTGAGTTTGATCTCGATCTCTTCATTCGTTGATATCTGAACAAGTTTCAGGAAGTACACCACGCAGCATTTAGTGCACATCTATGGAATGAGGAACCTGTTCGAGGCGATTTGTTTACACTTATCACAAAGCATATCTTCCTCAAGAAAGCGAGCAATATGCGGGCCTTCTTGCATCAGTTTTGGTTTGATCTGAAGCACCTCCTTCCCTTTCTCTTCTGGTGCAGCCTTTTCATTTTTTACTGATACTAAATCAGGGCAATCAGGCTTCTCAAGTTCGGACTTTCCTCGAGCATTTCATCCGGTCTTGCCTAGACCGTTCAAACGCTCATGCACAAGAGGCCTATTCGCATGTTCTCTTCCCTCGACTCGTCTTTGTAGAGGTTCACGGCCTGCCGATCCAGATGAAGAACTGCCCAAAGGATGACTCTAGGCAAAGTGGGAATATGACGGTCCCATTCCCATAGCCACTTCCTGGAGTTGAGTTAGATCATACACATGCTTTGCTTGTTGCTCTGCGGATATCTACGAAAGTTGCGACATTTGTCTATGGTATGGGAAGCATCCATATGCTAGTGACAATGCTCCTCTTGAATTTCCCGAGCCGGGCAACTCACCACCTGCCTTTCGACCAGGCGCTTGAAGAGCCTGTTGGCTATAGTGGTTTCTCCAGACACCTTGATTCCCTGCGAAGCATAAGTATGAGTCTCGAGATAAAAAAACAGACGCATTGTCATCAACGCATTTAGAACACTTATTTTCATTCTCGAGAGAATACATATGTATTATGGGCTCCTCGCCAAAAAGATTCTCATCTATTGCACTCGACTTATTTACTTTAGCAAACTTTAATTCCTTTAACTCAATTAAGTCCTGGATCAAATTCTTAAAATGTACACACTCTTGAGTTGAGTGAGTGAACGAACGTCCCATGCCATTTGTAATGCTTTTTTCGCTTCTCTCGATCGTTTTGCGGTAACTTATGACCATGCCTGACCTTTATACGCCCCTTCTGGTACAGTCAATCAAAGATCTGGTCTATTTGCTCTACGTCAAAAGAGAATTTTCTCTCTTATTCAGATTTTAGAGAAGCTCGAGCCATAGAATTTTTCTTTACTAAAGGCTCACAAACAGTTGGTTCTCCTTTCACAAATTCAACCAAATTGATTTCTGCCCATTCGGCCAGACAGTTTCTCGAGAACTCTTCTAATAAAAGGTTGTAATACTCAGTGGCTCGTCTCGAGATTTCATAGAAGTCCCGAAAACGTTTTCCCTGAAGTTTCTTCCTTATTGCTAAAGTCAAAGCACTCTGTGCAATCTCGAGCTGATCTCTTTCAGTCAAAATTGTCGTACACTTTACAAGTTCTTCCTAAACTTCTCTAGGAATAAACAAGGACTTTCACTAGGAAGCTATTTCATTTTCAAGACTTCTCCTATAGTAACCACTGAATCTAACTTATCAAACGCTTTTAGAAACCGGGTTTGCATCTCGACCCAACTTGATATCGAGTTCGGGAGAAGCTTCGAATACCAACTAAAAGCATCTCCCGTCAGAGAATTAGGGAACAATTTTAGTTTCAACAAGTCATTACTCGAAGCATCTCCCGTCAGAGAATTAGGGAACAATTTTAGCTTCAACAAGTCATTACTCGACATTTCTCCCATTTGATAACTGAACCTAGCTACGTGCTCTATAGGAGTCATTTCATCCTTCCCTGAGAACAAGGTAAAACTAGGAATTTTATACCCTCGAGGTATCTCTATCTCTGTTCTATATAATTAGGAATTGGACTCTTATACAGGCGCACATCTTCGGTTCTCGCGCCTGGCACCATTTGAGCTACAACTCGAGCGATTTGTCCACTCGAGTCAATAATGGGATTAAGACTGGTTTTCAGGTTGAGTTCATTCTCCCTAGGCTTGTGGTAAAAAGTCCCATTTTCTTTTTGTTGACATACAGAAGGATAAACCGGATAAGTAGTTTGCTTGAGGTCTACAACTGTAGGATTTACATTCGCGTTCTTGTCAAGCATCGGACTTCTCGAGCTGACATTGACGTTCTCATTAGGTACTAGGCTTCTCGAGCTACCTACGCCTAACTCGTTAGAAACCTTAGAATATGGTTCGACCTGCTCCTTAGGCGGACTCCCACCATCGACTTTTTGTTTTCCAATAGCTCTAGCGTTTCTCATAAAGGGCTTTTCTCTAATAGTATCCTTTTCTTTAGACCTATCATCCCTAAGTGAGTTAAAGGCATTTAATATTTCTTGGACCTTTTGATCCATTCGTACTTGCATTTCTCTATGATTCTCAGCCATGTCTAATCTTAGCCTAATCACAACATCAATAAATTCTTGTCCACCTATAACGGCATCAGGCGAATATTCTCGCCTAGGATTATCAGTGGGCCCTATAGGAGGCACCTCCTGATCCTTGTTTTGATCCTCAGTGGGATCTACCTCTTTGGGATCCACTTCTTTGGGATCCTTAGGATTTTCATTTGTATTCCTAGTACGAACCATTTTTTGAAGGTTTTTTGAAGATTTTTTTATTTCTGACTCCCACTATGGTCGCCAAAAACGTGTTGGCGTGGAAAAGTTGTTCCCCGCAACACGTGTCGAATTTTACAGTGAATATGGTTGCCGTAAAGCGAAAGTAACGCAATACAATAGTACTGAATTTACAATGTTTGGTGTTGTACACCGCAAGGTGATTGAATACAAATATAACAAGTAAACAAAATATCGAAATTTAATGCGACGATACCGAGCTTACAGCGTTATACTTACAGACATGACTCGAACGAAAAACAACAAGAAAAGCCTGGTGACGCTTCACGACGGTCGGGCGGCGGACGAGATGCGGTCAAGGCGAACTCCTTTCATAGAATTCACCTTGTGGAACGAAGGAGATCGAAGGTGGTGTCGGCTATGGACACTAAGGGCCTGAGGACTCTCCCTAGTGGTGGGACGAAGGTGGGATTTGATCGTCAAGGGCCGGCAGCTCACCCTGACGGTGGAGTGATGCGGAATTTTAATCGTCAAGGGCCGGAGGCTCACCCTGATGGTGGAGGGATGCCAACGGCCGGAGGCTAACCCTGGGAAAGGAAAAGTAAAAGTAAAAAGATAAAAGACTTTTGAGTCTGTGTTTGAGTTGTTGTGTGTTCTTGCTTGTTGTCTGTTGTGATCCTTCTATAGCTAAGGATCTTTTGGTTGTGGTTAATCAGCAGGTTCGGGATCTTTTTAGATCGTGTGCACGATCTCCCTCCTATTTTATAGGAGGCATGCACATCGTATCTCAATTAACTCCTCCGGACTTGCCATGTGTCCTTTTTATTGATCGTGGCCTAGCTGTGTGCTTGAGTTGGATCGTGACTTAGTGAGGCTCTCGAGCATGATTGATCCCAACTCTCGAGCCCAACAGCTACTTCTCGAGCAGCCTATTCTCGAGTGCTCGAGAGCTGATTCTCGAGCGCTCGAGAGCTGTTGGATGCCTCCCAGTACTCGAGCGGCTTCTCGAGTATCACCTTTCCTAGATTTCGCTGTTTGGCCCACTAGGGACAAAGCCCAAAATTCATGTGTGTCAACAAAAGTGCAAAAAGTTTTTATATATACGATTTTTTTTTATAAAATATGAAATGTTGTAATTGGATTTCGTAAAATTTTATAAGTTTTTTCACATAGTACAAAAACGTTTCCGTAAAATTTAATGAAATATATTTCATTAGATATAAAGAGCATATGTTTTACAAAATTTTTTTATAAAAATACTAAAATATTCCATTAAATTTAACGAAACGTTTTTCGTCAACTACAAAGGAACTTCGTTAAGTATGAAAATGACCGTGGGCCTCTTAAAATTTTAGAAAGCCCAGATATATTTCATAAAATTTACGTATTGCCTTTATCGTTTATGTTCGAGAAAGTTTACGAAAAAAATTTCATTCATGTATAATAAAATTTAACAAAAATTTTATGAAAAAATTCTAAATGAGCTCGTAAAATTTTATAAAGCTCGTTTGGATTCTTTCGTGCTTTAGTAAAATATTTTCATACTTTTACTTTAATAAGGTATGGAAAAATTTTCCGTACGCACAAAACACGGGACTTTCGAAAGTAAAACTAGTTTTAACTTATATTATTCGATGGATGTTTGGGTGGGTCTACATCCCTACTATTGGCATTTCAAGGTAAAATCTCTAGGCCAGCACGTGGGAATTCATTATTTATTTATTTATTTTAGTTTAGAAAGAGAAAGGCTTAATCTTTCTTAATCACGTAACTGATGACAGCATATTTAATTACAACAATATAGGAGTGTAGTAGTTGTTGTAATAGGTCCGATTAAATGGTCGGATTTATATATATGTCATCCACGCCATTACCTTTATAAATAATAGTACATGTAGTGTTTCTCAAAATCTATATGACAAGGTCGTCTAGTTTTTTCTTTCGATGAAAGTTCAAGATTATTTTTTAGTTATTATCTTTGGTTAAAAATAATAATAACTAAATAACTAAAAAAAATAGAGATATTGATTAATGTCTAAATTAACACCTATCTTTATATGCATGCATGTATGTACCTGTAGTTACAACCAAGCAACAATGCAGTCAATCCACTTGTTACATTGTGGGTACAAATTTACACAAATCTCTTCCTTATAAAGTTTTACATAAACATGGTTAATGTTTGATGTGGTTGAGGAGTCCCACGTCAGTTGAGATGAGTCTACCCGGCTAATATATAAGTAGAGTGGTCACTCCCATCTCTCAGGCTAGCTTTTGAGGTGGTGAAGTGGAGCTCCTTATATTATCTTGGTATCATAGCCAGCCCACCGGTCCTTCCGCTTGTTAGCATGCTAATTTACTAATCATACACTCTTAGTTAAGCATTTAACAAACCTCCTCGCTCAAATAGTAAATTCTCCTACTCAGTTGTATCAACTACCATACTCAAAGATGTTCATAAACTGAGCTTACATTTTCTTCCAATTTGGAATCAAGTTATGAAAAATGATTTCCATGTTAAGAAATTTGGAAAAATTCTAAGCTTTCAGAAATTATTGTTAATAGCTTCCTTAATCTAATGTGTGAATCGACCAATCTATTTTATAGAGGTCATCTCATCTCTCCTTAAAAACTTAGTGAAATTTGGAATTTTATATCCCCTATCTTATGGATACTCCTCATAATATATAAGGATGATATGCCACCGGATAGAATGCAAAAACTCCACTCTCATCACAACATATGGGATAATCGGTTATATCATTCTAGTAACATAAATTCTTATCTTGAATGGAAGTGCAATCTTTATCGGATTAGCTCGAGCATAAAAACTTTGTCCTTCTCATATGCGGTGGAGCATATGATTATGACATGTGTCCTCCATCTCAGCTTGCTCCCCAAGATCAAATCTTGAATTAGAAGCATGTGGACCTCAAAATGGTACCTGTATTCCTCAATTGATGTCTCCCTCAACCAAATTTGGAACAACACTAGTGTAGACATATCCACGAATCTCTCTTTACGTTTTCGTTTTAGAGTAGCAGCTCGAGCAGTTCTAGTAAGAGGGTTATCCCTCAAATATGAAGGTGAAGTAACTCGAATGGACAACTCTCTAATCTCTTTTATGGAATTCCTTCCTTAATTTCATCGTATCATAACCCATTTTAAGGATCATCTCTCCGAGACTCATAGGATCATACATCTCCTTGTTAATAGCGTCGCCTCTATGACCTACTAGCGTTGACTCATTGTGATTGCCAAAATATGTTTGTACACATAAACCATGGCCGTCGAGCACTCAAACGAAGTGTTTTGGTATCAATAGCAACAAATAAACCAACAATGATAAACAAAGTAACAACAATATTGTTTAAATTAAAAAAAAATGTCACATTTACGGTCATCGCACTTGAAGACAAACAACAGGTTGCTTGAACAGAGATCGAAAGAAAATCAAATCACTTGGAGGACAAAGGTCAGAGCTTTGTCTGCGAAATTTTGGTATGTGCCCTTACAAAGAAAAAGAATACACCAATTTATACTAAACAGTTGTCTTCAACCGTTGAGGTTCGTGCGAAACCAGCAGGGACGTGGATGGAGATTGGGAACCATTTCAAATCGGTGGGTGTAGAACATTGAAATCTGCGGGCAAACTCGGTCGACTACTTGTCCTTGAACTCGATCTGAGGAAGAGTCTGCTATAAACTCAAACTCGCATTGTTATGAATCGACGGATAATTAAACTTAGTATACACCCTTCTGCTGAGAACTCGATCCTCTTTTGGTAAGTCACTGGAGGTTCAAGCTCGATCCATGTAACTGTTCCACGTCTTTCAAATCCCAACTATCCTATTCACCACCACATTCTCGCGTGATTACGAACTCTTGCTTTAGGCCTGTTTCTCTATTGGGTAGAAATTTATAGGCCCATAATGTTATGTATAAAACACTCACCATAAAAAAATCTTACCAAGTTTTATTGCGAAGTACATTAATTTTGGTATCTTACAAGTTACTTGTTTTATACACAATTTATGTCAGTCATATTCCTAGGAGTCAATGTACATATAGTTTGTAAGAATATAGATTTTTTTCTTCCCTGACAAAACAAAACTTTTGTAAAATATAAAAACTTTGTTTAAGTTCGTGAAAGTTTTGCAGGCAACAAAAAGTAAGAAAACTTTCGCACAACTTTGTAAAGTACAAATTTTACGTCAATTCATAAAAATGAGAAAAGCACCGAAGAGATAGACGTGGAAAAGCACCTACCTTACCAAATTATCCCAAAAAGAATAAAAAAAAAAGGGATAAACGCAAAGGTCCTGTCCCTGTTGCATTGAATGCAGACCGATCGACCCTATTCAGTAGACAATTCAGTTTAGGGCAGGCCCAATCGAGGCATGAGTGTCCGAATCACCTCGCCTCATTCGTCCAACCTTTTTCCTATCTCAACAAAACGAGCACCCGGCTAAAATCCCAATTCCACAGCAGAGGAAAAAGAAAAAGGACAGTTCATGGAGGAAAAGAATCATCGTTAATCAAGAGCAGGTAATGTCAGAAAGTCCAGAAAAAAAGGACTAGTAAAAAGATTTCCTTCCAAATGGAAAAAGATCCCTCCGCCCTCCAAAGGAGATCCCCCCCAAGGGATGGAAACTTCCAATAACTTCCCCTTCTGAATTCCCCAGTAAAAAAAAAAGGCAAAAGCCATTCCAATATGTAATAAATAGCACAGGGCATGATCCCTTACCTTCTTTATCCAGAAGATTGCTGGAAAATGTCAAGCCTCAAGATCACCAAGAAGCACCACCGTCGTCTAAACAATCCCTTCCCTTCTCCACCTAAATCCCTCCCCTTCATACAAGGCAGCCTGTTCATTCAATCCCCTTCTCTTACCTCCACCAAGGTCTTCCCGATCGGGAATGATTTCCAGCTGGGGTGGAGTCCCCAGGATGGCGGGTCTTTGTCGGTTTCCCACCGAGGGCATCCTGCAAAAGCGATTTGGTCGACGGTGCCCGGACGGGCCTTCGTCTCCGCAGCTTTGGCCGAGTCTGAGATAGAAGAGAGCAGGGGGTCATTCCTCATCAAGGACAGGCGGATTCACCTAATATGTGACCATCAGACGGTCGAAGACATTCGGGTGATCGGCCGCACCGAAGATTTTCCAGAGGATTTTGATCCAGATTATCAGAGGGAGTTCTCTGAATGTGAACAGGACAGCTTGCAAAGTAAGAAGTTCCCGGTACTCCTAATTACCGGTAGGATTTTCAGTAGTGGGTGGAAGGATAGGAAAGATCACTGCTTCGGTAATAATGTCCTATTGGAGAAAGATAGTGCTTATGGACAATACCATATTATCTTTGATCAGAAAACTAGTAGCCAGGTGGAATTTCAGGTCAAGCTGGGTAAACCCCATGTCGAGTTCGGCATAAGACTCTCCCCGGCCTCTGTAGCAAGACGGAGACTACTAAAGCTAAGGTTGAACAGATCTCGAAAGAAAAGGTACGGATGGCACCGTATCGACCCGAGGACAAATCGTCCTGTCATGGTTGCCCCTGCAGAGGAAGAGGAAGTGGCAGAAATTACACTCCCGGAGAACATGGAATTCAATAGAGTCTGTTTCACGTATTTGAGTGAGCAGCATGAGCGATTTTATGGATTCGGGGAGCAATTTTCTCACATGAACTTTAAGGGGAAAAAGGTACCTATATTTGTCCAGGAACAGGGCATCGGAAGAGGCGACCAGCCCGTTTCGTTTGCTGCTAATCTGGTTAGTCACAGGTACACAGCAATCAGTCGTCACCATTGATATCATCTTTTATAGGAGGATCCAAATCTTACAAGGTATTTTCTATTGGATTTTCAGGGCTGGAGGTGATTGGAGTACCACTTATGCTCCTTCACCCTTTTACATGACTTCAAAGATGAGATCGCTCTACCTGGAAGGATACAACTATTCAGTTTTCGACCTAACAAAACATGACAGAGCACAACTACAGGTGCATCCCTTCTTGACATTAAACTGGGTACCAGAACTTCAATAAGTTAACCTTTCTTTTGCTTTTCTTTTATAAGTAACCTTTCTTTTGCTTACTTTGAAGGTTCATGCAAATTCGATCCAAGGGAGAATATTGTGTGGTGACTCACCTACAGAGATACTGGAGTCCTTCACAGAGACGATTGGGAGGCCTCCAGAGCTGCCTGAGTGGATTATATCTGGAGCTATTGTGGGAATGCAAGGAGGTACGGACATGGTTCGCCACGTGTGGGATGTGTTGAAGGCATATGATGTTCCCATCTCAGCATTTTGGCTACAGGTAGTATCATGGAGATGTATGATGAAAAATGCTCAGATAAACTTACTCAATCAGCTTAAGCATACCACATAACCAGTCAGTAGTGTAGTCTCTCCTGCCATTGCAAGAATGCAAAAGTTATTGGATAGAAACTAGACTGAATTCAAACAACTCAAAGCAAATTATTTGAAATAATTTTTCGGTAACTCGTAAAAAGATAAGAGACTCTTACGAGCATAATCTTGGCACAACTCTTCATGTCAATGATTGTTTCGTAGGATTGGGTTGGGCAGAGAGAGACATTCATTGGATCACAGCTATGGTGGAACTGGGAAGTTGATACAGTAAGATATTGGGGATGGCAGAAGTTAATTGAAGATTTAAAAGCTCAAGATATCAGAGTGATGACATACTGCAACCCTTGTCTGGCTCTGGTATTATACAATCCTCCATTTGAGTCCCAAGAGTGACAGTGCTTATATGTTTTCTAGTTGCCTACATATGAATTTCTTAACTCTGGTAAATCTTCAATTTCTCAGACCGAGGATAAGCCAAACAGAAGGACAAACATGTTTGAGGAAGCAAAGAGATTGGGTATCTTGGTTAAAGATAAATATGATGAACCTTACATGGTTCCAAATACTGCTTTTGATGTTGGAATGCTGGATTTGACCCACCCTGATACAGCGATGTGGTTTAAAAAAATCTTACAAGAAATGGTTGATCGAGGAGTCCGAGGATGGATGGCAGATTTTGGTGAGGGGCTGCCGGTCGATGCTCACCTCTATTCAGGTGAGCTCACTCTCTGCTTATATTACGTCCTTTGGGCCCCACCCTTCCTTAATCACAGGCAAAGAGCTTCATCCTGACAATATCAACTTACAGGAGAAGATCCTATTGTGGCTCACAACAGATATCCTGAACTATGGGCCAAGCTCAACAGAGAGTTTGTGGATGAATGGAAAAGTAGTAGACCAGAGAAAGATGACCCAAAGGATGAACTAGTCTTTTTCATGCGAGCTGGTTTTAGAGATAGTCCGAAATGGGGCATGTTATTTTGGGAAGGAGACCAGATGGTCAGTTGGCAAAGAAATGATGGGATCAAGAGTGCCGTCGTTGGCTTACTGAGTAGTGGACTTTCTGGATATGCATTTAACCATAGCGACATAGGGGGTTACTGTGGAGTCAGCTTCCCGATAATCATGTATAAGAGAAGTGAAGAGTTGTTGCTGCGTTGGATGGAGTTGAATGCATTCACCACCGTGTTCAGGACACACGAAGTAAGTAATGCAAGCTTTCTGATGACTCAATAGTCTAGGGGTTGGATAAAGGAGTAGTATAGAGCCTCAACAAGTAAACTACAGGACTGAAACGATGGAAGACACGGGTTTTACTTTCCGGTGCAATTCTAGTAACTGCAAAGTATTTTTAGGTCTACCCGCTATTCAATGTCCGATACAGCCAAAAGAAAAAATCAAGGCAGCTTACTGGGTGCACTTCTGTAAGCATTTTGGCTTCCACACCTCTGACAGATGCTAAGATTGAAAACTCTTTGAAATGCAGGGGAACAAGCCATCTTGCAATACCCAATTCTATTCAAATGACAGAACATACTCACATTTTGCACGCTTTTCCAAGGTGTTCAATGCTTGGAAGTTTTACAGAATCCAGCTCGTCAAGGTACAAATCTCACCCAATTATAGATCATTCCGCTATTAGCAGAGCCAAGCAGCAAAACCGAGGGATGAAGACACTTTTTCTATGAATTGAGGGAGTTTGGCAACTCATTGAATAAGCAAATACTCATTATATTTCTAATTCACATTTTCTTCGTTTCTGAAAACAGGAAGCATCCCAGAAGGGTTTGCCAATCTGCCGCCACCTATTCCTCCATTATCCGGATGACGACAGGGTACACAGGTTAACGTACCAGCAGTTCTTGGTCGGTTCAGAGATTTTGGTCATACCGGTGCTAGACAAAGGTAGGAATAAAGTAAAGGCATACCTCCCGATCGGAGAGGATAGACCCTGGCTACACATATGGAGCGGAAGATTGTACTCGGATCAGGGCACTGAGATCTGGGTAGAAGCTCCACTGGGATATCCAGCCGTGTTTGTCAAGGCTGGCTCTGGCGTGGGAAATACCTTTTTAAAGAACCTAAGAGACTCGAGTCTACTTTGAGAACTAGACGGGTGCAAATAACTCCATTTTTGGTTCTCTATCATGAGAATAGGAATTTAACTACCCATGGTGGCGACACCGAGATGAGACAAAAACTTCAGAGCTGACGTGCTAAGCATATGACCTAAGAGGATACATATGGTTTCCATTCGTCTTGGTTAGCAGTCGCACACAACAATGAAAACAGATAAGTTGAGACCTACCAACATCAGAAGCAGAGATCCCCATCTCGAGATCAAAAGTTCAACGTCTAGCAGAACGTCACAGAATGCTAGTCCTAATGCCATAATAAAACAGATGAGTTCTGTGAAGAAATTACGCCAGAAAGAACTCATATTTTCTCGGATGGAAATTTCCTAAAAAGAAGAAGTGCATTTATGAAGTCAACAAGAAAATGGCAACTACAGTCATGTTCTCACCCTCGACTCGAAAGAGTAGAATTAAGCCATATCCAAACCTTAGACCGCAATTCATTCAGACTGCGGATGAAAGCGCCCGAGTCCAAGCGTTTCATCTGGATCAGTCTAAACAGAAGTCTAGCCCAAACACGAGTTAGGAGTCATGCCTGAGTTTTTTTTCCCTACTCCCGAAGAATCACAATGCGCGCGGATTCGGGCTTCGAATATCGCCATGCGATCAAACGGAGACTAAGGAAAGAGATTCCGACGAACACAACATGATCAGATCACAAGCATCCTCAACCAGGAGGCAAAATCACAGCGAACGACAGGTGATCGAGAGAGGTAGAGGGAGTGGGACTCACTGCGATCCGTAGAGAAGCCCCGCCAACCACACCGTTTCTTTCTCTCCTTTTGACCTCGAGAAGAATCGCAGGGAGAGGGACGCCCCCATTACTCCTTTTGTCTTCTGTTTTATTTGCTCATAGGATTCGAATGCCGTCCGGGGAATATTCTCTTCGGCATCTGTTTTCTCTTTATATAAATGCACCACCGGTTAACTTATACGTCGTCTGTTGGTATCACATGATATTGTTTTACCATAAATATATATGAATTATTCTAAAACCAACTTTAGTTAATATATTTAAAAAAACAAAATTTATATTTACATTTGAGTCCTTATGATCAGTTCTTAAAAAATCCATACAATTGGATCGTGATTTCATCAATATACATGTTTGTTACCTACACAATTGGGGATCATTGTTTCATTTCAAAATAATGTTCGGCGAAAAAATATTTCGTGAAATAATAACATAATTTTTAAGATTCGCTAAATAATACGCCTAATTCGATTTAAAAAATATGGAATCTCATTCGTAAGAATTTAACGTTTTTAACACTGAGTTTAACCAAAAAATTTTTGAGGAATTTGGCATGTTCTCTGGTGGTTGAATTCAGTGTTTCAAATATAGAATTCCCTAATTTTAGGATGAACATGGTGTTAGAAACATCAAATTCTTCACGAACCGAAGTTGATATTTTTAACAATAAATTAGAAGCGTTATTTGATGAATTTTGAAAATTACTACTATATTTCGCGAAATATTTTTCGACCAAATATTAATTTAGACATACTTCCTTACATATTCAAACGTGAAAAACATCGTCACATTTATGGGAAGCATTGGGAGCTCATTTCGTCTTTCTTAAAATAATTTTCAACGAGAAAACATTTCACGAAAGAAAATAGTAGCTTTCAAGTTTTGTTAAATAATGCGTCTAATTTAATTTGTATAGAATTTGATATTTTTAACATCGAGTTCACCCCGAAAAATTTTGAGGAATTAAAGGTTTCCTCTGGATGAGTTAAATTCGGTGTTTGAAATACATAATTTCTTAATTTTGGATGCTCGGTTTTAGAAATACTGACTTCTTCATAAATTGAATTTGACATTTTTAACACCGAGCTAGAGACATTATTTAGTGAATTTTGAAATTTATTGCTCCATTTTTTGAAATATTTTCCCCTCGAACATTAATTTGGAAACATACTTTCAAAATATGATGCAAACATGAACGAGCATTGTTCTAAAATATTATTCGGTAAAAAAATATTTCACAAAATTATATTATAATTTTCAAAATTCGTCAAATAATGCTTATAAGTTAGAAGAGTCGAGTTTGGTTCCTTAAAGAACTATGTGTTTTTAACAAGGAATTAGAGATATTATTTGATAAATTTTAAAACTCACTGAAGGTGCAAACAACGTGCAAACAACGAGACTTGTTATAAAATAATATTCGGTAAAGAACATTTTACAAACTATAATTTTCAAAATTTGTTAAATAATACTTTTAAGTCAAAAAAACGATTTCGGTTACTTGGTTGTTTGTAGCATCACATCGTCACATTTCTAGAGAAGCAATGGGGGCTCCTTTCCTCTTTCTCTAAATATGGATGACCATCTAAAAAATAGATCAAGATCTTGTAATAAGCCACCTCTGGCGATTATCTATGGCTTTAGTCTCTATAGATTTACACTCTCATTCACACATTTATTGTTGGCAGACTGCTGGCAAATCACAAATACATACACGAAAGCCGGACAACTAGATACAAAAACAAAACACAGGCAAGACCATAAAAGATCAACTACGTTAGCAGCAAGGGATTCCAGAACCTATCTCACACGTTCCTTCCATTCCTGCAGTCAACAGTTATGGCATTCGTCAGCAAATCGTAACAACTGGCAGTCCGTTTTACGTGCCAACATCCGCATATGTAGTACCTGGCAAGATTTGGCTGGACGCAATTCACAGCTCCTCTCATAGCGCTATGGCGTCGTGTCCGGTTATCGAGTTCCCTATCCCCTCGAATGTTCGCCACTTCCTTTTCCATTACCGCGAATTCCCTCCTCATTCTTTTTGCTTCCACTTCCATTGCTTTGTTCAGCGTATCGACTTTCTTCGCCAACATCTTGTTGCAAGGTTTGACGAGACAGAGTTAGAAAGGTCAAGACTGAACCAACCAACGGAAGAGAAAGAGAAGGATGGTACAGTGGTCATGGATAAAGGTTATACCTCAATGGCATCATCCTTCTCCTTGATGCTTTGGTCTCGCTCATGGCAAGCTCTACGTAAGATGATAACCTCCTTTTGTAAAATATCATACAGGGTCCCTGATACGAGGTCTTCATTTCCTGTTTCCAGCTTGTCTTGAGCATTCCCATTGGAAGTGGCCTCTTCAGCACCACACATCGTCGCTCTCTCCTCGTCAATCCTTCCTGGAGAGTCATCTTTCTCACTAGAACTTTCTAGCAATTTATCCAGGGATCTACTACCACCGTCAAAAGAGCTGGAAGGCTTAGCCTGCCTCAACAACATGCTGGCACTATTTGATCGGAGCAAACAAACAGGCCCTGCCGTGACTTTCTTTGATGAAGGTCCATTTGAGTGTAATTTGGAAAAGGCTTCTGCTCCACCAAGAGATTGGCGCCTCGAAGCCTTGTTGATTAGAATTTTTCCGTCCAATTGAGCCCGCGAATTTGAAGACGCTTTGAGCTTTTCCTCCAATACTTTGAACCGCAACTGGTACTTTTCCTAATTTAGCAGATAAAATCAGTCAGATTAAATAAATTCCAACAGATACAGGTCATGTGAATATCGTTTCTTCTTACCTTTAACTGAGATTCAGCTTTTGCAGTTCGTTCAGCCACTGCTAGTTTATCTCGGAGTTGCTGCATTTCACCCTGAAGGCAAATTTCAACTTACTCAGATCCAAAGTAATGAACAACCAATTTATCTCTTTGCTTAGTAGTTGTCTAACAGAAATCATTGAGTCATCCCAATGCTCAAAGGTTTCTGCAATGAACAAAGAAATGTGCAAATCTTCATCATCAAAGAACATGTAAACAGTAGTGACCATACGTCTCAGAAAATCCAATAGATGCCAACAATCCATAGAGAAATAGTATAATATATATACCGAGATCAACGTTTTGAAGATTACGGAAGACATATATAATTGCTAAAAATTCACACCATGGAGGCCATATTTAACAGATATAAGGGTGCATAAAAATAAGTGACACACCTGAAGGAACTTTCTTTCTTCAAGCCATTGCTTTACGGGCATAACTTTGTCATTGCCATCTTTCCATTCATTGGCAACCACCGTGGCAACTCTATTTGCAGAAACTTTTGCCCGGGCTGCTTCCCGTTCAAGCATCCTTTTCTCCTCCTGGAGAAGATTAAATTATCAGAATTACTTCCTAAAATACTAATAATATCAATATACAAACGTCAGGAATAATTTGTATGCCTGCATCTCCTGCAGTCTGCGCTTGTAGTCTCGCACAGCATTAGCAGTAGCACCGGCAGCCAAAATAGCCTCTTCAAGCTCTCGGACCGTTTGAGTCAGCTTTTCGACTTCAGCAACCTTTTGCCTATGCAGCTTATCCAATATCTTGTTTTCCTCCTGAAAGATAAAAATCAGGACGTTTAATGAACATTATCTATGGAAGAACCAGTCAAGTTAATGATGACATACTTTCTAAGAATCCAATGAAAATCATTTACAAACTGTGACCCCAAACGAGAAACAACCTGACAGATTTCGATTTGCTTCATCAGCTCTTGGTTCTTATTCTGCAAATCATCAACAAGGGATGCTTTTGCAAGAGCAATCTCAATGGTCTTCTCTGCCTCTAGCAAAGCTGCCTCCTTTGATTTTGTAAGCCTATCGAGTGCTCTGTTATCTTCTTGAAATTTTGCTGCCTACAAGCATGGGTACAACAACTCAATCAAGATATGAATGAAAACAAATCAAACTAATTCTAATACATGCTCAAGGAGAGAGGATATTTGTGAGAAAAAAAGAAAGGAACACATGAACCGGATATGAAAAAAAAGCTGAATCAAAGATTAAGCATCAACCATCAGGACATCCCTATGGGTGATTCCAGTGTGGACACTAACTCTAGGAATGGTGTAACCTAAACGCTAAACCGTTAAGATGCATCCATAAATTCCCCTTTCTACCAAAAAAAAAAAAAGATTAAGCATCAACCTCAAGTCGAGCAAGTTTAAGTTCTGCCTCAAGTGGTGCAATGATTGCTTCGATTGGAGGCATGTCGTCATCCTTTTGGGCAGCATGGACTCTTCTAAGAGTAGCTTCAGCGGCAAATTGTGCCGCAAATGCAGCCTTCTTCTCATCATTTAGCTTCTTAATTTCCAGGTTCTACAATCAACCGGAAAAGCGTCAAAAAGTCATGCTCTCTCAATACCAAGGAGATCAATTTTGAAACAGGTCTATGAGCACCTTGCTTTCTAGAAGAGCTTCAGCTGCTTTTAACTTCTCATCCACTTTCTTCAGCTCATCAGTCGTCTAATTAGTCAGGGAAGCATAATAAGCTATTGAATAAAAAAAATTCAGAAAAAAAGTATGAAAGACATAGAAGGCTTCAATAAATTGGATTTCACCAAGACTGTCTCAGAAACTCATTTGCAAGACATACAAATACAACCAAACTCCCCCAAACTCTGCTAGATGGGGAGAGACAAGGTGATGACAATGGTACAAAGGCTGTCTCATGGTACTGGTGATTTCAAAGGAAAAAATGACAAGAACACTTGATCCATGTAGGTTTATTACTTTACACTTCCTTACATAAGAGAAAACGCTTCCAGTAGAAGGAAGGCGAAAGGAGAAGAAACAAAATAAAGCATGAGAAGACAATGTTTCAGTTATAATCTGAACTAGCTTCCTTGCGGAGGATCCATTAGTCAGGAATTCAACACGCTCAACTTTCTTCCAACCGAATCTCAGACTAAGGATTTTGCCACAGATTACACGTAAACACAAATTGAATAAGTACCAGAGTTGCAGAGAAGCACAGACTCATAAAAAGCACAAAAAAAGAAACTCACAAAAGGAAGGGATTAATGAATTGATGGCAAAAAAATCCTTTTTTCTTGTCAAAAAAGTAAAATAGAAAATGCAATAAAGCATTCAAATAAAATATTAGATTGACATTAATTTTGTTTAATGTTCATCTGGGATTCTAATTTTGAGCAAACCAAACGAGGCCAATGAGAAAAAAAGGAAAAAAACCAATCGGGCCATGTTGTAAAGGGTTACCTCTTCAACAGCTTTCTCCTTAAGACGTTCAGAGTACTTCAAAGCTTTAATTTCGGCCTGGGCATCACCCAGCTCCCTATCCTTTTCTGCAAAATAAAGGTACACATTATCAAACTACAATAGCCCAGGATCTAGCATATCTAGTCAATCTATCACGCATTTATTTTACAATGACAGACAACAAATTCAAAAGCGCTGCAATTAATTCCAATAAAATCCAGGACCACACAAGCAATTAGAAATTTCTATCTTTTTCTTTAGTAATAAAGTTTTTCTGATGAAGTTAATCTAAACATGGGAACAATTCAAGCACGGTCATCTCCCTCAACCACGCCATCAGCTCACAATCATTGATATTCAAAAAAATAAAACGTATAAGGAAAACGAAAACCTTGAAAAATTAGCAAATGGCGACGACTCAAATGAGGTGCAGATGAACAATCCGGAGTGATTTGATTACGAAAATCGGCAGGGAATACACTGTCTTAATCAACGGTTGCGAGGCTAAATCGTCATCATACTAATGAGCAAGCAATACATAAGATACTCATCGCAAGGGAAGGGATAGGCGCGCACGCTCTGGCTCCAGCTCCGGAAATGAAGCAATCAGCGGGCTCAAACAGACCGGTCAAGCCCGGCATTCGAACAATGAAAGGAAAAGAGAGGGGAGGAAACAGGAGGGACCTCGGAGTTCGTTCTCGAGGCGAGAGAGCTCGACTCGTACAGGATCGGAGCCATGGAGAAGGGAGAGGAGGTCGTCGACGTCGGGGCCGAGTCTCGAGAGGGGGTAGACGGCTGCTCCGCCTCCTCCTCCTCCGTTGAGCAAGGTGTGCTTCTTCCCGGAGGAGGCCTTGAAGGAAGCGGAGCCGTTGAGCATGGATTTCGGCTTCTTGTGGAGGAGAGAGGGATCCCGTGGGGCGATGCTCTCAATCTGAGGGCCGGCCATTGTTCGTACGGCCAAACAAAAAAACAACACTGGGAATCGAAGTAGGAAGGGATGGAACGAAGAAAAAACACCAGTTGAGTATTTGAGGCGGTGGGAGGGGGGGGGGGAGAGCACAGCGCAATCTCCAAGTTTTGTTTAAATAGAGGAGTTCTGTAAGATTATACGCTTGAATTTTTTAAAAATTTTCGTCCAAGTTTTCAAAACTCGTACATTTAGTATCTTGTAAATTTCAACCGTATATATGGTTGAAATTTATCATATGGTTTGTCCTACAAAAGCTGAACATCCCCACTTCAAGACAAAACCAAACACACACACACACGAGAGACGGAGGGACTCTCAATGTAAAATATATTTCAAGTAATAAAACAGACCTTAACTGCTCGTTTCGTTTTCGGTTTTTGAATTATGTGGTGAGAGAACTTAGGGGACACGTAAGCTTGTGTGCCAAAATAAACGGCTCCAATTTTTCTTTTTCAGTTCTTGTCCAACGTTTTTTTATCCGTTGTAGAAAAACAACAAAATACTCTTACATGCTTTATTCATCATCCTTTCACTTTTTTAAATTTAGTTTGTCTTTTTTAATAAATTTCTGGCACGATCTGGGGAATCCAATATTTAGAGATAATGATGGTTTCATCATTCCTAGGATCAAACCTTTTTTTCTTTTCGTTTGTCGTTTCTTCTTCCTCTAGGTCGTGTGACCATTGGCCGAATCACCGTCATTCATCCAACATATTATATCGTGGACAATTCTTTTGGGTGATTTATTATTATTTCTGGGATTTGTTATTAATGTGTACGTAGGGATTAGGTATGAATCAAATAACTTTGGGCATCTCATCTTCAATGTAAGATGATGGAGGGAGGGATGGCGAAGAGAGCAAGCAAAGCACACAAAATTAATAAAGTTTAAAAAAGAGAAGAAAAAATGGAGCAAAAAAGAGATAAAAAGAAACAGAGAGACAGACAGGAGCACATGGCGATGGAGTGGGTGGGTGGAAGAAAAAGGAAAGAGGCCCTTAAATCTCCCCCCACCAAAAAGAAATATCATACTCTCTCCAATAGCACATGGGGGGCCAAAATTCCTTCCACTTTGCCCGAATGAATGATATTGGTGATGATGATGATTTTGATTCTTGTTGGATAAGTTCGACCCCCACCCCCATATTACTCTCGTACCAGATTGTATGTAGGGCGGAAGAAGCATATTATTCAATTTGTGTGACTTATATACATCACATCACGTGTACATCCCCACACCCCCGCTCCACTCGTCATCGTATGACACATTATTCAGAGGTCAGCCCCATTAACCAACCACATTTGAAGTCGATGTGTCCTAAGTCCTACTCCCCCCCCCCTTCTATGGATACAATTTTGGATATGAGAAGGGTCAGTGTCATACGTCGATGAGAGTAGACGAATAGATATTTTTTTCTTTTTTTTTTAATCAAGGGTGTTAAGATCCCACCCATGTCTGTACTGATGAGTTTGTTCGTGTTGGTTCGTGGCGCTTCGCACTTGTCCGAAGAAGAAGACCGTCTTTGTAAGAATATTTCGGCAAGTGGGTTTCTCAAAGGGTATCCGAATAGGAAGGAATCAAACCCCACACAAGAGAAGGTGCAAAGAGTGGGAGTTGCAATTAATCTTAGGGCGGCCTCCATCGGAGAGGAAAATGGAACCAAACTTGCATTTTGATGGGCAAACAGAAGGCGGAACCCCACCTTTCCCCAAACGTCCCTAGAATGGAGACACTTTTTCCTCTCCCCTGATAAGGCACGGAATAAAGAGCAGCAGCAACTCCACGCCCACGCCCCCCGATGAGTGGAGGTCATGACTTTTATCATTTACCTTGAGTTGTAGGGCACCCAAGTTCCTATTCCCATTCCATTCCCACCCCCTTTCCTTACCTTGCACACAATGCCACCAGTGGTGGGTGTACACTCGGTAGGAACAACCCACCCGCCCTCCCATTATGTCCCCCTTACATGTACCGTAAGGGAAGCCTTATTCATTTTGGGACAACCACCCTTGACGTATACCATACCTGCTTCCAAGAGATAAGCTCTCTCTGTACCTGCTGGCCGGATATGGGGGCATTTGACATATTACCAAAACCATTGTAATACTACTAACTGACAACAGCCACGACATCCTGATCAGTTCCCACCAAAACCCACCCCTATTCATACTCACCGTAAGAGCATAATGTCCCACGTTTATCTAGGCTTGTCGTATTTCGAATACTCACACGTGTGTCAATGTTGGGAAATGATACTTGTGCATATGTTGACACGCACAAAATTTTGTGCTCATGGACTTTTTAGAAGGACGAATATTAGTACACGAGAGTTTCGGGTGTGTTCATACAGATGGAAATGGGGGTAAGTTCATCGGGAGCGAGTTCATGAAGACCTGGGAGCAAGCTCATGCATTTGAAGACCTTCAGGAATTTATACAAAAAAGGAACTTGGACGATCGCACACAGACGAAGACTTTGGGTTAGCTCTTGACCTCTATTTGAACAAAGACCTAGGATAGTGCCACGGAGTCATAACGAACACCTTTGTTATTGATCATGCGGGCGTCGTAACTTGCTCTCGAGCCGGACCAGCTAATGCACAACGAAAATTTTCGTTGTGTTTTGGTGAGGTCGCCGTTTTGCTATTATTTAGCATTCGTAAGTACACTCAATTTGCCCTCACTCCCTTTATGAGCCCTTTTATATATATAAGACACCCATTCATCTATACAATAATAACCAATGTCGTTTTAATTCCCGATGCAGCTATTGTAACTGCCAATAAGCATCTACCGAAGATGCCCCCTCTAATCTGGTATGTGTTTCCAATGGTCATGGCCATTCATAGAAAACTCGTCCTTCACGAGCATCCCTCATAAGAGGAATTTGTTTATTGACCGCCCCCCTTCATGAAGCGACTTGCCTTTTGACTAGCTTGTGCCCTCTCATCATCGTATCCTTCCACAAAACCTCCCTTATTATTATCATTGTTAATGAGCCATGCCGGACTTGAACATTCCCTATCACCTGAATCCCACCCGAATAAAAAATTATGGAGTCTGAGTATGAGCCCGAGTCTGACCGAGCTCTGTTTAGTCAAGTTCGGGCTCGAGCTCGGTCAAAAATTTTTAGGCCTTAATCCTGAGACTGAGCCCGCCCGAGCCGAACCTCTCCAAAGTCATTTCTCACAATTCTGCTCCGAGATCGGTCCGAGTTTGAAATATTTTATTTTTAATTTTTAAGTTATATATATTATTGACAAATTTGTCAAATCGGGTAGGATTATTTGTCAGATCCATAAGTCGACCTGAAACCGGCTTGACTATCAAAAGTTAAGGCCCGAGCCCGAGCTTGTTGGGTTCTGATTTTTGTCGAGTCGGGCACGTGCCACGAGCCGACTCGGCTCCTTAACGCCCCTACTTATAATCCGTATGTTTGTTAATGGCATCTGACCCGGCTCGGCTCATTAACACCCCTACTTATAATTCGTGTGTTTGTTAATGTCATCTCACGAACTTTGCTCATATAATCCGTTTACGAGTTGTGCCTTCACCGTCCCCACTTTCAAGCATATGACGAACCTCCCTTACCAAAGGATGTGGATGCATCTTCGACACACTCGAATTGCCACATGAATTTTCCCTTCTCCAATGTTACGTCCGTGACATTCTTGTCCTTCCAATGTATCTAGAGCACGTTATGTAGATTCGTTTTTCTTTACCACAAGACTCGGTGATCGAGGATACGCTCAATCTGTACGTCGTGCTGCTCCCATGTTATCGGAGCAGCTCGCTTGGCTTGGGCTTGTGCTCCCTGATTAGGTTCATCATGGAATGGCTTCAAGAAGCTCACATCGAAGATCGGATTAATCTTCATCTTTTCAGGCCACTTTAGTTGGTAGACTACCTGTCAAAACATGCTCGTTGTATCGTCTTGTTGCTGTTCTTCTTTCAAAATTTTTATGCTAGTTTTAGCATCACCTTATCGCCAACTTAAATTTGAAAGGCCATCGATATTAGTCAACGTACTTTTTCATTTCTCGAGCCGCCTCGATCGTACTATCCCGTGACTCCACAACCATCTGGTGTTTTTATTGAGCAAAACGATAAGCAGCTAGGCAAGATCCTTAAAGGGCCTAATCCCATCGATCACAGTTTATGGAAGTTGTAACTAAATTAAGCAACATCAAGTAAATCGACCCCAAAGGATACTCATATTTAACGAGGCGATTAAAAATACATCCCTGGTAATTCACCCTGAAGGTTACGGTTACTAATAATTTTGTGCGAGATACAGGATCAGGTGTGACAATATATTATACGCTTAGATCATATTAATTATAATCTTTTATTTAATATTTTTTGTTATTAATTATCTGTTACATGACCATTCCGAATGAAAAAGCCTATATATAACAATCTGGCCACATGATAATTTTAGTCCTCGATCAAGAAGTCAAATGATAAAAACTATTCCCTCCCACAGGAATTATATATTTTGCTTTAGAGACATCCTTTTACATAAATGAGATCGTTCTCTCAATTCCTCATATTTATGAGTTCTCAATAAAGTTATTAACATAAGCTAAGAATTCTCAATCATATTTCGCAATCTTCTCAAACGATAAAACTTACATTAATTAGGATGACTCATATACTTCAAACGTATGATCACTGTCCAATTTTAGTATTCTTGAATGAGATAGTCATCATTACAATATCTCGTGTTATTATTTAGCATGGGAAAAGATTAACGAAATTCCACAATAAGAAACTTCCATAATCCTTCCTGGAGAACTCCAACTCAAGGCGATGAATTGCAAGTTAATACATGGACTATATACATGATGAACTTATTAATACAACAAATACGAGCTATTTGACCAAATAAATTTTGTATCAATAACACTAATTTTTTAGACCAAATTTAGATTTTTCAAGAAAAGCATCATTTTTCAATAAGTACGAGACAAAATATATCTTGTTAGTATATTTTGTCACATATACATTAAAATTGTGATTATTTTGTTTTCTTATTATAGTTTGTCTGGATATTACAAATTTGATTTTGTGAGATTAACTTTTAGCCATAATAGTTAGACATTTGAATAAATAAAATTAAATGTTATTTGTTCTAAAAAAATATTTTAATTATGAGTGTTTCATTATCATTAAACCGTTAAACATAGTAGCTTTTCTATTTTTTTAATGGCTGTGTGTTGCCAAAAAGAGAATAAATTTTTATTCTAAATAGGCTTTATTATGGTATTTGTTTGTTTTTTAAAAAATAAATCTAATAAATAGCCGTCCTCCCACAAGAGTAATTATCGAAATCCTAAATAAAAGAATTATCATTATATTTTCTCTATATAAGTCTGACTGTGAAATTTATGATTTGATAATAACGTATAAAAATCTTTTAGCTTTAAATTTTATAAATAAAATTAAATTAAATATCGGTAGGCTTGTTAAGTAGTTTAATTAAATAATATGAAACAAAAATCTAAAAGCAGTTGTTAAGTGTGTTGTGAAAATCTTCATTAATTTAATATTATCTATTTATTTTTTTCCAACAAACTCTCCACCATTCAACCTTCTTCCCCGTACGGTATGCTTAAAATCAATTCCTTTTAGCAGTCTCGTAAGTTTGCTTTTTGTGGATGGTAATTCAATAACATGGAGTTGTGGCATAAGATATTTTTCGGTCTCTTAATTTTTGCCTGGCAGGGCGTGAAGATACTTATCGCTTATAAATTAGTTTTTTCGTGAAAGTATCGATGACAAAACAAATTATCATTATATTGCCACAGACCAAATTAATAAAACTAGGAGAAACATTGTCGAAATAAAACAATCAGAATGGCATAAAAGTTTTTAAAATAATAAATAATTCTAAAAATTATATATGTAGTGACAAATCAAGAAGTTATCGTAACAAAACCTTTTTATTACAATTAAAGAAATTGTTGAGAAATCATACTTTGTCACAATTCACACAACAGAACGAGAAAATCTCGTAAGAGTGTTTGCGCAATCGTAAGGGACACAGTAGTTTATAGTGGTTCGGCCTTAATCGACCTACGTCCACTTTCCACCGTAGAGGTGATTCCACTATATAAACATAATGGGTGCAAATGAATCTTTTGCACTAGGCTTTGGGTATCTCAACAAGAGATATTTAAAATCTTTTACAAAAGGAGATCACTCCTGGGCAACGATCAGCTCCTCACACAGTGGACGTCTTCTCGTTTCCAGCAGAATGATGCTCACACTCAGCAGTTGATTGCTCAAAGGATTTTCACACAGCACGTTGTCCCTTAGGCGTAAGCCTGTCAATCAAAGCACAAAGGCAACGTTGTGTTAGAGTATAAATCCTCACAAATAATTCCTTACAGTGAAGAATGACTTCTCTGAGAGCAGTTCGTTTCTGATTCACAGCAGATGAATGCTTCAGCACTTAATAGCTCAGTAGAGGATTTCCACACAGTTTCTGTTTCTTCTCATGATGAGCCTGTAGGTACTCAAGAGACAACCACAAAGCCAGTCACCTAGAACAGAAAAGAAACAGAACAGAGATTGGTTCCTGACACAGCATAACCTGACTTCTCACACAGCAAAGTCGTGGTATTCGTCCTACACTCAGTTCGGACGTGCACGGTTACCACAGTCGTGACTCACTGTATTGCACACCCAATGCCTAGGGTGGAATTTTCAGCTCCGGCGGCTTCCACGTAACTTGCTATATTGTCCCTCTGTATCAGGAAGTCAAGGCTTCTGCACAGCCCCCCGTGCTCGGGAGGACCTCTTTCCATTCTGGCGGCTTTCCCAACTCATGCTCTACCCTACAGGCACGAGACCTAACTACATTGCTAATGACAAAAATAATTTTTCATAATATTTTTTTATTTCCAATATAATATCTACATTGTAATAAAATTACTTGTAACTATTACATGTACTTGGTATTTGATCTTAAAGACAACAAAAGTGCACATCGAAAGTGTTATATTAGCTACGTCATTCACTCTTGTTCTTCTTCCTTAGTTTTGCGCTGAAAGTTTCAATCGCAAGGTTTCCTTATTTTGATAGAGACACAAATTTGTACCTAGGTCTGATAATTGTTTATTGTGTCATAGCATTTGATACAGATGAATCTGCAGCCAGCTAGCAGTTGAACATCTTCCTCTTCTTCTCAAAAGCCAACTTCTCTTTTTCTTCCACTTTAAAAAATTACATGCTGCAAGCAAAGAGAGTTTTGTCCAATCTTATGGCAATAACTAAAATTGGTCCAAGCTATCTAACTTACCTATTCTAAAATTACTATCATTAATCATTCCAGAGGAAAATAGAAGAAAGAAAGACGAGCTAGGTTGCCTTTGCCTTACTTGTGACGTTTCAAGTGAGCACGAGTGTTAAAGGGACAGGATCTTGAGCTCGAGAGAAGGCGAGGAATACGAGGAAGGCCATTATCATGATGGGAACAAGAAAGGTCACAGCAGGTGGAGGCGGTAATGGGGGCAAGAAGAGCGGTACCAACAGAAGGAACAAAGCCACCAGGACCAAGATGGTTAAAGACCTCAACCCAAAGTACATAACCATATGTGAGCAACTTTCCGATAGGAGGAACAACTCGCGAAGTCACGAGTCATGCCCCTCGGGGTCGTGTTTATCAGGGTTTCTAACGCTGTAAGAAATCAGAGGTAAGGAGAGAGAGCACGACCAAAGTTAAAAGAGGAGTGGAGTGTTTCTGGTCATTAATTAACATTATAAAGGAAATTCGCTACCATGGGCCAAAGTTTTTGTTCCACGGTTAGGATTTTATGATAAATTGTAATTTCTTTTTTGGATAAAAATATCAGAAAAATGTACGCAAAACAAAGATACGAAAACATGGATATATTAAGAAACAGTATTAGGATCGTAAATATTTATCGATAAATTCTTTCATGCAAAAATAAATAATAAATAAATCTACGAGCTTAAGATTTTCCATTGAAGCAATACAAAGTAAGACGAGGAAAGTAAAAAAAAAAAAAAATAGGAGCGCAAGTATTTATCGATAAAATCTTTCATGCTTTCAACCTTACAAAAATTCTCATGCTCGACGTAGCGTTCTAAGCATCGATGTCGCAACGGAGAGTGCCGTCACGTAATATTCTGACGGGCAGAAATTGGTTAGGATAATGATGAGAAGAGAAACAATGTGATTGAAGCTTTTGCCAAGAAAAACTCGGACCAGACAGCTTATTTTGGGTCTCTGTCCAAGAAGATGAAAGGAGCAGACAGACCGATTCATTTTAAAAATAGTAATTGTGGAAAGTTCGATGCTGGTAGGAGTTATAGTGAAAAGGATCTTCGGATCATGCGACGGGAAATGTGGTGAGGGGGGAGGAATCCGATTAAGCTCTTGGATTATTCAGAAAAAAAAAAGTAAAGTTTTTGTGTCAATGACTTTGACTAATTCGCTTAGAAATTAATCGATTTAAAAGTTTGTCATAGTATATGAGTTTTCTTCGTTTACGAATTCAAAACTTTGGGAGAACAAATTTAGTGTTTATGAGTTGAACGATGATGATCTTAATAATAAAAAAAAGGTAAATAGATTAGGTACGTCCGAGAAAAAGCCAGAGCCCTCCGTGTGCAATTTTCTTTTCCTTTTTCTAAGAGAAGAGTGTTCTTGTGAAGAAAAGAACCACGATGTTTGCCCCGAATAGAACCAAAAAAAAAAGCATTAGGTAAGAACCCTTTTTCTTGTAGAACAAACATACCACCGATGAAGTTTCTATCCCTTGTAACGGGGCAGCTGTTTCCACGAAAATTTGGATTGATCTCGTTACGACCGTGCTCGTGTTGCTTTGGTCTCGCCGGGCGCTATGCTCTAACATATCGCCTCGCAAGGTAGCCCTGCATTTGCTTAGATTACCTCGGCCCTAGTCTTTGTTTTTCCTTTCTTGATGTCTAAGCGTGGGGATGTCCCGATTCAACCAACCTTACGGCACAGTAATTTGGACCTTTTTTCCCTTAAAGTAGGTCCACAACGCCATCCATATTGCTTTTCCAACTAGTTGTGAACACATGTAGACAATTTCTCTAATACTCATTGTGATTATCACTACTGTTTTTTGTCCAAAAAGCATAATATTCGGCAATATTCGAGACAACTTTTTAGATGTATACGAACGTGTAATATTATATTATTGTGCATATGAATATGTAGTGTGTATAAGAGACAGGGGGGGGGGGGGATGGTTCCGGCCATATTCCATCACTTTCAGTTCCCAACTATGGCTGGATATATATCCCTAATCACCTCCCCTTTCATTTTTTTTAAAGCGTTAATTGTGGCCATTCATTCACTTGCAAGAATTTTCTCTCCCCACCTTTTTACCCGGATTTTTTATTCTCACTAGCGGTCGGCTCTCACCAAGAAGACATTTACATATATTGTATCTAAATACATCTTTCGTAGGTTTGAATTATTTTGATTGTTAATAATATATTGTATATTACGGCTCATCGTTTCCGGAAAAGTCGAGTTTATTGATGAGAAGAAGAGCATATATGGAGTTTGCCTTCCATGGGCCAAGGCTTTTGCCACTTTAAAATCCAACCACTAAGTAAAAGCTTGAATGGATGGGCCAGTTTTGGATCGTCGGACCATGATGTCATGTAAAATAAATAGACAAAATATTGATTTACGGCATTTAATTTTGACTCAACTTTTTATTCTAGTCATAACTTAGCATGTTATATAATTTTGTCATCAACTTTTATTTTGATTTTCATTTTCACCAATCTTGAATTTTATTGCTTAAAAGCCAAACATGACTTAACAAACATTGTTCATTTATCGACTAAAAATGAAATTAAAAAAATGAGAAATAACATTGAAACATCTCCTACTATTTTTTTAAAATTTTGATGTCCCGATCAAATGAGTTGAAAGCCGAAATTGCAGGATAGTTGCCGATGCTGTAAAAAATACGTAAAATCGATAAAGGTCGGATGATTGTTCTATTGGCGATTACTGCTACGAGTAAAGTGGATTGTGAGGCGAACAGATAAGAGGTTTGAACTCCACTATTATAGGACACGTGTCAGACTGTATTAAAGCCTTGTTTTGTTTTCACTAGGAGAAATTCAAAATTGGCCCAAATCAGTATATAAACAAAAGTTTGTGATAAAATTATATAATACACTAAATTAATGACAAAATAGAATGTTGGGTAAAAGCTAAGGCCATAAACGTTTATTTTGCCAATTATATAACAAATTAAGTTAATGCTAAAATAAAATTAATGTCATAAACATATACATTGTCAAATAAATATAAAGGTCTCCATGTAGCCGCTTGTGGAAAATTAATGCTCCGGACTGTTCGTAAAGGATTTCCATGTAATGAGGGAGTCGAAAACCCTACAATCATTTTGAGGTGGAAGCAGCGGTATTTGTGGTAGAAATACGTCGCGATATAATGGAGGCTAATGGGTTGAAATTGTGGCCGCCAATAATAATTAACAAATTAAAAACAAAGAAAGGAATTCACTATTGGCTTGCGTCCCCTTTCTTACCAACCCCGGGCTTGCATTTTATTTGCTTTTTTTCCTTCTTCCTTTGATTCTTTTTTTGTCTTGGGCCATTTTTAACTTTTTTTTTGGTTGAATTACGGTTCGGTTTCGGCAGTTTTTTTTCGGACCTTGGTTGGCTTACTTGGGGGTTCATTTTTTTTTTCTTTTGGTTGGGTTTGCTTGGCTTGCTTTTTTCGTTTGCTTCGGGAATTTGGGCATTGGAGGTTCCTTCTTTGTTGGTTTCTTCTTGGGGGGGGGGGGTTGGAGGTTTCCCTTACCACCCCTTTTTTTGTTGTTTTCTTTGGCCGGTTCCTTGGCTTTGGCAGAGGATTCGGCTTCCTTTTAGGCCCCCCTGGGGTTCGTTTTTGCTTTCGGGAGGGGGGCCCTTTTCCTTGTTTTTTTATTCTTTTTCCTTTTTTCGGGGATTCCTTTTGGGGCTTCTGGGGGGGCCCTTTTCCTTTTGGGTTTTGGTTTAATTGCTTTGGTTGCTTCTTTTTGGGGGTTTCGGTTTGCGGTCTTTTCACTTGGGTTAAGTTGGACCCGTTCTTTTTTTGGTTAGATTGAAGGAACGTTCTGAAGGTGAAGCACTTGTCATTGGTATGAGTCTCATCCATATGCCAGCAGCAAACCTCGTTCTTCAGCAAGACGTGGTCACATGGCAAGAAATTACTCCATTAGTTCGGAGTCTATTAAAGAGCTTGTTGACCACATAGGTTTCACTAGAAACTTGAGAATACTGAAAAGCACGACAAACGACGTCAACAACTTTAATATCGAATGTATGAATTTCACAATCAGTAAAAGGTTTCGTATCAATAGAAGATGATTCCTCGTATTCCTTGAAGCATAAAATTTTATCTTCGATAAGGTCTTGAATAAGAATCCTGAAAATCAGGCAATCGAGTGTAGCATGAGTGAAAGATCTATGCCACTTGCAATAACTCTTCTTCTTCTCCCTATCTGTCTTAGGGAGTCGATGGCCAGGTTTTAGCTTAATTCGATCTTGTTTGTGAAGCCAGTCGAAGATTTCATCAGTTTTTTCGACGTCGAATGAGTACTTGCGCTCTTCATTTGACTTCTGAGATGCCTTGGTTTTGAAATTCTTCTTCAACAGTGGGTCACAAACGGTCGCTTCTCCTTTCACAAACTCAGCCATATTAACCTCAATAATGGTAGGTTCAACCTCATAGCCGTACGGTCCCTCGACTCCTCCTTGAGTAGATTTTCATATTTAGTAGCCCTTAGAGCGAGCTCGTAGAAGTCTCTAAGTTTCTCTCCTTGAATTTTCTTCCGGATACGGATATCCAGAGCATCTTGGGCTATTGTAAATTTGTAACCACTTCGTTTTCGAGGATATAAGTCTTACATCGAAGTCGAGCCTTCCAAGACCTTTGCAGGAATGTCGCTGCAAGTTGTCCAGGCTACTGTCATATTTTAGTCAACTCGACCAAGGAAATGGTCGAATCTAGAGTTATGAGGGCCTGCATGAACTGAGTCTGCATATCCTGCCAATTCTACATCGAGTTAGGTGGTAGGTGGATGTACTAAGTAAACGCAGGTCCCGTGAGCGAATTGGGGAAGAGTTGCAGCTTCCAATGGTCATTATTCAACGCCTCACCTGTTTGATGAGTGAATCGAGCTATATGCTTCGTCGATGTCATCTCATCTTCACTAGAGAAGTGAGTGGAATCTGGGATTTTGTATCCCCTGGAATAAGGATAATCCTTGTCGATGAACTCAGGGTAATGTGTCCTGTAAAGGTTGACCTCTTCCCTTCGTACAATACCTAGAACCATATGTTCCACCATTCAAGCGATAACATATCTGTAATCAACACCATCGACAGGCGCTAAGGGAACTCGAGGGACTTCCCTGTCGATGGGATTCCTCTCAGTTTCAGGATCGAAGGTACGTCTGCTCCTCGGGGCTTCGCCAAAAAGGTTCCTCCTAGGAAGTTGACCTTCTACGGGTGGTCCTCGACTAGGATTTTCAAATGTTGACCGTGCATAATGACTCTCCCTTCGACGATGAGGAGGTGCATATACTTATGACCTGTAATTTTCCTGTCTATCATATCTAAATCGACAAAGTCATTATAGTGATATGATCGATCAGGCGAAATGAAATCACCTCGATTGTCAGGAACAACATGTGGCCTACATGGCTCAAGTTGATGGTAATCCTGAGTAAAATGAATAGTGTATTTGGCAATCTCATGATTGAAGCTCACCCTATGTTTCCCGTCACGAATCGCTGCTCTCTAGGCCATAGTTTCTGAACCTTGCGGTAAGTCCCTGAACCTGTTTCTGTAACTCAAGGAAACTCTCTTGGTTCTTAGCTTGCATCTGTAGAATCGCGTCCAAGGGAACAGTATCCAACACATTTGGTAGGAAAAGAGTACGCAGCCGAACAAGCACAGGGGCTTCCAGCAGTGATAGCTGAACTAACCTGTACTACTTCGCTATCGGTCACCCAGGAGTATTTAGCCTTGCAAGGTGGTCCTTGCTAATTCACACGGGATTCCACGTGCCCCATGCTAGATTCGCCGCAGGAGAATTTCCTTGCTCCTCCGTATGAGCATTTTGTTGCCTAAAATTCTGGCCATTTTGTTGTCCATTTCGACGGTTAACAACATTGTTATTCTGGCATGGCACAGTGTTGTTATTCTGGCATGGCACAGAATTAACCTCCGAATCAACATGTGCGTCGGCCATCTGTTTGCCGCACTCCGAGTGGTTGCATTTCGCGTTGTCACACGAAACTTGAATCTGACTGCCACTGTGGTCGCGAAAAACGTGTTTGCAGTAGAAACACGTCGGGATATAGTGGGGACTAATGGGTTGAAATTGTGGTCGCCGATAACAATTAACAAACGAAAAGCAAAGAAAGAAATTCACTTTTGAAAAGATAGAACACTTACAGCCATGAAAACACTTCACACGAACACTTACAAACGAGATGACAATCAAGCAGCTCTTCGAGGTCAATGAATGATTGTTTGTTTCTTACAATAGACTGATGGTGACTTATTTATAGACATAAACATTAAAAATCGTCATCCTAAACACATTAAACACGTATTGAAACTAATCTTCGACGACATCAATAGAGATAGTCTTCATCTTTTTCGATACAGCCGAAATACCTTTATTCGACGAACTCTAACCATAGCTTCGATCTTAAGTGTCTCGATGACCTTCTTCGACATAGCATCCATCTTCGAAGCTCCACCTGTTACTAGGGTGATAATGACTTTCTTCGATTCAAGCCTATCATCAACGATCCCAACTTTCGAGGCCAAATCGACGGTTTATCATGTAAATAAACGGCGAAGCCAACAAATTTAGCTTAGGAGTCAAATTGGACTTTTTAAAATTTTGAGAGAGTCAAATTAAAATAACATACAAATTTAAAGAATAAATTTAAAAATAGTTTGAAGATAATTTGTAAATATTTTTAAAAAACCCGGGTGCATGGTCACGGCGGTTCCGCTAGCTCCGCCACCGAGTGACCGCAGCCCCAAGAATCACATATGCATTTCGGATTCCGATAATCACCAACACGTGACAGATTATCTAGAATTACTTGGAGGGCTATATATTCGCTCCCATGATATTGAAGCCCGCTTGTGCAATGGCAATGGCAATAGCCGCTGGATTATGACAAGAAAATAAAAATAAAAATAAATCGAGTAATTGTTTATTTTAGTATCTTTCAATCGAGGGGAATGAAGTTGGGAAAGGAATTGTGGTCATGGTTTTTGCGTGATCCAAAGCGTCGCTGCCTCCTATGGGGAATTTTTTTAAAGATATTCCTGACTTTTTTAATCGGGAATTTTAATAGTGATACATGATTAATTTAGTTTAAGTCGATGGTCCGTTAAATAAGTTAAAACATAGTTTATTCTCAGAGTTTCTTCAATCCAACTCGGCAACTTATTTATATAATAACGAATCATATTATAATTTTCTTTTGATCAACAAACTTTCTTCATGGTCAAGAGGAGTAGGAAGAAAACCTCGATCGAGATTTCGAAACTGTTGTCCCTGTTGGTCTCGTTAATGAGTGTAGATAAGATGAAGATGGAAGTAACCCACATTTGCAGGGAAGAAGCGACGACAAAAGATTTGACGATCAACTCCACCGAGACATCCGAGGACTAGACAAATCCCACCTGGGAATGTCAGTGCATCAGATCAATGTGGATGTTTTAGGGCACGCCATGTCTCAGGACACATGCAGCTCAGACATATTGGAATTCACGTGCATGTCAGGAATTATAGCATTTTTCTGTATAAATTAAAAAAGATTCAAATAGGGATTCCAGATGGCCTATCTGTCTGTTCCCAAGGCAATGGCAAGGGCAAGTGTAGCCTCGTACATGTCCAAGTGTTTGTTTCAAGATTTTCGGACATAACCTTAAAAACTGCTGAGTTGCTGGCGGCGCACTTCAAACAACGAACCCTGACCCCCCCGGAAACTCATTTTGAAAGAGTTCACCAACTGCAGGAACTGAAGGGAGACTTCCGCCATGTCCTCCTCCTCGACCCACATCGAGTCATTCATCGTTCCCATCGTCGTCGTGATGTTTTGTTTTTGGACTGCATCGTCCTCTTCGGTTGTGGAGTCCCTGCCTGGATTCGGATCCCTCCCTTTCAGACTTGAAACTGGGTAAGAGTGTCAAAGTCTCAGATGACTAATTGTTGAAACGTTGATTGGTGACTAGTCAAACGGATATGGTTCTCTCAGCTATGTCGGTGTGGATTACGACAACGACGTCCAGCTCTTCTATTACTTCGTCGAATCCGAAGGGACCCCGGGAAAGGATCCACTGTTGCTTTGGCTGACCGGCGGCCCTGGTTGTTCTGGCATTTCCGGTCTCCTCTACGAGATAGGTAACCGGCCTTTTTAGGAATGTCGCTCTAAGAACTGTCTTGATAGCCTGCTGTGTTTGGAGAAACAGGACCTCTGCGATTCGTGAAGGCTTTGTATAACGGCACGATTCCATCCTTAGTACCGAACCCTTACTCATGGACTAAGGTTTCATCACCTTCCTCATACCTTGGATACTTGGTGTAATGAATGGAGTTCAGCTTCATTCTGAAAATAGCACTGGGTTTCGGCTCTGGTTTGGATCTCCAGGTCTCGAGCATCATTTTTGTAGATGCACCTGTGGGAACTGGTTTTTCCTATGCAAAGAACCCAGAAGGTTATGAGACCGGAGACATGACTTATGCTCGACATTGCCATGATTTCCTCAAGAAGGTGCAGTGAGTCCCAGCGATTTAATGTTCCGGGGGAATGTCTATTTCTGAAAAAAAATTTTGATCCTTTTTGTAGTGGCTACTGGATCACCCGAGATTCATCGGTCATCCGGTTTATGTTGCTGGGGACTCATATTCCGGCATGATCGTTCCATTGATTGCCCAGTACATACTACAAGGTAGCATATTTGCACCCTCCTCTGGTCAGCAGAACTCTGAATCTCACTTCAAAATTCAGTGCAGAAAGTGACGATTTCATGCACGAAGCACCAATCAATCTGAAGGTGTTCAATCCCATTTCTCCAACATTTTCCTGCCGCTGATGTTAGTAATATGAGTTCGCTTTGTCCTGATAGGCTAATTGGTTTAGGAAGCCTTGTGACTAATGTTATTAGGGCTATCTGCTTGGAAATCCGGCCACCGAACCTGATTCCGATGAGAGCTCAAAGCTAACATTTGCATATCACGGTGCCCTGATACCCAAAGACCTTTATGAGGTAACGATGATGGCCCTGCTACAAGAGAACGAATATTATACATTGGGAGCGTGAATTCCATGGTAGAGGATCACCGACTCGTAATGTTCTGACATTGCTTAGTCCACAAAGAAAAGCTGTGGTGGCGAATATTGGAAACGGGGAAGGCGAAATAGCCTGCGATGTGAAAAGCATCTCCAATTTGTGTATGAGGTAAGACTCGAAATGGTATTGCACTGCAAGAAAATACACTTTTGTGGATACTATGCACTAACTCCTCCGGCTTCATGTGCTGTTGTAGTGCACTGATTTAGTTAATCATGCACACATTCTCGAGCCAAAATGTATAGGTTTCTCGCCACAGAGAAGTGGACTTCTTGAGGATGGAAGAAAACATCAAGAAGAAATCCCTGAGCTCCGTTGCAGGTCTTACGTTCACGTCCTATGTCATGTTTATGTGAATGACCCAATCGTTCAGGAGAGTCTTCACGTCAGAAAGGTGATTTGGCCAATCCTCCACTTGGGGTTATGGTACAAAAGCAGAAACATCAAGATAATAAATGTCCGAACTTGAGATTTGCAGGCTATGCGGATTTGGCCCTGGATTAGATGTAACAGAAGCTTATCCTACGCCTATGATGTTACCAGCACTGTAAGTCAGCATCGGTATCTGAACCGTCGAGGATCTCGAGCTCTAATATACAGGTAGTTTTATCATCCCCATTTGAAATTATCCCAAGAGTCAACAAAAGCTTGACACGCAGGTAGTATCAATTAGTAAGTTCACCCAGTTTCTTCTGCGCAGCGGTGACCAGGACATGGTAATACCATACCTAGGAACACAGTCATGGATCGAGTCCATGGACCTACCTGTCGTTGAGGAGTGGAGACCATGGAAAGTCGATGACGAAGTTGCAGGGTAAACATTTTGTTTTAATTGTGACCTCGTCGCAACACTTTCTGGATGAGATAGTTTCACAACATTCATTTCTACGATGTTGCAGGTATGTAAGGAGTTACGAAAACCACCTAACATTTGCGACTGTCAAAGTAAGGTCTCCAGCAGGAAATCGTTATGATGCTCGGTCACTTCACTTTATAATGACTGTGATTCTAAACTTGCTATGAATGTGTAGGGAGGGGGTCATACAGCTCCGGAATACCTGCCGAAATCATGCTTCCTAATGTTCAGGAGGTGGATTTCAGGCGAATCCATATGAATAAAATGAATCATGTCTCTACTTTTTGCCAAAATATCCTGATGACAAGGCGTTGTTACATATCTCTTCAAATTCACCAATGAACCTGATGGTCTTTCCCGAGCCTCACATCCCGGGAATAATGCAGATAGTTGTTTGAAACTCAACGAGAGCCTCGTGCTGGAGAGAAGCAACTCCGTAGTTCTTCTCTCCTTGGAATGCAGGGAGACCCCAAAGTCTTCCATCGTGTGACTCCAGATGCTATGCGCAAATCTGGGCAGCGCCAAAACATTGGATTTGGCAACACGTTCAATTCCATCATCAGGACGAAGTGCCGTCTTCGATTAGTGTGCGGCTCGGTTAGCAAAATGCGAGGTCTCTCAACAAGGCTTTCACATCCTTCTTTGACTTGTTGTATTTCATCAAAATTGTCGGATGTGTCTACACTGAGGACTGAAGGGAGCATCGATCTTTGATCCCATCGATGTCGAGGTCAGTGGCCACCGGACTGGCCTAACCTTCGGCCGGATCCACAACTAGAAGTCCCAAGTAAGAATCCCCATTTTACACCTCTCCAGACCTCTGATCAAATCACACTTACAAGTCCCTCACATATGGGCTCATCCCTGGTACGAATTACCTGGGAAAAATGTAGTAAAGTGGACCAAACTGCCTTCCCCCTTCTCACCCGAGGGTCCTGCCATCGGCTACGCCCACATCGTCCATGTGATGCGAGTTCTTGGACTCGGGTACATATTCTAATCATAGATCCCATAGTTTGACGCTTTCATGAGGGAATTAGATGCAGTCACAGTAGTCTCCAGAATTGTGTTGTTGGACACTCAACCGTAATTAAGCTCCAAAAAATGTTGATTAAAATAATGTTCAGTGACAGGTTTCGCACAAAATTTGATATGTACATAACGGTCGCCAATCACCAGCAGCTAAAGCTCGGGGAACCCTCTTAAACGGTCGATCTCGGCCTGCATCTCGTTGACCTGTCGTGTATGCAGCTCCTGCATCGCCGCCATCGATTGCATAAGCTCGATCTGCTTCTGCCGCATTTCATCCATCTCGGCCTGGTGATTCAACTCCTTCGCAAGCATCCTGTCTCGCAACTCCCTCAGTTCGGTCTCAACCTCAGCAGTTTGTCGCCAGTGTCGAATACCACGTGAATGAATAGTGTTGATGTTGTTTTCTTCTAGTTCTTCCTCGTATGTCTCTGAAACAGAATCATTAGGAACTTCATCTAAGTCTTGGTTTCCAGTAATTTGGTTGTTCGCGGTGGATGAGAGCCTATTGATCCAATAATAGTGGTAGCTGTCCCATCTTTGGTTCAGAGTATTGACACTTCCTTCCATTATTGCAATCACTTCGGGCATGAGCGGCCTTTTCTTGGGATCATTCTCTGTGCAGATGAGGCCTAACTGGATAAGCTTGATAGCCTCATCCTCGTCGTAGCTGCCCTGCATACCCGGGTGCATATATGTCGTCAAGTCTTCTCCATCCTGGAAGAGACGCTCTGCCCGATAGAGTAAATGCACACCTTCTTCACATCGATCGATCACTGGCTTCCCCATGACGAGCTGGATAAGAGTCACCCCAAACCCAAATACATCGGACTTTCTTGAGTAGTGGAAATCATCTGCAAACATTTCTGGCGCAATGTACCCTGGTGTACCACTCACCATAGTAGTATCACAGTGTTCGCTATCTTCATCATAAGGGAAAATGGTAACATCAGAACTTTGTTGAGACAGGCTCATGGATTTGGCGAGGCCAAAATCCCCAAAATGGGCCTCGAACTCTTCATCTAGCAGGATGTTTGAAGGCTTGACGTCACGGTGAACTATCCTGAGCTCATGCAAGCTACAAATTCCTCTTGCGGCCCCCAGGGCAATCCTCTTACGAGTCGGCCAATCAAGTGGAGTTCGTTCGAGCTGGCGATCATCGGTGTAACAGCCAGCATCTCCATTAGCCATGAAGGCATACACAATCATGGCCGTGGAGCTTTGTCTCCTCCTGGAGAAGTGATAGCCGATTACTGGAATGAGCCACGGATGGGAGTCGGCAGAGATTGCACTGCCAACTCTCAGTTCGTTTTCAAAGATCTCACGACCCTGACTAGAGCTCTCGCTCCTCACTTTGATTGCCACCGATGTACCATCTGCCAATGTCCCCCTGAAGACTTCACCGAATCCTCCACGTCCGATTACCCGTTCCGGGCTAAAATCATCGGTGGCCAGCCTTAGTTCCTCGAGTGTGAACTCCATCAAACTCCCCCTGGGGAATCTGTGCATGAAGCTCTCGTCATCTGAGGATCGGACACCACGATGAGGTGGTCTGTCCCTCCTCGCACGACTAAAGTCCCCTGTTCTGGCCACTTGGGAGACGGAAGCACCTACCCTGCAAGCAATCACTCTTGTGAAGCTGAAATCCACGATATCCCGACGATGATGATTGGGAATTCCGCTTCTCATCATCTTCTTTATGACCCACGCCTTTCCAGTCAGAGAAGAGAGTTCGTTTCGGCGAATCAGTGCATTTGGACCATGAACCAAATTAATAAACGAATGACAGGAATCCCCAGCCCCAATGAACATTCATTCATCTTTCCTGACAGCTTCCCGATCTGATTCCACGGGTTTCCGCGTGACTAACAAATGGCAAAGTCAACTGCCGGAGACTGTTGTTTCCGCGTGCCTTCGTTCAACGAAAGGAGCCGATTCACATCTATCTCCTTTTCTTTACCATGGTCAACACGGATTACTTATTTATATTTTTTATAATTTACAATGTGAAGAAGATTCTCAAGCAACACGGGTTCAGCGTAGCACAGGAATAAGGTCGAACCTAGCCACAAGAACACCGACGACGGACTGAGCCAATGGAAGCCGTTGACTTTGAAACAAGTCAAAAAATATTTGGCAAACAAATATAAGGTGCGAATATGGTGCGAGGACGGAGTAGTCGTGAATTAAGAATAAGCAAAAACATAACGCTTAAGTAAAAATAATTAATACTTACAAAAGTTTGTATAGCACACTCGGAGAATGTAAATAGAATACTCGGAAAGGAAGAATTATGGTGATTGTGATTGCAATACCTTTTACTATCAGTAAAAAAAACCTATTTATACAAAGAAAAAAATTAACCTATTTTCTAAGGTTTCAGAATTATAGTGACTTTAGTAACATCATATCCTAATTATTATCGAGTCATGCCTTTTCTTCGTTGTCATGCCAAATTTTAACTAACTTTTTGGCCTCGCGATACGTGTCATTTGTTAGTTCGCACATCTTTCGTCAGGATATATTGGAAACTACAACTCTCTTTCATACGAATGACGAAATCTAGATGATACTTGAGATTAAACAAACGTTGAAACCAAGTGATACTCTCCATCAAGCGAGGGATGGTGAGGGTTACAATTTCTAGGCAAAATGTGAATTCCAAGTGGCAACACTAGGCTATGGTAAGTGACAATCAGACGATCTCCGTATATCAAGTTTGAGTCACAAGCTCATTCTTAGTCTAGGGGCCTACGGCTTATAATTTTTCATTAAGAAACATTTAATCCTTCTTCTTTTTTTGTGGAAATTTATTTCGATGATGACGTGTGCATGAAAAATGCGTTGTTGTACTGTTTGAGAAGTGTGTTGCTGCACAACAGTAAAGTTGTACTGCATTACTGCGTTACAATTGCCAACACGAGGGAATAATTATTATTTCAGCTTAATTGCTGTGATTTTATCATATTTATGATAAATTACATTATCTTAATAAGATAATTACATGTGAGGATCAGATGGCTAAGTTTGGGGATATTTGAAAATGGAATCTCTAATTATAGCAACATATTCTATCATATCTTATCTCTATGGCCGTTAAGGAATATTGTTATTCCTCATTTATCCTTGCTAATGATAGAAACAGTAGTAAGATATCATTCTGATAATGATTGAATCAAATCACACGAATTAGGAAAGTTGATATAGATTTATTTCCTTCTTGGTCATAGTGACCGTTAAGCAGCTGTCTGCTGAACCTTATTACAACGTGCTGAAATCTGGTATTTGAGAAACAAAACATTTGATTCATTCCCTATTTATACCAGACTACATTCATACACTAAAAATGCGTTTGTGTGGTTGTCCAAAGCCTGTGTGAAGCTTTGAGGAGCTATGTGAGCTGTGTGATCGGTGGAGAACTGAAGGTGCTAAGTGATCGTCCGGTTCTTACCTCTTACAAACTGCGTGTGGGAATGCCAAGGGTTGTGTGCTACCTTGGTTGTCGTGAGAGGGACTGTGAGTCATCGGTGCGTTCAACGAGTGGCTAGCGAATCGTCTAAGGGAAGCTAAGTGAATACTTGTGCTGATTGTAGTAACCAGTTGTTGACCCATCGGCAAGAAACCGTTTTTGTCATGTCTTTTCATAGAGAAGTCTCGAACATATGGAGTTTGAGCAGTTAGACACGCACTTGCAGGTGCACGTCAGAAGTCTCGTGCCTGGAGGGTAGAGCAGGAGTTGGGAATGCTGGAGTGGAAAGAGGTCTTCCTGAGCACATGGGTGTTGTGCAGAACTCTCAACCTCCTGATATGGATGGACAGTAAAGCAGGTTGCGTGGGATCCGTCGGAGTTGAAAATTCTACCCTAAGCACTGGCGTGCAATGCAGTGAGTCACGATTGTGGTAACCTGTGCACGTCCGAACTGAGTGTATGACGTATGCCCCGACTTCGTTGCGTGAAAAGTCAGGTTTCGTTGTGTGAGGAATCAACCTCTTTTATCTTTTTTGTTCTCTAACTCTTTGTGGTTGTCTCTTGAGTGCTTATAAGCTCATCTTGAGAAGAGACAAAAGCTGTGTGGAAATCCTTCGAGCACTCAACTGCTGAGTGTGAGCATTATTCTACTGAAAACGAGAAGACGTCCACTGTGTGAGGAGCTAATCGTTGCCCAGGAGTGATCTTCTCTTATAAAGGATTATAAAGCTCACTTGTTGAGATACCGAAAACCTAGTGCAAAAGGTTCATTTGCACCCATTTATATAGTGGAATCACCTCTACGGTGGAAAGTGGAAGTAGATCGATTAAGGCCGAACCACTATAAAACAGTTGTGTCTCTTACGATCGTGCTTACATCAATACGAGTATCTAACGATCAAAATCGTAATGGTTACAGCGAACCGACCTCACTTTTGAGAAACGCTTTGTTGTGACACAGTACGCTTTCGCATGCGCTGATAAAGGGCGAAAAAGTGACAAACACTAATTCACCCCCCTCTTAGTGTACATAAATGATCCAACACATTTAAAATCCCCTTGAGATGATACGTCATTTCACCTTTCCTCAAATGCTATCACTTCCCACCTCCAGAACCTATCTATCTTCCGAAACATTCTAGTAACCTTTTTGTCGATCAATCACCTTCTTCGCTTCAGTCCATGGCTTCTAAAACCTCCCTCAGGAAAGTTAGTCCTCGGGCTCGTCCAGAGGCCTTAGGCAACGACGCTGCCTTCGTTGCAAATTTTGTTGTCGCACGTTTGCTCACCGTTTCTAACACTCACGAGCTAGATAATGGAGATGAAATATTCTAAGATTAGGTCCTTTCATCCTCGCCTATTTGTAGGCAAGCTTCATGAACGATCTTGTCTCTACACCATGATTTGCCTTGTGATATTTGGTGACGAGCCCCTCTAGCCAAGAAGAAGCAGGGTGCAACATGGGAGCATCTGGGTATCTCTACTTTTATTAAGATCTCCACCTTTTATATGCCTAAGCATGTAATCTGCTCCGACTTTTTATCATTATGGAATGTTGTTGCCATTTGCTTCTACCTTGCCTCAAGGGCCTATGATCATTACACTTGAAGATGCTTGCTTCCTGAATGACTGCCATGCTCACGATGTTCATCTCTGTTTACATTCTCTGGATGAGGATTATTTTGAGTTCAACCTTTAGTTAATGATAAATAATGTTATCAAGCAACAGAAGGATATGCCCAGTAGGCATTGAGGTTCACAAGAAGAGTTTGAGTTCTATTTCGAGTGGTTGTCCAATTTTATCTTCTGTAGTATGAGCAAGCTCTATTGACGACTCATGATTGCATTAAGTTCCTACTTGGTGTAAGCAACCGCTATTATAGGCTTTGGACTCAAGCTCTTTAGTCTACTATATAGAGCTCTTTACATTGTTGCTGCAAATCTAAGGGAGTTCAGGCATCTACAGTAGGAGGTCCTATTTGGCCCTTATATCTTTAGATCGAGCATTACTTCTCAAGGTTCGTCTTGTATTCAAGGCTTCAGTTTTCTCTCATTTTCACTTGCTTAAAGCCTACAGTCTAAGTATTAGTTGCACTTTAGCACATATGGCTGCATTAGAATCCTAATGGATGATGCAGACGATTGCAGCGAATGGTTTGTTCTACAATGGAAACCATTCAAGAATGGAACTTTTTGTGGAACATTTGCAAACAATCTTGAAAGCCATCTTGGTTCTCCATTATCACCTCCAAAGACTTACTAGCTATGAATTTAAGAGGATGCATCTTTGATGTGTACAATCCCCATATGTGTGCTAGACAAACGAAACTCGTCTAAGCAACTACCCTACTTTTATACCGGTCTATGAATAATTCTCCATCTAGCAGAGTCCATGTCCCCTTTGGCCATCATGATGACTTCCAAAGGTTCAACTTTGTACCCCACGACCAAACTTCAACTTGGGTTAAGCCTACTACGAGAGGACTATCAATTTCAGGCTGTGTTGGGCTAGTACCTGGTGTTACCCAACTGTGTTTTGCCTGATCAACCTTTACAGGTAACACAACACTGTTAGAGTGGACATGCTGGCTAAACTTCGTGGCAAGGTCACTAGGAAGAGGGTCGCATCTAGCTTTGAAGGTAAATGCATTTTCTTTTATTTTCTCCTTCGTTTAGATCTTCTTTTACAATATTCCTTATTTCTTTTCTTCTTGTAGCTACTTAGAACATGAAGGAGGCACGACATGTGATGCCTAGCTCTATTTCTTCGTATGATGCTTAGAGTACTTCCTCCTCAGCTGCACTCCCTGCTTCTTCCCTAGAAGAAATCTCAGGTCTAGCAGTTATTAAGCCATCACAATATGAGGTTTTGGCTATCAATGAAGGTGAGTTTTTTTTAATCCAAACTCTTGTCCCAATAGTTCATAAAACTTCTTTAACTAATCACTTTTTGTGAAATATCTTGATATGAATTCTCATTATTTTAGTTGGCCAAGTTAAGCCAGGCAAAGCGTGGTACTGATGAAGAGCCCGAGCAACCTATTGCTGGCGATGGCTAGGTACCATCCCTCATTGATGAAAAAGAGGGCCTAGTCGACAAAGCGAAGGTTATGGACGACCATCAAGAGGAGGATTATTAAGTTCAAGTGAAGCCTACTATGGAGTTCGACCAAGCAAAAGGCATGGGTAACTAGGCAAGGAGATAGTGTTATTCGTTGGGGAATGATCCCTCTTTTCTAAGGTGGACGCTATTGAGATCATGCCCAAAAAATCGCTAAGGAGATGAAAGTACAGCAAAACGGCATCTCCTAAAAGGGTCCTAAAAAAGAAGAAGACGTGGTAGGTGTCCTATTCTTCTAGCTAAAGTTGTTCGGGCTTTGACAAGTCTTTTTATGTTTTCACATATTAAAAAACACTACCTATTATGTTCATAAATTGAACTGTACATCTAAACTAGATTTAAGAAGATTTATTATACGACATATTTTTCCTTTTTTTTAAATATAACTAGAATTTTACATTTTTTATATTTTTACTTCAACACCTTTTTCATTTTAGTAAAATAATACACCTAAAATCATTTTCCAATCACATGTTTCCTAAATTTGAAACGTACCAAACACTAAAAATTTTGTCATTGTATTACATTTATCATTTTCTATTTTTACGTGAAAAACATAAAGGTCAACCCTTTGCAGCATTTAAGACAAAAATCCCAAAGAATTCTTCCAGAGTTGAGCCAAGTCACATTGAGCATGACTCTATCAACTGCGCAAATAATTAGTTAATTCAGAAGAGACAATGCATGCGACCAATTATTGATGAAGCTGGACAGCTATCATGTCCTGTAATTTCAACGTCAAGTGATTGGAGAGCGCCCAAGATTGATGTTGTGTTCCTATTTTTGAAGATATAAATTTTCTAGACAAAGTTTCAATGAGAATGACAGTGAATTCATATTAAAGCAATATTGATTAAACCGTTAAAAATTATGTAAGTCTTTAGATACGTTATTATATTACAAATTAAAATACGTAAAAAGACTAGTTGCCAGATATTAGTGTCAACCACATTAAGTATAAGTTCAATTCTAAAACTCAAGTTGAGGTGATTGGATTTTGACAAGGTTGTATTACCTTTAAAGAGTGTCAAAGTGTCGTTAGAATTTGATTATGAAACATAAAAAACCTTACTTCTACTTGTGATATGTTCTACGTAATGCTATGACCAAATTATCATATTTATCCTGCAGTATGACCATTTTTCCTATTTATCCTGTATTTTAAAGTACTTTCAAACAATATATATACTACGGCCGTCATATCCAATATATCCTTCGTTATAAACTTAGTAACAGAATCCTACGTGGAGGGGGACGTGGACTTAACGTCGTTTGCTCCCACTGTCAATCCCTCTGCCTCCATCATTTTCACTTTCGTAACACTAACCCAAAATCCCTTACCAAAAAACAAACGCAAAATCAATTCCCTAAATAAAAAAGCCCTAATCAACAAACTCGAAGAACCCTCCTCGACAGCCTTCGAATTCTTACAGCTCCTTTCAAACCCACATTTGTAAGTAAATCATTCTCTCTTTGATTATGGTAAGTTGGAAGGTTGTTTTCGAAGTTAGAACACACGATGAGATTGTAAGTCGCCCTTCCCATCAGCCATTTAAATCATCCATTGCCGCCCCCATATTTGGAGCCCATCAATCTCACATTTATAAGTAATTCGCTTTGAGCCTGTTACGAGGTAGATTGTTCATAAAAATGAAACTACAAAAGGGGTAGGTTGTTAAGAGGATTGCTAGCTATTTTCAGATCTGGCTTTGTATTTCCACATTAGTTCACTTTTTCCTAGGAAGAGGAACGAGATATAATAGAAGCTCTTTGAGCCATCTATTGAAGGGCGAACCTGTTCTTTTACAATTGTGGAATTTAGTGTCACGTGAAGACAATTTAAACAACGATTGTAGGAAATACTATGGATATCCTCCTTTTAAATATGTAGACGATGGTTGTGGATTCTTTGTCTAGATCGATGATGTTAACAAAGGTTTCGCTTCCAAGAAAGCAAAAAATGACGTAGTAGTGTATCCTGTTGATGTTGAGGCTAAATTGAGGAACACCGAGGTGGAATTGATTAAGACAAAAGCAAAGATAGAGATCCCGAAAGCTGATGCTAATAGATAATTGCTTATGTATTGTTTTTTTCATTAGTATATGTTCTAGCCTATATAATTGTTGGAAGTAATGTTATGTGACTTTGTTTATGGTGATTAAAAATTGAGACCATGTAATTGTTGGATGGTGAAGGCTTGGGGAGTAATGATGAATTTAATATTGTTGGATGCAAGTAATACTAACTATGGATGTAATTGCTGGAACTGGAAATTTTTTAAATCAATTAATTGCAGGCAAGCCAAGCAACATAAATGCAATTCCAGTTACACTAGCAAAATAATTATGGTTATAAGCCAGTTCACAAGTCTGCGCATCTAATAAGCAAAGTAATCCCAAGTAACAAGCAAAGTCATATTATTACACAAGCCATCAACTCCATACAAAACAAGCCAAGTTTACCAGCCAAGCAGAACAGTTCCCATTTTTCAAGCAATATCTAGTCAATTCCTATAATTTCCAGAATTCCCGACATTCCCAACTGGATCTTTATCCGAGACCATAAAGGTTGACCCGACAACACATGACTCTTGCGTACCCGATGCACTCTCATTGTAATTGCTTTAAGGCTGCTCATGTCTTCTGTCATCCAAATGATTCACACTTGCATTTTGAAACAATGGCCTTGTCCATCTGCCTTCCAAATTTGAGTAGTTGGCACCTTCAAGTATCTATGTCCTTGGCCATCCTCTCCATCTCTCTCCGGCCTTGCCCTTTATGCCCCGACCTCTGCCCGAGCTTCTGCCACTTTACATTTGCTCATGGTTCTATGCCTTCGTGTTCTACCCCATCCCCTTTGCCTCTGCTTTCTGTCCCTACCAGTGTTGTCAAGGCGCTAAGGCGCGCCCAAGGCGCAAATACTCCCTATCGCCGGAGGCGCAAGGCGCAGTGCCTGAGGCGCGCCTTTGTGTACAAAAATGTCCAATTCCAAGTTTAAAAGAGTTTAACAAATTCACAACAAAATGACATCAAAAAATCCATTAAAAGATCCATAATAAAATGACATCAAAGTAAAACTAACTAATAATCTAAATCATCCTCGTGAGGCTCGTCAACATAAGTGCAATCTTCATAATTATTAATTTCATCCAAATTCCCTTCGATCTCCTCATGGACGTTGGCATGGGCTCCATCATCATCATCAAGTAACCTCAAACTAGTTGAAGCCCTGGTCGTTCTCACAACTTCGTTGACAGCCGACACACTCTCAACTATACCCCATGTCAATGTTTCTCCGCTGAAAACTAAGTCATCACCCGCATCTTCTTCATCACGCCAACAAGCCATTCGTTACAATAATCAATACTATCCAAAGAAAGAGGATCACTCACATCATGAGCATTATATCTCTCTTTCAACTTTTGGTTATACTTGACATAGACAAGATCAAGTAACCTTTGATGCTCAAGTCGGTTCCTTTTCTTTGTATAAATCTGCATAATAATATAAGGATTTCTGAAAAGCTCATAATAATAAATGAGAATTCTTTCACATTAACGGTACGAATAATGACTTATTTGCTCAAATGTACTCCAATTATGCTCACATCCGATTGCGCTACATGTCAAACTCCATATTCGAATGACAAGTCGTTGAAAATTAGGTGTATCACCACCAAAGAGAGTCCACCACTCCGCAGTAAATACAAATTGTTCATTTCGATAAGTTTCATCAAACAACAATGTCAACAAACAAGTTCAATGAATTGCATTAGATTATAAGAAACTAGAAAGTACCCGGTGATCGTTGAGTCCTCGCTCGGGTGGCAATAGGCGTTCCAAAATTCCCAGCGCATCTCTTATAAAAAGCCAATTCACCTGTGATTTTGTCTTGATCATCTGGAGAATGAATCAATCTACTAATGCAATCAAACAATCATCTGGTGATCTCTCCATTGTCTAGACCGGTAGAACTTGGATTATAGTAAGCAGGATTCAAGGCATGTCCAGCTGCATGCAAATGATGATGGAGTTGACAATCCCACCTCTCATCAATGATCTTGAAAACATCCTTATATTTGTCTTCATTTCCATTAAAAGACTTTTGAATTGTCTCTTTGGTTCTGTCCATTGCCTCATAGATATACCCTATGGCTGGCTTTTTCTCATTATCGACGAGCCGCAGAACCATCACTAGCGGGCCCATCACGTTGCGTGCATACAACACACTATTCCAAAATCTCACCCGCAACACTGTTCCATTCGCCCTTTTCCCTTTCGCCGTCTTTGACAACTTGTTATCATGTCATTCTTGTGATCCAAACGTCCTTCTCAAGTTACTTTTCAGCTCATGAAGCCTCTGCAATGTAAGAAATGTCGTTGCAAACCGCGTGAAGCCGTGTCGGATGAGTTCCTCCTTTTCTGGGAATACTCTCATGGTACTTAAGACACTACCATGATTATATATAAATCCCACCAAGAATATGGTCTGCTTAACCGTTTTCTTTACTTCCGAAATTTTTCCGATGTCTTCTAATATCAAGTCTAGACAATGTGCTACACAAAGAGTCCAAAATAAATGCTTTCTCTTCGCCTGAAGTAACTTTCCTGTCATTATAAAATGAATATGCTTCAGTCATATGAAAAATTGATTACTAAACATTATATTATAACTTAAATATGACTCACCAGCTAACACATAGTTACTTCCATTGTCTGTAACAAGTTGTACCACACCCCTATCTCCTCCACAAAAGAGTCTAGCAATTCAAACAACTTTTCTCCCGTTTTGGCATATGACGAAGTATCGACACTTCTGATAAACATGTTACCCTTCGTTGAATTGACCAAAAAGTTGATCAAAGTTCGGCCTCTTTTGTCTGTCCACCCATCGGACATTATTGAACAGCCATATTGCAACCGGCATTCAACGTGGTCTTTCATCAGTTCCTTAGTGTACTCAATCTCTTTATCGAGAAACGTAACCCGCGCTTCATGGTAGCTCGGTGGCTTCAAGTTAGGGCCATATCTCCCTACATCTTCGATCATCTTAGCGAAGCTCGAAAACCGTACGGCATTAAAAGGAATGCCCTCCTGATATAACCATCTGCAAATGGTTTGAACGGTCCTATTTCTCGCCTCTTTATCGAAAGCATCCGCCACACTCTTCTGTTTAAACTTCCCCTTCTCCATTAGGAAAATATCCATTGGCCCCTTCCCCATACTTGTACTCTGATTTACTTTCCCGCTCGATCCAGCATGTCTTTTTGAAGGAATAGAAGATGATCTTTCTTCTATCACAATATCATCACCAATATGGAGTATCTGGGATGGAACGGATCCAGTACTGCCAATTGAATCTAGTTGTGTCCGTTTTGCTTCCTCCATCTTGTTTCGCAATTCATCCCCTCACATCCTCAGGACATTTAGTGCATGATTTTGCATTTCTAAATGATCCTATTTGATGTTGTTTTGCACGATGAATGCCACCTCTGGACACGTATCCACAAAACATACATGTGACCACGTTCGAATCATTTGGATCCTTCAACAAGTTGTACCTCCATCCAATGTCTCTTTTTATTGATTTGGAAGCTGCGGTTGACTTCATTCCTAAAAGAACCAACGATAATCCATTGCTAAGTTAAAATCCAGTTTGATAAAATCCTTTCCAATCCTGATTCAAATAAAATCCAGTTCGGTAAAGGTATAACAAAATTCAGTTTGGCAAAGGCAGAACAAAATCCAGTTCGGCAAAGGCAGAACAAAGTCGTTTACAAAGGTAGAACACCTTTCCAATCATGATTCAAAACAGTTTGACAAAATCCAGTCCTGACGAGGGGGAGGTGGCTGCTACCCGGAGAGAGGAGCGGGCGGCTGATGCTGGGAGAGAGGAGCGGGCGGCTGCATGCGGCTCACCGGATAGGGAGCGAGCGGCTGACGCGGGAGCGGCGGCTGACGCGGTTACCGAGAAGGAAGTGGGCGTCGCTGGCAGAAGGGGGGAGTCCCGCGCTCGCGGGCAGAAGGGGGTTCAGGCTTTATAACAATCGGCGCGGACAGGTTAGGGCTTCTTACACCCAGGCGGACAGTTAGGGCTTTGTAGCGCCTTGCGCCCAGATCTGAGGCGCGCCCCGGGGCGCGCCTTTAACCCGTCGCACGCCCGACGATGGACAGGGCGCTGAGGCTGCGCCCCGCTCGCCCTCTACGCCTCCGGCGCGCCCGGGGCGTAGTGTTATTAGGGTAGGGACCAGTGTTATTAAAGGCGCGCCTGAGGCGTAAGGCGAGCGGCGGCGCAGCCTCAGCGCCCTGTCATCGTCGGCGCGTGCGACGCGTCAAAGGCGTGCCCCGGGCGCGCGCCTCAGACCTGGGCGGAAGCCGCGCCTCGGGCGCAAAGCGTTACAAAAGGCGCCGGGTGTAAAAGCCCTACCTGTCCGGCCGATTGGTAAAAGCTCGAATCCCTTGCCGCATGCGGCGACCGGCCCCCTTTCTGCCAGCGACGCCCACTTCCTCTCTCGGTGCAGCCCGCGTCAGCCGCCCGCTCCCGGTCAGCGCTGCTCCTCTCTCCTGGTCAGCCGCATCAGCCGCCCAGCTCCTCTCTCCGGTCAACCGCACATCGCCCGCTCCGATCAACCGCCTGCCCTCTCCCCGGGTCAGCCACCTCCCCCGTCAGGACTGGATTTTGTTAAACTGTTTTGAATCATATTGGAAAGGTGTTCTACCTTTGTAACGATTTTGTTCTGCCTTTGCCGAACTGGATTTTGTTCTGCCTTTGCCAACTGAATTTTGTTATACCTTTACCGAACTGGATTTTGTTTGAATCAGGATTGGAAATGATTTTGTCAAACTGGATTTTAACTTAGCAATGGATTATTCGTTGGTTCTTTTAGGAATGGAGTCATCCGCAGCTTCCAAATCAATGAAAAGAGACATTTGATGGAAGTACAACTTGTTGAAGGATCCAAATGATTCGAACGTGGTCACATGTATATTTTGTGGATACGTGTCCAGAGGTGCCATTCATCGTGCAAAACAACATCAAATAGGATCATTTAGAAATGCAAAATCATGCACTAAATGTCCTGAGGATGTGAGGGATGAATTGCGAAACAAGATGGAGGAAGCAAAACGGACACGACTAGATTCAATTGGCAGTACTGGATCCGTTCCATCCCAGATACTCCATATTGGTGATGATATTGTGATAGAAGAAAGATTATCTTTTATTCCTTCAAAAAGACATGCTGGATCGAGCGGAGAAGTAAATCAGAGTACCAGTATGGGGAAGGGACCAATGGATATTTTCCTAATGGAGAAGGGGAAGTTTAAACAGAAGAGTGTGGTGGATGCTTTCGATAAAGAGGCGAGAAATAGGACCGTTCAAAGCATTTGCAGATGGTTATATCAGGAGGGCATTCCTTTTAGTGCCGTGCGGTCTCCGAGCTTCGCTGAGAAGATTGAAGATATAGGGAGATATGGCCCTAACTTGAAGCCGCCGAGCTACCATGAAGCGCGGGTTACGTTTTTCGATAAAGAGATCGTATATACTAAGGAACTGATGAAAGACCACGTTGAATGTCGAATGCAATATGGTTGTTCAATAATGTCCGATGGGTGGACAGACAAAAGAGGTCGAACTTTGATCAACTTTTTGGTCAATTCAACGAAGGGTAGCATGTTTATCAGAAGTGTCGATGATTCGTCATATGCCAAAACGGGAGAGAAGTTGTTTGAATTGCTAGACTCTTTTGTGGAGGAGATAAGGGAGACAAATGTGGTACAAGTTGTTACAGACAATGGAAGTAACTATGTGTTGGCTGGTGAGTCACAATTAAGTTATAATGTAATGTTTAGTAATCAATTTTTCATATGACTGAAGCATATTCATTTTATAATGATAGGAAAGTTACTTCATGCGAAGAGAAAGGATTTATTTTGGACTCCTTGTGCAGCGCATTGTCTAGACTTGATATTAGAAGACATCGAAAAAATTCCGGAAGTGAAGAAAATGGTTGAGCAGGCCATATTCTTGGTGGGATTTATATATAATCATGGTAGTGTCTTAAGTACCATGAGAGTATTCACCGAAAGAATGAACTCATCCGACACGGCATCACACGGTTAGCAACGACATTTCTTGCGTTGCAGAGGCTTCATGAGCTGAAAAGTAACTTGAGAATGATGTTCGGATCATAAAAATGGCAAGATAACAAGTTGTCAAAGACGGCGAAAGGGAAAAGGGCGAATGGAATAGTGTTGCGGGTGAGATTTTGGAATAGTGTGTTGTATGCACTCAAGGTGATGGACCCGCAGTGATGGTTCTGCGTCTCGTCGATAATGAGAAGAAGTCAGCCATGGGTTATATCTATGAGGCAATGGACAGAGCCAAAGAGACAATTCAAAGGTCTTTCAATGGAAATGAAGACAAATATAAGGATGTCTTCAAGATCATTGATGAGAGGTGGGATTGTCAGATTCATCATCCTTTGCATGCAGCTGGACATGCCTTGAATCCTGCTTACTATAATTCAAGTTCTACCGGTCTAGACGATGGAGAGATCACCAGAGGATTGTTTGATTGCATTAGTAGATTGATTTCTTCTCCAGATGATCAAGACAAAATCACAGGTGAATTGGCGTTTTATAAGAGATGCGCTGGGAATTTTGGAACACATTTTGCCACCCGAGCGAGGACTCAACGATCACCGGGTACTTTCTAGTTTCTTATAATCTAATGCAATTCATTGAACATGTTTGTTGACATTGTTGTTTGATGAAACTTATCGAAATGAACAATTTGTATTTACAGCGGAGTGGTGGACTCTCTTTGGTAGTGATACACCTAATCTTCAACGACTTGTCATTCGAATATCGAGTTTGACATGTAGCGCAACCGGATGAGAGCGTAATTAGAGTACATTTGAGCAAGTAAGTCATTATTCGTATCGTTAATGTGAAAGAATTCTCATTTATTATTGTGAGCTTTTCGAAAATCCTTATATTATTATGCAGATTCATACAAAGAAGAGTGACCGACTTGAGCATCAAAGGTTACTTGACCTTGTCTACGTCAAGTATAACCAGAAGTTGAAAGAGAGATATAATGCTCATGATGTGATCGATCCTCTTTCTTTGGATAATATTGATTATTGTAATGAATGGCTTGTTGGCGAGATGGAAGAAGATGCGGGTGATGACTTAGTTTTCTGCGGAGAAACATTGACATGGGGTTCAGTTGAGAATGCGTCGGCTGTTAACGAAGTTGTGAGAACGAGCAAGGCTTCAACTAGTTTGAGGTTACTTGATGATGATGATGGAGCCCATGCCGACGTCCATGAGGAGATCGAAGGGAATTTGGATGAAAATAATGATTATGAAGATTGCACTTATGTTGACGAGCCTCACGAGGATGATTTAGATTATTAGTTAGTTTTATTTTGATGTCATTTTATTATGGATCTTTTAATTGATTTCTTGATATCATTTTGTTGTGAATTTGTTAAACTCTTTTAAACTTGGAATTGGACATTTTCTACATATGCGCCTTTGTCGCAAAGGCGCGCCTCGGGCACTGCGCCTTGCGCCTCGGGCGATAGGGAGTATTTGCGCCTTGGATGCGCCTTAGCGCCTTGACAACACTGCTCCTATACATGAGTAATTTCTACCAATTGTATAGATTAAACTGGGAAAAAGGGATTACCTTGCAAAAGTGTTCTAGTCCTTATTTTATGAAGGCCTCTGCAGCGTCGTAGGATAACAATCTCATGTTGTTCAGAGATTGTTTGTATGTCGCTTCCTGTGTGCTTTTCACAATAGCCCAAAAGCACTTCTTCATCAATTGTCCCGGATGTGCACCTTTTTAGTAAGCATAAACATGTTTGGTGCAGTTTCGGTGCTTCTGTTGTGGTGCTAGTTCAGCCACAACATGGATTTCCTTGTAAGTACAATGAAGAAAAATTATGTATCCATTTCAACAATAGAGCATTAACCGAAACAAATTAATACAAGACAAACCTTTTGTTTGTCACTAAATGAAGGTCCAATCTTGCTCATCATTGGCACCTAAATCTTCAAATAGAATGTTCAAGAACCACATCTATGAAAGCGTGTTTTCTCCTTCAACAACTTCCCACACTATTGGAAACATATGATTGTCTCCATTCCTATCAACGACACATAAGAGAATCCCTTCAATATGTTTCAAAATAGTATCATCAAACCCCGTCAATTTCCTTCAACCTTGTCTAAGCCCCTTTCTCATCTCATCAAATCCCACATAAAACCTCTTGAACATGTTAAATAGCCCTACGCCTGGAGTAAACTCAAGTTCTAGCTTGAATGTGCTTTTGGGATACTTCTTATTGAGGAAAGAAATGTAAGACCGTATCTTCTTATAATGCTATCCAACTATTCCATTCAATATCTTCTGAGCATGCCACTTGGTACGGTAAACTTGAAGTTTATTAACCTCAAGAGAATACTTTTCCACTGAATCTATAATTACATCTCTCGCCTACATTGAATCTTGGGCTTATTCATCTTAGTAAAATCACGGGTTAGTCATGTTACACTGGCTTGTGATTTCCCAACGACCTAGTGCATTTATGTTTCCAAGTTATAAGCCTTCGAAACACAATACTCTCCCTTTGTAACCACCCTGCATATACCCTTTATGGACAACCATTAACATAAATAGTCATCTTAGTATCAACTCTAACCCAATGAAGATCAATCCAATTTAGTATGACATACTCTAGGACAACTTGCTTAAATTATTCTAAGGTATCCAAACTCAAACTGATTTGAAGTTCTAAGCTCCTATGATCACACTTTAGATCATACATCATCGATTTGATACCACGTACTGCAAACTGTCCGTGTTTCTCCTGGACATCCTCAACCCTTACATCGACCTCAGAGTCAACATAATCTGAATTAATATCAGCCTCCACATCAATCTTCCTCTCTACTCCCTCACCTACATGTATGGCATTCTCAATTGAGTTGTCCTCTGTCGGAACCTCACGGTGCTCATCCTCATTTGGATCACTCTCATTCCGCTTTTCCCCCTCAATGTGTACATCAATACATTTAGCTTCCAACAACCAAGATACCATCTCACATCTCACTTACTTTGCTATCAATCAAGATTTTTGTAAGCACTTTCTCAAGACTATTACGTGGCTTGGCAAACCACATCTTATTTCGCTCATAACCAGCCCTTCTATCAAAATTCAAAATCGTAAAAAATAACCGATTTTATCAATATCAATATCTTCGGACTTAGCAATTTTTCTTCCACAATACCTAACCCGATCAGTCAAACTCAGTCTACCTCCGACATGAAAAATCATATCCCTCCTTTGCATATCCATCTAAACCTAATGCAACAAGACCAAGTGAGAAAAATACCTACAAAAATAATAATGAGCCCGTATTTGCCAAATATAAAAAAAAAAAAAAAACTTACCTTTAAACTGGAATCGGCAAGTGGGTCTACAGTGGACTGCTCTTAGAATGTTCGTCGGGACGTTGACAAATGGTTGTTAGGGGTATGACGAGAGGAGACAAAGGGAGGGCGCGATTGAAGTTGACAACGACGATGAGAAAATGGGGGAAATCACTTTCCTATTGGACTTGATCTTGGGGAAAATCGGTCTCGGAATGGACTTGATTTTGGGGAGAAATTAGCCTCGGGTGGGACTTAATTTTGGAGGAAATCATTCTCGGGGGAATAGGGCTATGATGATATTTGGCAAAAATCGGTCTTAGATGGGATTTAATTAGGGCTGTGGTGGTTTTGGGGGAAATGGGCGTCGATTAGGACTTGATTAGGGCTACGGTGATTTTGGGGGGAAATGAGAATTGAGTGAGAAGAAAACGATGGAGGTAGGGGAACTTCGGTGGGAGAAAACGACACCAAGTCCACGTCCCCCTCCACGTAGCAATCTATCACCGAGTCTACCAACGGAGGATATATTGGTTATAAAGACCCTAGTACAGGGTAAATAAATAAATAATAAATCGAAAGGATAAATCTAATAATTTGACATAATGCTAAAGTAATGAACATTTTATAAATGTAAATATTCCCTTAGTTAAAAGAATGATGTGCGAAATATATTTTGACTATGTCATATGGTTAATAGGAAAAAATATTTCATTATAGTTTTTATTTATTAGTTAATCGTTGTTATTTAATTAGTAATCTAAAATATATTATTATGGAATATTATTTCATTTGATCGTGTGGTATAATTAATATCGATCAAAATGAGTTTCTTAAAAAAGAAATTATGAGATCACATCTTCCTAATTTTGAAAGTTTATATACTTGAGATTAAACCAGGATGATTCCTCTTTAATTAGACCAGGATTTTCATATTCACTTATTATTAGACCAGGATGATTCCTCTTTAACCTCTAACTAGTAAATAGTCACATTTGTACTAAATCAACCAGATTAGGAAATATATCATAAATAATTTCATTTAACAAAACGTTACACATAGTTAAACTTTTTGGTCACCCACTACTTGAGATTAGGATCCTCTCCATTTAATAGACAAGATGTGTTCCTTTGACCGTTTTTATTTTTAGGATTATAGAATTATTTTATTACCCCTAATATATTAAGAAGTTAATAAATTATTTCCTTTTAACATGTTAACATATAAAGAAAATGTTGTAATATATATTTAATTATTTAATACCATAGGTTTCAATCTTTATGTTTTAACGTTTATGGTTTAGAATTTATGACTTAAATTTAAAATTTAGTTTAACATTTATGGATTAACATCAAGGTTTAAAATTTAACTTTTGGTTATGGTTTAGGGTTCATGGTTTAACTTTTAGGGTTTAGGGTTTAACATTTTGGGTTTATGGCTTATAATTTAATGTTTAATTTTTATGGTTTAGGGTTTAACATTTTGGGTTTATGGTTTATGATTTAAGGTTTAACTTTTAGGGTTCATGGTTTAACATTTTGGGTTTAATGTTTTGATGTTGTAATTTATTGTTTAGGGTTTATTTTTTTAGTAATTAAATGTATCAATTTTACCTTTATTATAATTAAAATAGATTAAATTAAGAAAATTTTCGATCGTTTGATTAAAATTGAAGTCATTTCGGCCATTAAATGGATTTTACTGATCCCACTATTTGGTGAATGTGAAATCAATCAATCCCAACCTTGATTGATTGAATTGTAATGGTTGTAGCATCATTCTTGGTCGGAAACAATCTACTTAAAGAAGAAGAGAACGTGGTAGGTGTCATATTCTTCACTTTATAGTTTTGGTAACTTGCGTGATTATTGTATCATGGTTGCATCTACGGATTGCTCTTGAACAAGTTGTCCGGGCTTCTACTCCTTTCGTCAACATTATTGGCCTATATGTCTTTTTTATATTTTCACATATTAAATAAAATTAACTGTTGCGTTCAAATGTTCAAAATCAAGATAAATATTATACATCTTGTCGATAAGTAACAAAAACTACATCTAAAATAGATCTAAGAAAATATATTATACGGCATAGTTTACCTTTTAAAGAAAAATATTACTAGAATTTTACATTATTTATATTTCAACTTCGACACCTTTTTAATTTTAGTAAAATAATACACCTAAAATCATTTTTCAATCACATATTTTCAAAATTTCGAATGTACCAAACACATTCTATTTTGAAAATTTGAAAACTTTTTGTTTTTATTGAAAGAGTTCAAAATTTTAGGTAAACCAAACACAACCTTAATATTGCTACGAGATTATTTGGAACGCAAGAATTACATAAATTGATTGGAGAGGTGTTGAGCTTTGTTTCTGTTGGAAGATGTTGTTCCAACTAATTTCATCTCCGGTTTGCAAGATCAACTTGGTCACCAATGTCGGGGTCATGAACTCGAGAGAAGATGTTTATGTCATGCTCCTCAAGCATGCTCAAATGGTTGGAATTTATTGTAGCGGTAGTAGTAGCAGTTGCTGCTACCAAAGGGTGTTTGAAGTTAGGATCAGCATCCTAGGAACGGCGTATGTCGGCAAATGGTATCCCTCCAAGAGGATGGCAGTTGCAGGTCGTTAGGTGCGTCCTTGGCGCTGAGAGATCATTGTTGAAGTCATTGTGGATGGACAAAAAGAAAGTGATCCCGAACAAGTTGTCATGTTATAGCTGGGGTGATGCAACTAAGGGAAGCGCCCGCTTGCTAATTTCTAGAAGATGACCTAGGCAGGGGTGGAAGCGAATGATTGTCTGCAGCTGTCGAGAGATGCTGGAGTTGACATTTGAACATCAATCCAGAGCTGGGGCTTATGTCGGGTGGAGTCGGGGCCTAGGAGAGGAACAAGGCTCCTATTGGGTGTAGCTACAACTGGGGAGGAACCGCCTTGGGGAGTAGTGGAGTTGGAGTGCGTCTAGGCTTGGCACAATTTTGACCTGTAGCTTAGGCTTAATGTATGTCTGAACAGAGGGAGTTGGTGTCCGAGCTGCCAAGGAGCTAGAACTCACTATCTTGCTACTGAGATGTTGTGGTCATTGGTTGCAGCTTCTTCTTGTTGTCGAGCTGCTAAAGGGTACTGGCACCGTAGGGGCTTGGGGAGATGGGAGATGCATTTACCTCTGCGAATCGCTGTTAGAAGGGAAATTCTACTATGATCGCTATAACTGGATGGCTTGCTGGGAGCCCGGAGTTGGGAATCTCAGCTAAGTGGGTGCTTAGCCACGGGATGCTGGGAACAACATGGATGGTCACTACTTGTAGATGGAGCCGGAGGGGACCGCAGCTTGGATGTCCAAAAACTTATGTTGAATGCTGTAGAATTGAGACGAGCTGCTAGGTCGTGGTTGGAAGAGACTTGGTGCGGGATAATCATGGAACTCGAGACCAGGATCAAGGATCTTAAAACTACCAGAACGGTAGGAATCTAGACACGATCTATACGTAATCTTTGGAAAATAGGGACTTTACAGAGATTAGAGATATGACAAATCTAATGTGTACTCAATCTCTGATCATCCAACGGTTCAAACAGACATAAAAACTTTGTTCCACTTCAAGGAAACCACATTAATCAATTCATATGTCCAAAAATGGTTGTTGATCATCCTGTTATTGCTCTTTCCCCGTGTCCTGACCATTGTCCTAATCAGTTTCTAGAAACCCTCCATCGTGCTACCGCCGCGTTTCATTTCCTCAAGGGTGACTTCTAGTAAAGGGAGTTTTCTCGGCTGCTGTTTCTCAGGCGTCCAGATCGTGCAAGGCTTTTTTACTATGACTGTAAGTGTTCTAAATTGACATTAGTGTATCGTTTCTGTTTGTTTGTTGTAAACATCATGCCTTCGTGTGTAACTTTTTATATAAGAATTCTACAGCGGCCACAGTTCTATGCTCTATCGAATAATTCGAAACGTGTTACGTCTAAACAAATTCAACATCAACACTATTAACATTATTTTACGGTGCTAACATATAAAGTTTGCTATTATTACCATGTCGCTAAGCATGCTTACTCCAAGAGGTTGCACCAACGGCTCCTCTGCCAGCCGCATACGCTATGCAAACCCCGTTGATATAAAAGGGTGTGTTAGCCCTTGTGTCAAACAAGGTATTAGCCTTGTTACCGAACACGAGTATAATTCCTATTTGGGGTAAATATTTAAGACTTTATAAGACTTCTCTAAACGTTAAACCATAAAATATTTTTGAGAGCTTACGATCACGATAATGATACTTTGGATCATTTTCTCGATTAGATAATTAAGTAGATACATTGGCCGAGCTTATTGATATGGCTAAATATCACTGACATTCATAAGTTAAAGCTCATTGAAGCTTTAAGAGATGGTGCGAATTAAATCAAGGCCGAGTCGAGATCAAGTCGAGAGGAGCACTCGAGATGAGGAGCACCTTCACACTACTAAAGTGGTTGAGCTGATTCGTCAACTCTAGAAGACATGAGCTCATCTCGAGATCGAGAGGAAGGGGCGACTCGAAAATAGATCTCTTCGAGGGAACTCAAGACTCGGAAACTCGAGAGCACTGCGAGACGAGCCTATCCGACTTCGGCCCAAACTCTTTAAATTAATAATGTTGGACTTGCTTTTAATTTGCTTTTGAGTTTTTCCATTTTGGGCTTAATTGGAATTTATGGTTAGCCCACTTTAGGTCTTCTATAAATAGGATTTTGTGTTTAGGGTTAAGACAACCTTTTGAACTTTTTACCTAAATTTGACAGCCGAAACTTTTATTATCGTTTGGTGGATTTCAAGTATGGTGAGAATTTATCTAAGCGTTCCCATAATCGGTGGTATTTCTGTATCCGGTTCTATGACATTCAACCCTCGTGACAGTCCCAATGGTGCTTATGATGTATCCATAGCGGTCCGAGTTCTACCGTTCGCTCGTTTCGTAGTTTTTTCCGTTTCCACGGCTGGTAGCGCATCAAGAGATTCATCAATTCGAAGACTTCAACGTAGATATGTGGTGAAGACATAGTTAGAAACTGTTATTAAGGAGTGCGTTTTTATTTGTGTCAGCAATCACATTAACTCCAATCAAACAATTACTGATCTTTAGGGCAGATTGCGCAATCAAATGAAATGGTTTATTTGTACCAACGATCTAACATTAGTCTCAATTAAACCGGGTACGACATCAATCGACTGAATCGATCGGGCCAAGCCCATGAAAAGACCACGGGACTGGCCCGTCAAACCCGATATTCGCCAACTTTCTTCTTCATATTAAGTGGACGTCGCATGTAAACTACTGAGCATCGCCACATGGTTACATTAACTCTCAACTTCTTACCGAATCACATGATGAAACTATCATTCACTAAGACATCACTTTTTTCACATGCACGGTACACGCGGATATGGTTTGATTACAAACTGATAGCACTTGGAAATGGAAAGATTACTCCACAAAAGATTGAGACAACAAGGGAACACTAACTCCACGTGTTCGGACAAATTTACATTTACATGCGAACTCGTGGATCATAACCCTAATCAGACGAAGCCCCGACATGTGGGCTAATAAACAAAAAGTCACAATCTTTATAGATTAATGAAAGGAGATCTGACAGTAGGAGATCATGGGGGTTGTTTAATCTCTAATATTTTAAAAAGAAAACCAGACATCTAATCTTATTATAATGATGAAATTGCCGGAATTGTTGGGGGAAGGGTGTGCGGTTCAGTGAATCCTGCCGTAAAAGCCAATCTTCTTGGGGAACTTATTTATAAAATCTTGTTTACGATTGTTATTATTATTATTATTACAAAAGAGATCTGGTTCTAACACCAAAGCCTTAGCTGTATTCCCAACGATATCCTAATCGATATCTCGTTTTTAGTCTTGGTTGTTATTTTGTCGAGATCTGTCATGCAAAGTGTTGACCCAGAAACTATTATTTGCGTTCGCACAAAGGGAAAAGATATAGTAATTATTAAAACTCGCGGCTCGAGTTAAGTTGGAATGTGTGATTGAGGAGGAGTTTCAAAATATGTATGAAATTATTCTCGAATGGTAAAACAAAATAAACCTCTCATTTCGGGTAGATGGTTGTAAGATGAGATCCAATATTGATCTTCTCTATTTTTTTAGTTTGATAGTTAAAAAATGGGACTATTTTTTTGTTTTATGTATATAAAAAATTGATATAAAGAAAAGAATGGATGGATTATTTAATCGGGGGTGGGAGTGGGTGACATTTTAGAGACACAAAAGCCATAAAATATGGGGAATAACAAGACTAATTCATGTGGGGACCGAGATGTGTACCCTTGTTATTATCAAGTGTATCTCTTTTTTCTTCTGTTTTCCCAAAATGGACGTCGACTTCTTCATGACGGGAATGCTCATCCGAAAACCCATGTGGAATGAAGATGGATGGGAGGTTTACTTTGCCCCTTAACAGCACCCCTAGCGCTCCCACATACTGTGCGAAATTGATAGGCCACGGCCGCGATGCGAATAAGGTGGGGGGAAACGGGAACGTAAAAGAAGGTAAGAGGTCCTGCTTTAGAACGACAACCCGCGCTTTATTCGATTGCTTGTGAACAGAGGAATGTAAAAGATTAGTAACAAGTTGGGGGGGTGGAGTGCATATTACAAAAATCATGGGTGGGGGGAAGAATGGAGAAGGAGAAAAAAAGGGGGGATAGGAATGATGGGGTCAAAAACGAAAGACAGGATCCCCGGGGTCGGAAATGGGGGGAATGATAATTGCTTTTTGGGTTTCAAAGGTTGTGTCTCCATTTGAAGAGGAAAGATTACCGTCTAGCGGGGACAAATTGTCATCATGAAATTTCTCTTATGGAAAGAAAAAGAAGAAAAAAAGAAAATATAGCGAAAGTGGTTGCTTTCCCTCCTTTAGCAAGACATCCGATCCGATCCGATCCGATCCGATCTTCCTTCCCCAAGAATTCTATGGCGACGCCGAACTTTGCACAAGGATTGGGATACGAAGGACTTTTGTGTCCCTTTTAAGCAATACATGTATATATATTTTATATATAACATAACCCTCTATAGAAGCACACGACATGGCGAGTTCCTTGGGGAGGGGGGGGTTTAGGGTTTCGGGGACTGGGAATTGAGTGCAGTGGGGCATTAAAGTACGGTGGAGGAGGTGGTGGTGGTGGTGGGGTGCATTCGGACAGGACAGTAGAATGTGTCGGGGGAATCTTCTTTTGTTTGCCATTTGATATGTGAATGATATGGACAACTCCTTGCTCCTAAATTGGCCTCTTTCGCTTTGCTCTCTCGGGGATGAGAAATCCCTTTCTTAGGAAGAAAGAAAATATAACAACACATAATATAATAAATAAATTTACATGCATAAACAGGGTCAACAAGACATTATATTCTTTCTTATTCCTTCCTTTTAAACGTCCCACGATTCGCCCATAGATCTTGTGTCATGTGTGTTCTCATAGATTAGGGCAATCCTTCTTCTTCACCTTCTTAATAACTCACTCTTTCTCTTATATACAAGAAAATGGTTATTCAACCCGAGTTGAGGAAATTACACCGGAGGGGTTGGTGGGACTTGGTTCGTCGCTTTCGAGGGGTTGAACAGCGTGAGTTTCCTTTCCAAAAGTAACGTCACTTTCTCATTTTAATGCCATCACATTCGGAGGTTATTTTAAAAAAAGTGTAATAAAAAAGATTAGCAGTCAAAATTAAGAATATGTGAGGAGGAATGGGATTAAAATAATTGAAATTCCATTGCTTTAATTTGTTTTTTTTTTTAATCGCGGATTTCGAGTTATACAATTGAGAAGAGGAGGCGGCATTAGGATTGCATGGATTTACACACTTTTATTATTATATGTGAATTTGAATGTTGGTAATAAAATAACAAAGAACACGAGGATTAAGGAATGGAAAGTAAAGTCGCAGTTCGTGGCGACAATGGCGGTGCAAGCAATTGTTGTTCACACAGTTTAAATAAAGAAAAAACATTAAGCCCATGTTGTTGCATGTCTCCGACGAGATACACCCAAACAAAAGAAGATTAATTAATTTAAGGTTAAATTATCAATTATAGTATGTACTGTAACTATTTTTTCACATCTATGGTATATTTTAAAATGTATCGTATAGTTGTACTTACTTTATTATCTCTATTTTATCTGATGTTACTCTTTCGACTAACGGAGACTGACGTGTCATTTAAGTGGTGACGCAATGCCACAAGTGACGCCCCATTTCTCTCCCTCAAACCTTGTTGCATATGAACCACAAAACCCCCAAATAAATCATAATCTATAATTTCTCAAATCCAAATTTTAAAAAATCGAAACCATTTCCCTCCTAAATCGATCCTAGACCCTAAACCCTAAACCCTCAATCCTAGCAACCTCTCCATCCTTGGCCCATTTGCCATAACCCACCCTCGTTGCAGAAGAGTGCACCCCTCCGCGTTCATATTTCTCGCCTTCAACCCAGATTTCCTCATTGTCTCAAATCGTAGAGGTAAGTCTTGGAACATTCCTTGCAAATACATTGCCTTCATTGAGTTACTAGCTGATTGTCCGATTTGGTATTATTGTTTCATTAAGTTCATATGGATGTGTAGAAGGGTAATTTGATATTTCACGTCGGAGGTAGGCTTATTCTGAGTGGAAGAGTTATGTATTTTGGATAAAGTAGCTAAGTTTGAAGATGTGAATGGCAAAATTGGTTACTTCACGATTATGAACTTGGTTAGGAGGTCCGGTTATGAACCAACTAGGTTGTGATTTGTGAAACCTGGTAATAGCCTTGTTAAGGGGTTTACAGAAAACTTGACTTATGCCCAATTAAGTTAGATGATTTAACTGTTTTTGAAAGCTAAGTTGATTGATATATTCATCAAGAAAGACGAGAGGAATGAGAATGAGCCGGCGGAGGAGCCCCAAGAGGTTGAGGAGGGGGTTGAGTCGATGAATAATGTAGCTTCTGAATGAGGTGAACAAGTGAAGAGGGAGGTTGATGTCGAGTTAAAGTTGACTCGGATTACTTGGGTCTGAGGCTAATATAGGGGGTGAGGATGAGCATAAGGAACAAGGACGGTCACATGTTGTGATATTATCAAAGTTCCCGAGTGTGATAATAGGAAGTTAGTGTTTAATATCATTTGATTTTTCATAGATTAAAACAACTTAAGGAAGTTGTTCAATACTATGATACTAAATGGTATTGATGTTCATTTGGTTAGAGTTTATAGTAAGAGGATGGATGTTGCTTGTATGGATGGATTTGTGGCGAGCATATGCTGGGAGGTTGTGAAGAGAGAGAGCCGTAATTGTAAATGCTTGTAATTGAAACATAGATGCACATGAATCGACAAGCTAATGTAGCATGGTTGACACGTGAATTTATTAAGATGAATAGGCCCCTAGACACAATGAAAGTCATTCTTAATTTAACGACAGAATATTTTGTTGAGGTTAAGAAACTCCAATTTTATCATGTTAAGTGGCATGTTTAGAAGATATTGAATAACATAGTTGAAGAGCATAATAAGAAGATTAGGTCTTACATTTCTTTCCGTAGAAAGAAGTGTCGCGAAAGCACCTTCAAGCTTGAACTTAAGTTTACTCCTTGTTTAGGACTATTTATCATGTTTAAGGGGTTTTATGTGGGATTTAATGAGTTGAGAAGATATTTGGACAAGGCTACAGGAATATTATTGAGTTTTATGGTACTTTCTTAAAGCATTCAATTGAAGGGATTCTGTTGAGTGCGATTGGTTGAGATGGAAAAAATCACATGTTTCGAATAGCATGGATAATTGTTGAAAGAGCTTTGTTGCCAAATACCGTTAATCCGGAAAATATTTCCAGATTTACGGTCGAAACTTTCAAAATTCCTAATTTACAGTCCCAAACTCGAACTCTATGAGTTCGACTTCATTCGGATGAGACGATTTCACTTGTAGTCTAACTCATAGAGTTCGACTCTCTAACACTTTGATATTTTTCTTCCTTTCCATAAAAAAGTCGAATTAAATTTACTGTCCCCCTTCCCGTCTTCCTCCTCTATGCCCCCTTCCCCTCCCCCTCTGCCCTGCCCCTTGCCCCTTTTCGCAACTTATTTTCCAAGTGTGCTTTTTCTCAGCTTCCTTGTTTTGGTTTCGGTAATAACCAGGAGGGGGCAGGGGGCAGAGGGGCATGGGAGGCAGAATGGGGCAGAGGGGGAATCGAGGGGACAGAGGAGGGAGAAAGGGGGAAGACGGGAAGGGGGCAGTCAATTTTTTTTTAATATAGTTCGACTTCTTTAAGGAAAGTAAGAAAAATGTCTGAGTGTTAGAAAGTCGAACTCTATAAGTTCGACTTCCAGTGGAATCGTCCCATTCGCACGAAGTCGAACTCATAGAGTTCGAGTTCGCCTTACATGGCCCGAACTCGCACTCTTAGAGTTCGACTTCTTTGTATATCAAAGTCGAACTCTAAGAGTTCGAGTTCGGGACTGTAAACTAGGAATTTTGAAAGTTTCGACCGTAAATCCGGAAATATTTTCCGGACTAATGGTATTTGGGAACAAAACTCGTTGTTGAAAAAGAAAATATGATTTCTAGATGTGGTTTCGAAGATTTGGATGTCAATGATGGTTGAGGTTAGACCTTCATCACTGACAATCAAATGGTATGTGTTTTTAACTTAGTTAGTTTAGTATTTCCATGATGAAATAAGTAATATTTTGTCTTGATTTCATTGTAGAGACTAATCCATGTTGTGGCTGAATTAGCACCACTGGCAAAACACTGAAAATGTGTTAAGCATATCCACTCCAATTGGAAAACTATACATCAAGGAGAAATGCTTAAAAAGTGTTTCAGAGCTACTGTGAAGAGCAAACACACACGATGCAGCATGCACGCTAGCTTTGAACAACATGAGACTATTTTTTGTTTAATGTTGTAGTTGATTTGTTAAAAGCAAAAGCAATATCCAGAATATTCTGCAAGGTAATATTTTATTTGCCAAATTTTAAGAGTTAGGACGTGGAATTTAGTTAGGACTTACGATGAATTTCGATGCATGCTTTCTTTACGCAATTGTGAAGCGTGATGCCATCGACAATAACATGTGCGAAACCTTCAACAACTACATTGTTTTACCTAGAATTAGGCTTATTATGAAATGCTCGATGACATTAGGTCGCCTTTGATGCAAAGGATGTACCATAAGAACAAATTGTTTGATGGGAGCGGCGACAATATCCGTCTAGATATTATAACTGAGATTGAGAAAGTCGAGGTGAATGTTGAGAAATGGATTCTAAAACCATGCATTGAGAAGTTATTTGTGGTTGTTCATAGAAATGAAAAATACGTGGTGAACTTGAATAAGGCAATCCGTACTTATAAGAAATGGGACTTGATCGGGATACCGTGTTATCATGGGGTGACTTCTATTAATATCATGAAATATTACATAGAGACTTATGTAAGTGGATTTTACAAGGGAGACACTAACCTTAAAGCCTGTAAGTTTCCCTTAAACTCACTGGAAGAAGAGAACACCTGGCCAGAAGTTGAGGGAAAACCTATTCAGCTTCCAGCCTTCAAGACATGATCAAGAAGGCCAACGGCCAACGGATAATAGGAAAAAAAGGGCAAATGAGGAGCCAAAAAGGGATAAGGTTGAGGGTGGATTTGAACTTTGTATTGGGTCGATTTCTAGGGTTTAGTGATTGAGGTTGATTCAGGAGGTTTAGGGATTGGAATCGATTTCTGAAGATTAGAGATTGTGAAATTAAGAATTGGGGACGATTAGAGTTTTTGTGATTCGGACACAACCGGGATGGAGGAGAGAAATCGACGCTAACACACCGCTTGGACACCATTAGGATTCCACGTCAGGCGTCCGTTAGTTTGGACAGTAACATAATAAGAAAATATATGATATATAAAGAATTAATAATTTAATTTCCTCTTAGTCATACATACTACTCCAGAGTGAGAAGTTCTCTTTTTAAATATACATAAAAGTATACAAAATTTCCAAATGGGAAATTGGGGGTGGAGGGGAGGGAAGGAGAGAGATAAACAGTGTCGACCTGAGCCCAAAACCAGATCCGTGGAGTCGGCGGGAGGAGACGGGGGGTCGAGGGAGGGAGTGGAAGCCATTGATGACGTCACCAGGATCTTTTAGGTGGATCTCCATGGGCCCCACCCCATTCCCCTATCTCTCTCAACTCGACCTTTTCCCCTTTCGGCTTTTTCTGCTCTCCACCCCCCAAAATCTACTTTTCCACTTCTTCCTCCTCCTCCTCCCAAAACAATCCCGTATTTCTTCCTCTTTGGGTTTTTTCTTTTGTATTCTGGGGGTTTGTAATCCTCATTCGCATGTGACCCGACACCCCCACTTCCTCTAAAATAAACAAGATCTTCTCACTGATATCACTCCACCTCCCCTGCTCTCCCGAGATTCTTTCAATCCGTCTCGTTGCTTTCAAGGATATACCGGGGGAGGGCGGCCGATGACTTTCCGAGTCTCTTGGGATCTTTGCTTCCCGGGGACTCCCGTGTTTCTTTAATGGCCGCTTCTTGTTCTAGTCGTTGCTGTATCCTTCCCGCTACCTGAGTTCCCCCCCCCCCCGGGATTTCCGACAAGAATGGGCGTCGCCCAAGACCAGACCAGCTTCCATGTATTGGCCGTCGACGACAGCCTCATCGATAGGAAGTTGATCGAGCGTCTCCTCCTCACTAGCTCTTACCGAGGTTCGTTCGTTCCCCCGGTCTCTTTTTATTGTTTTCTTCGCTCGGAGGAGTTCTGGCAGCCGCCAACGCTACTCTGTTTGCCTGCAGTGACGACCGTCGATTCCGGGAGCAAGGCGCTTGAGTTCCTCGGTTTCCGGGAGGTGGTGGAGGTGACGTCAGACGATTCCGAGGCACCCACCATTTCTCCCACCAGTCGCCAGGTAATCAACGATAACAACCGCTCGGGGCGGTGTCCGGGGCTCACTTTTCCCGTTGATGGCTGATGGTGGTGATGAATAACAGGGAGTGGAGGTGAATCTCATCATCACCGACTACTGCATGCCTGGGATGACCGGCTACGACTTGCTCAAGAAGATCAAGGTTTAATCTTTCGTTTTCGTTTCTTTTTTTCTTTCTTCGCCTGCTTTATTCAATTGCCTTTTTCTGTCCATCGGTTGGATGATTTCTTATGCTTTCCTTTCTGGGAAAAATTCCTTGGATGATGTGACTTGACATTTTGGGAGCCAAAAGAAAAGATTAGATTAGATTTCGATTGGATTCTCTTTGCAAGCCCTCCTGTTTTCTGACCGACTGAAGTTGCAGTTCATAGACATATTCCGTGTTTTTGGATGTGAAAAAATGGACAGTCAGGAAGGAATACATTCCCCCAACCCAAAACCAACGTGGGTTTTTGTTTTGAGTGAGGGGGGGTTGAAAGTCGTATCTTTCCTGTTGTTTCTGGGTTTGCAGGAATCTTCTTCTCTGAGGAACATCCCGGTTGTCATCATGTCCTCGGAGAACGTCCCTTCCAGGATTACCGAGTAAGGATTAAAAGACGGAGCCCTTTCCTTTTGGGGGAATCAGATCTTTGTTGGGGAGGAAGAGAGATTGAGATTGTGGGTGTGCTTTTGTTTTATCAACAGATGCTTGGAAGAAGGAGCCGAATTCTTCTTTCTTAAGCCGGTTCGGCTGTCGGATTTGCATCGGCTTAGGCCGCTGATGAAGCCCTGGGCTAACAACAGCGATGACCATGGGAGGGGCGACGACGACAAAGACAATGACCACCCGCAGCAGCAGCAGCAGCAGCAGCAGAAGGAATTCCGAGAACAGAACCATCAGCATGAGCCGCAACAGCAACCATCATCAGAGAGTTCTAGTAGTAACAGTAACAAGAGGAAGGCTGCCAACGCCAACGGTGTGGAGGAAGGGTTGTCGCCGGACAGGACGAGGGTCAGATACAGGGGATTCACAGCCCATACGTAACGAATGACGTTTCTTTCCTTTTCTTTACTAATGATTTTGGCACTAATTAAAATTTTCATTTCTTCCATTTACAGTAGTTGGATGGTCATTCCCACAATGTAGATATTCCAAAAGAATTCATAAAAACCATATTGTTTTTCAGGCACTGCAGCATTACCATTGTCTTGACGCATTTTCACCCCCTCAATAATTGCATTTGTATAGCACGTTGACATGTCCAATGGGCCGGATAATTTTGGGCTTATATTGGCCCAATAAAGGGAGGCCCATATTCTATGGGCACAACATGTCCCAATTTTGAATAGAAGAAATTACTTAAGTGAAAATTAAATAATATATATAGAGAGTGTGTGTTTTGTTTGTACGCAGATGAAACTAGTGTTTGAGAACGTGCCTTAAGTATGGGCCTGGCAGACTTTGATTTAATATTGTTTTTTATACACATCTAGATGTGTATAAGAGACAGGTGTGTGTTTTGTTTGTACGCAGATGAAACTAGTGTTTGAGAACGTGCCTTAAGTATGGGCCTGGCAGACTTTGATTTAATATTATTGTTCAATTAGAGGTTGTCCGGTGGTGATGTAAGTTTGGATGTAATTTGGTCTTAGTCGTCAGGTGGACAATGACAATGTGATGTCTGAAGATGATGACAATGTCGTCCCCTCCTCTCCCCTGGCAAGTACTCCCCAAGTACTTGATATTTATATATAATGAATTTATTTAATTTTTCCCATTTATGTAGAAAAAAGAAAGTGCTAAAATGATCCTCCTCCAACGTACGTAAATTATGTGATGGACCCTCTCTCTCTCTCTCTCTCACACACACACACGAGAAGCCGCAAAGCACTCTCTATAATAAAAATTACTCGAAATGCAATTAATATATATATGCGTACGTGTCACTCACCTTGTCCGAGGTGTCACGATTCCTCCTCCACTTGCCCGATTCCAAAATAAAAGATTACAGGAGGGAGGCAGGCAGGCAGGCAGGCGATGAAAAGCTCATCCCCTCCCGTGAACCCGGGATTCCNCCCACCCAAACTCCCTTTCCGGCCGGTGCCGAGGGCGGAAGGTCAGTTCTTCTGTTTGGTTCTTGCACATGCTGGTGATTTTTCTTTTATTCGTTTCTGTTATCTTTGTCGTTGCTTCTGCCGATTAGACGTTTGTCGTTGGGGTAGGAGGCGTCGCCGTTTATGTGATTTAGGGTTTCCATTCCTTTGCTTTCTGAATTCTTGTTCTGCCCTGCCTGGCTTCTTGTTGCTGACCGCGGTTTGTGGTATTAGTGGATGGATCACAGAGGATGGTAGTTGGCTGCCAGGATTAGGTTTTCAGCTTGTGGAGGCCTTCCGTGTCAGTTGTGTTTGAAGAACTGGGTTCTGGAGTGGCTGTGATTAACCGCAGGTTCTATTGTTCTTTAGTGATTGGCCAGTTTGTGGATTTCGTCAGCCTGGACAGTGTGATATGTCCGTTTGCTGGTTCAACGCTCAGAGTTAAATTGTCCATGGACTTCCCCGTTTCTGCTTTGATGAATTTTTTTCATGCCTTTGGCGCTTTTAAGCTGATAAACTCTGGATTAATAAATGTTGCGAATTAATTTAAACCTGAGGCATGGGAAATGGTGTTTTTATGTTCTGGAGTTGTTCCATCATATGGAATGGTCTTTTGTGGTTTGTAATGACGTAACCAGCTTCTACAAGCCCAGATAATGTGGGATTTTTGTTCTTTCCAAGGATGGAAGCTATGATCTATAGGAGTAGCAAGAGCTTTAAGTGGAGTTCGAATTTGAAGGAAACTATATACTTATAATGCTGTGAAATTCTCAATAGCCCATTTACAAGAGTGAGAGTTGTTTCTTGGAAAGGGCCATCCTCAGATGCATAGATGTGCGAATTATAGGAGTAGAGCTCTTAGGATTGGGTTCATTTACGCAGTCACATAAATTATAGGAGTTTGGATAACTGTTAGGTATCTGCTCCCTGCCATGTCAAATTTTAGTGCACTTCCTAATATTGAGGTTAATATGAACTTGAATTGGCCTATGTGTGAAAATACTTGTTTAAAATGGATACAATGTCCCGAATCCCTTTGCAATAAAGATGATGGGGAAACCATATAAACATAAAAGAAGCAGGGGTAGATGGTTATTAATTCATGTGTAGTTAATACGTCTGTGAAGGATATTATTTGTTTATTCTTGTTAAAAACTAATTGGTTTCTTGTAATTTCATCTGTGCAGTATTATGCTGCTCGAAGCTTATGTTTGTATTTATTAAGATCCAATACCTTCTTTTGAGAAATTGAGATCTTCTACAGAGCTTTCAGCTGATTACTTGACATAGTCAAGTAATATCATTCAGAAGAGCTCACTTTTATAGTCTGCTGAAAGCCTTTAGTCATGTCGAGTGGAACTGCCAGGGGGGTCTCGCAACAAGATATACAGTTGGTAATTTTCATCATCTACTAATTGTTAGAACTTAGAACTTTACCATGATAAATCCACATATTCATCTTAATCCATCTGTTTATGTAGGCTGAGCTTAAAGATCTTGGTGAACTAATATTTCTTTCATTCACAGGTTCAAAATCTTATAGAGCAATGTCTACAATTATACATGAATCAAAAGGAAGTCGTGGAGACACTTCTCATAAAGGCAAAGATTGAGCCAGGATTTACAAAACTCGGTATGTTGCCAGTGCTTTCTTTGTTAGTTTATCAAAGTTATGGGGATTCATTAGAAATGTGTAACTACGTCAGCTGTACCAGCTACTGTTAGGTTTCTTCCTTGCAATCTGTAGGTTATGACCAGCCATAGATAGACAGGCAGTTATAATGGACTGTTTCTCTTTTAGATGCAAGGAAAGGATTATATTACGGGTGGTGGTGACCGCTGCTTTACACCTCTCATGTGCAATCATTCATAATGTCACATGCATATGCACTCTCTTCTGACATTTAAAAAATTTTGCCCCTTTAGTGTGGCAAAAGCTTGAAGAGGAGAACCGGGAATTTTTCGAGGCTTATTACTTAAGGTTGACTGTGAAACACCAGATTACTGAGTTCAACAAGTTGCTGGAGCAACAGGTACAATTGATGCACCAAATGCACCCGGGTTCAGTCCCCACATTGCCCAATGCTAATGGAACTCGTGTTTCACCACGTAATATCGTCTATCTTGCCCTCTGCATTATTTTACTACTTGTTTTTCTGGTTGTCTGGTTTCTGCATTCTTTCTTTTTTCCTTGGAACGCACTACCCAGATGGATCGCAAGTAGTTCTGTTCTTTTACTCTGTTGTCAGACATGAAAGTCAAGAACCTTTAGCTGCTTTAAAGTTTACACGACAAGTCACTTGAGAGAAGACCAGCCGAAAAAGGCTAAACAAAAATTGGTTGATCACAATTTGTGTTGCCCTTCTATCCATAAAAACAGCAAAAGCCTATATAAACCTGATTGATGATAGGGCTCGTGACTATTTAATGCAAACATTTGCCTGGTATTTTCTATTAGGATTTTTTTCCTGGAACATCAGGCTTGCTTGGCACTATCAACTCTATTTGCTGTGAGCTTTCCTATTTTATCAGCTATGGACATGAAAGTATTTTCAGTACTAGTCCCTTTTTAGTTTTCTGTTGTGGGGATGATTGCTTCTCCTTTGAATTTATATGAACTTCTATTTGGCTATAGGAAATAGCTCCAGTTTAGTTGTTTGCGATTGCAGTTTTTTTTTTTTTGTGATTTCTGTAATACTTTGTCTTGATTTATTTAAAATTTGTTTCTTTTCTGGGAAAGGATACCTGTCTTTAGGACTTGCATTATCTTTAACAGTACAGCTAAATTCCACCTGCTATGCCACGGACCTTTCTGGACATGGAGTTGGTGCCGAAAATATTCATCTGCCTGTTGGTGCCCCTAGTGTACCTGGTGTATTTACTAATGGCGGGTCAGCATTGCCTGCTAGTCTGCAAGAAATTTCAGCGCACCTTAATGGGATTGATTCTACATCAAATATGCTGCACAATCAATCCATGAACATGGGTCTAATTTCGGGCATGAATGGTGGGAGTATGATAAAAAATGAAGCTGGTTATCCAGGAGGTTCTTACATATTTAGTGCTGGTGTTGATGCCCTGGATGCTCGTCCAGCGGTAGGCGCCCCATCCGTTCCATCTTTCAGTAGTGTTGATTCTGCCCCACATCCCCTCAATGAGCCAGTATTTGGTGTGGAAAGTGGTTCATACGACCTTTTAGGTTCAATTCCAAGAAGCTTCAGTCTGTCAGATCTGACAGCAGACTTTTCCCAAAGTTCAGGTGAGGCTTCCCCTTTTCATGTCATATCAATACTTATTTATTGTAAGTTGAGGACTCGTAGGTCAGCCTACAGCTGTGTTTACGTGGCTTTTGAAATCACATTTAACAAATGATTTCGCTTCCTATATTGACATGTCTGTTCTGAATATTAACTTAGATATCTTGGAATATCCGAGATCGCCTTTCTTAGGACCTGATGCTGACCACTTTCTGGAATCTCGAGATAGAGGAGACCAAGGTTAGCCCTCCCAACACTAACTTTCACAATCTGTTGGGCATTTCCTGACAGCTATTCGGTCATGCAGGTGATGACAGAAGGCTGAATCTAATAACTGAGAATTTGAGTTACAGTGATTTCTGCAGTGATTAGTCAAAGGGGGTACATCCTCATCATTTCTCCTGCATGGATTGGTTTTCTCGTGGTTGTTGCTAAATAATTGATTGTACAATTCGTACATTTCTTGTCGTGTGTTTTGGATAGGGTCATATGGAATGTAGAAGAATAGAGCATGTATATACATAAACTGTTTACGGAATGGAGATTTGTCGAGGTTTAGCCTATCGAAGTCATCCGATTGGGTTTTGTAAGAGCTGGTTGACTCTGTGTTGAAGAAGTACCAGGACGTTAGGGTTGGGGGAATACATTTGTTTGAGAAGGATAGTATGAATAAGGGTGAAGATGTAAGTGTGATGGATTAAGGGCTCTCCATGACCATTATCGAGGATAGAGGTTTGTTTGGTTAAGGTTTTTCTTTCTAATTGAAATCTTCTAAGATTTGCTCATGTTAATAGGGAATTGGTTAATTTTCTTGGGATCATGTCATCTGCTTACTAGCTTAGGATTTGTCTGTCTGTTTTTCTTTCCCAATTTGTGTTAAAAATTGGAACGAAGGGTTTAAAGATAAGCTGTTGCACTGTGAGGAATGAATGTGCGTTTTTTCCGGTAATATTCAACCAAATTTGGTACATGATCACATTACCCACTAAATTGAACTAGGTACATATTTTGTTTTAGATCCTTCTTTTCTGTTAGATTTGGGATTCATTTTATATTATCTACTTGTATTTTACGGTGATGAATTTTATATAGTTATTACTAGAACCAAATGCATCTTATTAAGCTTGACTTGATAGTTGCTAACAGACTACTTATAGGGTAATGTATCTTCAACCATGGTCATAATTAATTGTCAATGGATAGGCTCTTGAAATAACGAGTGAATGGCTTGTACCATTTTAAAATCATAGACAATCAGTCATAAAACCCTGAATGGCGCATCGGTTCCTTCAAGTACCCTGTCTCGATGGTTGAATATAAAATTACGCAATTTGAATATAAGCCCGAAAATGATGCATTGAATTAGCATCGAATTTCTAGTCACGAGAGTATATCTGAATCCCTTGATCCTAACTTCCTAGATATTTGGAATGTGGTCGAGCTGACACTTTGCTGGAGCTTGGAGAGTATGCTGATGAAAAAGTGTCGGGTTGTAGAGCTTACTACGATGGACGGATCTTCAAGAGGGTGGCAAAGAACACCATAAATATAGAGTGATTCTTATGGAGATTGATAAAGGACACCAGTGATGTATAAGCTTGATGTAACACATCTTTTAGAGATGGACGAAAACCACAGGGTATATGGGCGTTGGTAGAACTTCGTCATTGATCGAGTGAAAAGGAATGTTCGAGGGCTTCGTTAAAAACTAAAGAGCTATTCACTCTTGATGTGTCAAATGAGGGGGAGAGGACCTCATTCCAGGGGTCTACTATTTTAGTATAAAATATTCATCATAGGTATGACTATGAGTTGCCGAAATATGAGTGAACTGATGGATAAGTTAATATCTAAGGTACACCATTTAACACACATATATAAATTGGGCTTGATATGAATATCACGTCAGAGGGCTCGATATGATCGCCACCTCAAAGGTCTTGATATGATCATTGCGCTAGATGGATTGATATCATTACCACGGCCAGAGGGCTTGTTATGTCTCAATATGGCCAGTGGGCTTGCTATTGTCTCACCATGACCGGACGACTTGTTATTGTCTCTCCACAGTCAGAGGGCTTATATGCTCACAATGCCAACATGCTTAATATGATCACCATGGCCAAACGGCTTATTATGATCTTGTTATATGTCGGGTGTATCATTGAGGCTCAAGACTTCTTAATCGAGTTGTATGTCTGGTATGTACTTAACACCAAGGTGGAATATTTCTTCATTGAGCCCCCTTATCTGGTGCGTATCATCAAGGTGAAAACTTCTTCATTAAATTGCTTGTTCAATGTGTACCGAGGCTCATGGCTCCTCTACATCGTGCCGCCTGTCCAGTATCACTAAGGCTGAAGGCTTAATCTATAGTTGACTGTCTAATGTGTACCACCGAAACTCATCTTCACAAGGCGACATGCATTCTTGCAGTCAATACAGACAAGCCACGAATATCCGGAGTTTGTACATATCATAATTATTGATATCGAAACAGACATGTCTCCCCCTACTTAGTGAGGATAATAAAGTGATATATTTACTTCCTTATAAGCCATCTAGAGTTTAAGTCTTTCTTTTTATTAATTCGTACACAGTTTATACTCACAAGAGTTAGGAGTAAATCATCAGTTTATATTTATTAAGTCATTCACATTTTATAATCATGCAGATCATGAGTATTGCATAAGTATCTTATCCTAAATTTTGTACAATTTCTGCTCATGCACCATGAAGCATTATTTTTCGAGCTCATGAACTTTTCATTAATTAACCCAATTTGCAATCCGTCTTGGTCGACTATCTTGTATGCTCTCCTAGTGTAAACTTTTGGACCGCGTATGGCCCGTCTCACTTAGGCATAAATTTAGTTTCAATACGGTTCTTATAATTATTGGTCTTATGATTGCTATTACATCGTCATCAACTTAAAAGGAGCGATGACAAACTTTCTTATTAAAGGACTTAGACATCCTCGCTCAGTAGCACTCGATTCGTTGTTGTGCTTCTGTATGCTTCTCATCTAGGGCTTCCAATTCCTGTAGACGTAGGCAAGCATTATCTTCTTGACATAGGCCTTCTTGTATAGTTATCTGCAATAACGAAATCCGTTGCTTTAGCGGTAAAATTGTTTCCACTCCGTACACCAAATACTATAGAGTTATTTAAGTTGCAATTCTATACATGGTATGATATACCCATAAAGCTTCTCAATTCATTCATCTCAAACTCTCTTGGCCTTGTTAACCACTTTCTTTAAGAAGATGCACAACATTTGTTGAATGCCTTTTCCAATTCATTAGTTATCGCGTTGTACATGGAAGAGTTATACGACTTGAAGTCGAACTGCTCACAAAGCTTCTTCATGGCCTTATTAGAAAAGTCTTGATCATTATCTGTAATGATGTATCAGGATATACTGTATCACTAGAGAATATTCATCTATATGACTAAGATGACGGATTTTATCTTTACTTCTAAAAAAAAAAAGTAATCAGTTGAGGCCATGATATAAAAATGGCCCCTGATTATGGTGTAATAGGACCCACAACATCCAATCCCCACTCTTCAAATGGCCATGGTGCTAGTAGGGTATAATGGCTCGGGCGATTGATGCATTAACTTAGCATGAAATTGGCCAACCTTACAACGCTTTGCATAGTCTATGTGACCTTCACCATTGTTGGTCAATCATAACACATTCTCTTCGATTGAAAATGAAAATTGGGTCTCAATTGATGAGCTCCACATAATCCAAAATAGACTTCTTGTAACGCATTCAGGTCTTCTTCCCCACAAAAACACTCCTTCAAATCGCCAATAAATAATATTCTTAAAGTATATAACTTAGGTGCTCCTCTCCTAAATTCTAATTTTTGTCTAGGATTTCTAGGCAACTCAAAACCTGCCACAAATGTCAGATCTACAGCAATAAGGTGCACGTCGTCCAAATTGTGTCCGGTTCTCCATCTCGCCGGTTGCGAATCGAGATGTGGACAACGAGTGGAAGGAGATCAAAACATAGGGTCCTAAAGTTGAACAAAACCAAAAGAATAAGTCAAACACGCGAACAAAAAGGGCAGCCCTTCCTAGGCCCCCTAGGGACTCCGTGTAGTTTAATCTTTTGACAAGACTAGTCATGTTTGCCCTTGTGTAGTCGCTGACGCCGCTTGATGAGCCTTCCCCGGAAGGTGCATCTAAAGGATGGGTAGGAGGAGAAGCGACAGGCGTCGTAGCTGGTTGGGTATCAACACCAGGATCAGCCTCTGAAGCAACTGCCACCTCTTGAGTCGCAACGTCCGCTGTTTCATGCTCAAGAAACATAGATTAAACAAAGATTAACTTTGACATTTTCTTCCTTCATCTTCTTCGTAAAAAAATCAATGGAACCAACCTAGCTTTGCATAATTTGATGTTGGCCACCTTATCTGTCAAAGTGAGTGCAGATCTTAGATTCGTAAGAGCATTTGCTTGTGTTCCTTTCTCAGTATATAACATACAATAATATCCTGGAATCATCCAACGAGTTTGGCTGCATAATCATGAAATGGCAATATCTCAAACTTGCAAACTTTATAAGTTGATAGATATTTATTGATCAAGAGTTTGGAGTCTCTATATAGCCTTAAATTATGCACTTTATTATCTAGTCATTTTTAACCCTAGTATAAATGATTGTTATTCAACCCATGTTTTTGAATCACAATTGCGTAAGGGTGAATGCTTATGATATGATGTCTTTGTCATATGTGGCAAAGACAACTCCAACTCCGACAACTCTTTGAGTAGAAGACCCGTCAAAGAACATCTTCCAAAAAGGGGGGGACGTGTTAGGTTTCCCACTTTTCTTAATTTTCTGGCTTCGGTCTTTATGAACTTATTTGGCACTTCTCACTCCCATTTTTACTCGTGTCATTCCTGAAGAAAGGTTCATTGCCAGTACCTCTTTGATACCCCAGTATAGGCATTCCTATTTGGGCAGATCCTATGTGGTTTATTACATGTAATAATTATACCCATCCCTTCTCAATCTTAAACACCCTATTACTCTGGTTCCATGACGAACCGCCGTTCAGCCTCACTTGTTCCTATCCATTCCATCACCAAAAGAGTTAGTACGGTTGAATGTGGATAATTATCTAACAGAAACGTGTCAGATCATCCCATTCTCCTTGTTATTGTTTGGTACTCCCACTTTTCTGTCACCGTAAGTTACCACTCCTTGCCAACCCACCCACATTGTATACTATTTAAGTTGTACACTTCACTCATTATATCATCCCTCTTTCCTTTAACCTTCTCCCATTGTTTCATGCATAACGAAGTCTCACACCCTATGATTATAATCCCTGGGATTCAGTGGTTATACCCCGGCTCACCATCCCCCAACCAACACCTCGAAAGGCGTTCATGTTCAACTACCTTCTTCGTTTATTGCTATACATGCGGTTGTCCATTACCGTTATCGATTTTCCCCTTAATCGCTCTCCTAAACACAAAAGGGGAAATAGTGTTCCTTTAATCACCATGTAGTACTATTCGAAGTTACTGGGAGCCCCCTTTTACTTGGCCCTTCAGTGAGTTTTTATTTAAGTCCTAAAATACGTCTCAGTCATCCATCTCGTTCTCGTGGATTGTTTGAGGTCCTTGTTATCATTTTTCATTTTTTTTTTACTTTACCACTAATGCAGGCTTGGCAAGGAATAGATTATTCCAATACAGAAAGGGAAGGGGGACGTCACTAAAGGTACCGAATGGAATAACGTTGGGTATGGACGGAAGGAAGTGTTTAAGGGTGTGGCTGGAAATAGGAATGGAGCTGGGGATAGATGAAGGATAGGTTGAGATTCAACCTTCACGGATACAGAAATTACCACCGTGAAAGAAGAACTTGAATAAACTCGTTTGGCCACGGATACAGCTACACCACTACGAACAAGACGAGGGCGAGGCACAACACGGAGGATACATATACACCACCACCGGTTGATACGCTCAACTCAATCCACACTTGGAATCCACCAAATGAAGAACGAGGTTGAAGGAGAGTCCACTCACTTCGGATAGAAAGACAAAGTCTTACAAAGGGTTTATAATCCGATCAAAAGTTGTTCAAATGCTTACAAGGGCGCCCATTATATAGGGATCCCCTTAACAAGTACATAAATGCTAGCTAATGAACCTAGACAAGATGCATGCATGGCCAGATTCATGGACGAATCATAAATGGCTTATTGGGGAAATAAGCATAAATGCGGGTGCAAGAATGAGTAAATGCATGAATAAAGGAAGGGAAATTGATTCAGCTTCTCTGAGACTTTTTGGCTTCGTGACCCTTCAGCTTCGAATCTTTAAGTCGTCGCCTAGAATGAATGTCGCTTGGAAGATCGTCGCTGAATAGGTTGCGTCGCCTGACTCCTGTCGCTTGTAGTTGTCGCTCAATACTTTTTTCTCCCAGTCAACCACTGATGAGCAAAGTGAGTCCTCTTATGGTGGGTGATGAAAGGGGTGTGGGTGAGTTGTCGACCATCTTTGTATCAACCATTCATCGGTACTTTAATCCCCAAATCATAGTTTTATACTTAAATTCACCATAAGATTTCTTCCATGGTAATTTGCATCCGTGAGTCGTCCACGGGTCCGCACCCTAACCCTTGTCTTCCCACTTCTTCCATTTCCGTTAAACCCTCTTCAAGTGTCTGAGTACTTATTTTGTAACCCATTCAAGTAAGGGAAAACATTCGTGACCGGGCTCACACACACGCACCCAAGTTCTTCCACGAACCAAATATCACCCCCATCCGTCACTCCCTCCTGGGCAATAATACACATCCGAACCCACCAACCTACGAGTAAATCACACATCCGGACAAACGCACTCCCACGAGTACACATTACACTTACGATGATCACACACGATCACGCGTAATAGTTCCACTTCCAGCCAACCACAACCTCATGCGGTCCATTCTCAATATCACAACTTATATGGGGCAAGAACCTTAAGGAGAGATGAGAAGGGCACGCGCTTTGGGGTTTCTTTGATCTCTAAGCAAGCACCACGCGGCTCCACCGTGATTTCCCTCGTCCCCCGTGAGGAGTTGCCTTCAGGATCCTCTTCCTCTTCTTCCCTCGGAGCTCCCTCCTGGCTTTTCTCTCTTGTCATGCTCCCCACGGAATGAAGCTGGGAGTGAGAAGTGTAAGAAATGAGGACTCCCCTCCGATCGGGCCCCTTCTCCGCTTCCTATCCTCTCTCATTTTGATTATTAGTTATGTCGCGTTGGAACGGGTGGCCTACTTCCCCTCCACTCATTGTACGCGGTAGGGATTTATTCATGGTAAGGTAAGTTTCTTGGTGGTTCATTGACCTTGGTCAAAACCCCCATTTGCACGGGCCGTAAGAGGCTTCCACTCGGGCCTACCTCCCTTCCGTTATTTGTTCATCCCTGATCCATCTCTCTTCCTCTTTGCTCGAGCCCGTCTCCTCGCCACTCAGGTAATGAAGCCCATAGTCGATCCGGTCCGTGCCTCCTTCCATTAATGTCGACCCCATCCCTTATGTTCCCTTATTCAATTTCTTTCGATCATATTAGTCGTTCGTCACTCCCTGATTCCCTTCTTCTTTGAGTTCTTGTCTTATTCTAAATCCTATACATACGTCCCCTTCTTTCCCCTCCTGTTTCGTTAAGTGTTTGTCGTCCTTATGTGGCTATTCTTTCTTGTATTAGTTCCTCCTCCCTAAGTCTCCGCATACGCTCTTTTCCTCCCAATGCTATTTTATCTGTTTGTCAACTCCCTTGATCGGCTGGTCACATTCTCTTTATGATCGCTCCTTTTGTACTATCTTCCTTCTTTAGACCGTGTTTTGACGTTCCAACCCTTGCATCCTCATCATTTGGCATGATCTCTTACTCGCAAAAATGGATAAAATGCAGGTCGTTACAGGACGTCTTTCAGTATCACCTCTTCGTTAGGCAATTCTTTTAAGATTTTCCACTCATCCGGTATAGGATGATCCGCTAGGAAGTCTGCTAATATTTGTCCCTACAACGTCTTATGATAAAAGTATAAAATCTCATCCCTTCAACGTTTTTTTATAAATGTATGAAATCTCATCCCTTCAACATCTTTTGATGAATGCATGAAATTTCAAACTTTTGAATCACGAGTGCCCATTTTGTTATTTATCCGGCTTTATGCTATTGAATGGATTATCATTTTTTTCATCTCATTTAAGAAGAGTGTCATTCTTCATCAATCACTGGAAGGATGACATTACACAGCCAAATTCGCTATAAATTTGTGGACGTATACAAGCTTTCCGGGAATGCTCTTTAGCTCATGCAACTCTATGGCAATGGCACGTCTCTCCAAGTGTTTTCTCATCTTCTATGTAGCCGACTGTAGAATTAACCTAAAAGCATTCAAATAAAATTCGTCGGTGCGCTTACCGTGCAATGAATTTGGATAGAGAATTGCCCTCTAATTTTATCGGAAAAAAACTTTTAAAGGCACACTCGTTTGGACTATTGTTGCCAGTTTTATCATGGGCTAGTTGAGTTCCTTCGGCAGTATGGTTTTTGCACCGCCATCTCTCACGAAAGGCATTTCTCATGCTTTCTAAATGTTTTGGGAATGTAGCGCAAATTTAACGTATATTGTTTTGTCTTGTCTTTTACTCTTATATTTTCAAGCATAAGATCGGTTAAAGACTCCTCTTGTTGGGTGTATGGCACCACCGTTTTTTTATTCTTTTGAGATATTCTTCGTAACTAGCTTTGGTTTCAAGGCTTCTAGGTTCACACTCTTATTCAAGTATTATTTGATATCAACAAAGTATGATCCCGTTTCTGTGAAAGACTTCGTATTTGCGTATATTGTGCATGATACGCCATATAAGGTTGACCTAACATTATATTGTAGGTCATCTTTAGGTCAATAACATAGAATGTTGCACAAGATTCCAGGTCACTTGTTGTAAGAGCAAGGCCAATCTTTACGATAGCTCGTTATCTGCCTTGGTTAAATTCTTAGATTATCAATTGACTACTTGAAAGTTCATCCACTCCCAAATCGATATTCTTTAATGCTTTTGATGAATTGATGCTAATGGCGAAACCTGAGGTAATCAGTATGCGATTAACCTTTGTGTTGCGAGTATATTTGGACACAAATAATGATTGGTTATGGGATTTATGACCCACAAAAAGATATTCATCAAAAAACGTGACAGCTACACAATTCTCCTTCACTTTTTCAACCGGCATCACCCTTGAGTTTTTTGAGATGTTAACCTTTACATTGGGATGCTCTTTATATGTATTAATATAAGACAACTTTTGGACAAAGTTGCATGCCTTACAAACTTTTCGGGGAAGAAATCTCACATTGTGGTAAAACATGGTCTCTTTGGATTCCTTCAATATTAGGGGTTTGCTTCTCTATAACCTCCTTGAAGCTCACTTTTCTTGGAGTTTGTCTAGAGATCTTTGTTCGAACATGAGGCTTCCTCTCGTGAGGTTTTAGGGTATTTCTTGTATTCCTTTTACGAGTCACCAAAGTCTAACCATCTTCAGCAAACTTCTTCGTAATGAACTACAGAACTTAACATATTAACGACGTGACGTTCATCTGACGTCGTCATCGAACGCTGGAAAACAACCATCTTAGTAAGGCTAAATGACCAGAAGATAATGCAAGAGGTGTCGAAACTTGTTATGTCAATAAGGTTTGATGAGACCATAGAACACGATCAATCTTTTCTCTCGTGCGAGCTCTATAACCTTTTCCTTGAAGATGAAACATTTACCAATGACCTAGGATAGATAGTACTAGTAAAATTTTTGTTTCTCTACTGGACTTGCTTGCTGTGGGCATTTTGGCAAGGAGAATTCGGTCATATTAGCTGACAAAATAAAGTTAAATATATATGCAATGTTTGAGTCTAAAAAAGGATATAGCTTATTTGGCCTTTCCTCCAAAGTTGATCGATTCTTCTCCTTCTAAGGGCCATTACAATAGAGAATGAAACGTTTGATTGTCCTTTCTTCTTTGCATTTGGGACTATGACTGGAACAAAAACAATAGCCAATACTTGTTTCTTGATATCCTTGAAATCATGCTTACCCTAGTTCTATTAATTGGTCTTCTTATTCCCTGTAATGGTTTTGGTATTGGAAGGTCTCCTAAATCGATTCCTATAAAACTCATCTTCATATCATGTGGTCTTGTAACCTATTCCTCAAAAGATCGAGGTTCGATCTCCAAGCATTCCTTGAATACGCATATCAATAGAGGTGGCTTCCGACAAATTGTCCCTGCAATTCAAGCTCAGATTCCTCCATATATATATACATAATCATTAACGTATTGGCGGGTGTAAGTGAGTTGTATCATGCTCACCACACGTCGTGTATTATAAAAGCGGTTCAACAATGCCTTTTATAAGTGATCCCAAGTATTAATAGTTCATGGCTTGAGATCAATGTACTAATCAAAGAATTTCCCTTCAAATATCGGACAAATTGCTTAATCATATCTCCATCTATACCAACATTATTGCAAGTCTCAATAAAATGAGTCACATGCTACCTTGGATTCCCCTTCCTATCAAATTATTAGAAGAACAGGGGTTGAATCCCATTGGTATGTTCAAACCTTCGTTCATCTGGCTAAAACATGTTGAAGACGTTGAAGAATTGAGAGGAATCCACATAAAAGAATTGGTGATATGACACCTTATTGAAACAGATTCTTTTAGTATCCTCCTTGTATGATGCGGTGACTTGGGATAGACCAATCTAATGATTTCCTCAATCTGCTAGGTTTGTTTATATATCTCGATCATTGGTCGGGTCTTGGTAAATTTGCGAGAACCACATGATGTAGAGCTTTTAGACGAGCAAGAAGGAAAACTAGCTAGTTGATTATTCATAGCATTGGTGGAGTTCTTCGGCATAATCATCTTTGAAGCCATCTGGATGCTTGAAAGTAAAGAGATGAAGGGTAGATATTGTCCCCACTATGTGTGCCATAAATTTTGAACACAAAATTTCACGTTCAGAGTATAAGACTGAAAATGTTGTATCAAACTATGAAATGAATATTGTGCGGTTACAATTTCTAGTAAAGAAAGTGCATTGTGAACACAAAATTTCACATTCAAAATATAAAACTGGAAATGGTGTATCAAATTATGGAATGAATATTATGCGGTTACAATCACTAATAACGAAAGTACACACGAATCCCCTTATCCTAACTTCCTAAATATCTGGAATGTGGACTGGTTGACGCAATGACAGATATTCGCTAGAGCTTATGAGAATATGTTTATGAAGACGTCAGACTATAGAGCTTGATTTGCCATGCCTTCAAGAGGGTGGTGAAGCATACCATAGATATATAAGAGTCGGCAGAACTTCGTCATCGATTGGATGAAAATAGAATGTTGATAGCTTCGCCAAGATACTAATATCCTCACTCTTGATGTGTGTTAAATGAAGGGAGAGAACCTCAATTAATAGGCTCCACAGATATATTATTTTCATATAAAATATTCATAATGGGAAAGCCCATCAGTTTGGCTGGAATATGAGCAATGTTATGAATCGGTTTAATGAATTGAACTACCCGTAAAATATATTATCATTTACGAATTGGGCTAAATATATTATAACTCAAATAAATATTATTAAACTTAAAATTAATATAAGTTTAGGACTATATTTGTAATATAGGCCCGAACATTTATATATTATGCTACCTTATAATATAAATGTAGCCAATCATATCCAATCCATATAATATATATTTGACGGGATTAACATGATATGCATGATTTTTTTGGTCCGAATATATTATATATAGAATTTAATGTCCGGAGTAACGTCCACTCCACCCATATGCGCAAACTATTCTGGCCGAAAAAATATGAGTTTTATACGAAAATACGGCTAGTTTAAAAAAATTTTGCGAAATACGGTTCGTGTTTCGTAAATTACGCATATACCGCCAAAGGGGCACGTTTTGTAGATGTACTCCCAAATTACAAAGAGGGCGGGTTTATAGTTAAACATGCTATGGCGAGTCTTCAAAACTCGCCCTAATGTGGTGGGGTTGGATCCACATAAAGTCGGGTTTTGAGAACCCGCCTTTAGTGGGGGGCAGGTTTTGAGAACCCGCCCCTTTGACACTTATAACAATATCTAAAGCAATCGAAAGAGGGGGTTCGGATGGGTGCGGTGTAATGACCTGAAATTTTATAATTATAAATATGCCAATGAAAGATGTGGGAACTATTGAAGACATATGACGAGTAAGCTTTTATGTTAGAATTGAATTAGTGCACAAATAAACACGTTAGGACACGAGTAAACTTGATGAGAGAAGCTTAAAATATTCAAAAATACAAATCCGAGTTGATTCGGAACAATGAGAGAAGAGTAAAAAAAATTATTTTGGACACTCGCCATAGACCTTGATCATTTGATCCACAATTATGGTCGACACCTTATTGGGTCTAAACTTGATGGTAATTAGGAAGTCCAAAAACCTAATTAGATAAGTTAGAAAATGGTGGGACCCTAGCTATCATTAAGGGACACTAAGCCCATGCAGAAAAAAAAAAGAGGAGAGCTGGAGGCGGTGACTTGAAATAAAATGAAAGATTACTTAATAATAAGGGGTTCGACTTCTCTTGCGCATGCATAAAACTTTACAGCAAAACTCTTACTTCTAGAAAAAAAAAAGTGGCCGCTCCGGGAAAGATATCAATATGAGGTGATCGTAAGACAGTAGGCAAGGGGCTCTCCGAAGATTGTGTCCACGATCTAATCGAAAGAAAGGGTAAGTTCTCTGACTTTCCAGCTAGGGATGGTGGGTTTAGCCCCTATCTCTCCTCCTTAAGTGTTGAGCCCTTAACGCTAAACGAAATTTGTGGAATTGCAAAAGGCAAGTGAACTTTAGGGAAAGGGGAAGAAGAAGAAGGTGGAAGAAGAAAGGAAGAAAAGAAGATAAGAAGGAATAGGAGAGGGGTGGATACGGTGACCGTCGATGGTGGATTTCCACGCGGAACCTCGAGGTAGGGGCGTGTTGAAACGTCAACCCGGACCGAAATTGTATGGAGACGTCGAGAACTTGAAGTGTTGTGCGGAGGAAGTGGAACGAGGTACGATTCCCCTACCCCCTCTTTCCTTCACCCTCCTCTAATGATCGACCATAATATTGCTGCTTCGTTGTTCCTTTACAAGTGCTTGCTGTGATATCGCGGGATTTGTGAGTGTATGTAGGTAGACAGGGGATGGACGTTCTGAACCTTGGGAGGTGAGGGAAGGGACGTCCAACCCTTGGGAGGAGAAGGGATGGTCGCCACTTCGGGAGGAAGGTGTGGCGTCCCGGATCAGTACTCGTAGTATGGCCTTCTTCTGATTTCGGGTGGTAACGGCGTTTAGCAAACGTGTGGTGGCTAAATTCCAGTTTGAATAATCATTGATGACTGTTTTACGTGTGGAACGTGTGGTTGATTAGCTAAAATTGTAGGGTGCTTAATGTATTAGGACGTGTGTATGCATGGGCGTGTTCACGTGTAACGAGCGTGTGGTTAGCGCTCAGGACATAGTTGAGTTTTGTGGACAGGGGACGGCTGGAATGGGGCCGCTCTCCGCTCTCCTTCGAAAATTTGAAGAAAACATAGCGATGTAATCGGATAGATTGCATCTGTAATCAAGGAATGATAATATTGAGGTACGCAAAGCAGTGAAGCTTTTGCGGGGTACTTGAGAGGGGACGGCTACGTAAGCCCTTGGATGTCGGTTTATACTTGAGAAATGTACCTTTCACATGGAGTGGGGTTCAACGGAATATGTTGAACAGGTAGAACAAGCTCGTTGACCTCGATGTGGAAAGGAGAGGTATGGTTGCTTTTGAGTAGAAGTTTTAGGTTGTTACGTGTTTGATCGATCGACTAACTTTCGTTGTATTTTACAGGTCTTGGGAATTTTTGCTTGCATTTATTGTTTTTAGCTCAATTCAAGTATAATTAAATTCTTAAAGTCAAGGTGGCATGAATTTGTGTAAAATGTTAATATTAATGAAAATCTGTTTTAACTTCCTTATAATAATGAAACTTGGGAATAAAATTGACTCATGTCTTCTGCAAATAAGAAAAGAAAAAGTTTTTAGGACCTTTTAGGCGGGTTTTCAAAACCCGTCATCTTTACTAACTCGCCAATTTAACTAAATGGATAAGGTTCGGGTTTTCAAAACTCGCCTTTGAAGACTTAGACAAAATAAATCTTCTGGCTCAGTTGGTCAAAGTTTCTGCTTAACTTACAAGAGATTTGGGTTGATTTAGTTAAGGGAGCTGGTTTCATCTAGTACCTGTCCCCGTTCATACATCGAGTCCGTCTAAGTGTTGGCGGCAAAAATAAGTAATGAATGGGCGAGTTTTCAAAATACGCCCCTGAGAAGGTCTTTAAAAGGTTCGTAAATAGGTTCGGGTAACGGGGGTAAAATGGTAATTTCACATCGAAATTAGGTTCGGGTTTCACTGTTCGAATTAGTAAAATAATTAGTAAACTACTAGATTTTTAGTAACAGTTTACTAACTTTATTCGTAAAATCATGTAGAAATCAGTAAACATTTACGAAATCCGTTAAACTTTACTAACACTTTTACTAACTCAAAGAGTGTTTTACTAAAAATCACACCAAAATTAGTAAACTATTACTAATTATAGTTATGTTTTACGAAATAAAAGTAGTAATTTTTACTAAAAGTGAACAGTAAAAAAGTAGTAAATTTTACTACATTTTTTACTAAATTTATGTTGACTTTACTAAAAACCACTATTTTAGTAACGTCAACGGGAAATTAGTAAAAAAAGTATTTACTACTTTTTTTACTAAATTTACGTTGACTTTACGAAAAAAGTGTTTTTTTAGTAAAGTCAACGAAAATTTAGTAAAATTGCATACAATTGAATAGTACAAAATTAGTAAAATTTTCATACTTTTTACTAATTTTGACGCCTTTTTACTAAAAGAAAGCACTTTTTAGTAAATTTTACTACTTTTTTTACTAAAATTTCGTTGACTTTACTAAAAATAGACAACTTTTAGTAAAATTTACTAATTTTTCTTAGGCAAAATTAGTAAACTACGTAACCGTTACGTGCACGTATCGTTAGCGGCTTCCAAGTTTTTAGATTTTGTTACAATTTTAGCAATGGTTGTGCCGTCATGCCTTAACATTATATTTCTAACATACCCTTTTTAGGGCGGGGTCGGAGAGAGAGGGATAGTAAGTCACGGTCAGAGGGGGAGGATATGGCGGTGCCTATGGGCACGACGATTTGGCTAGCTAAGATGGTGTGGATCGCGCTCAGCGGTTGGGTCTCTTCCTGCCTCGCCGTCGCCGATGAGCTCGCTCGCTCCCTCCGCTCCGGNTAGGGCGGGTTCGGAGAGAGAGGGATAGTAAGTCACGGTCAGAGGGGGAGGATATGGCCTGTCTCTTATACACATCTAGATGTGTATAACCCCACCCGCCCCTGCTTGTTCCTTCTCTTTCCGGCGATCTGAACTGTGAACGATGCGATCCACACCTTTAGTGATTGATGGACTTGCGGAGGTTGACTGCGTCTGCATCTTTTTTAGTAGGTTCGCTAGTTGTTGGATCGATCGGGTTAGGTTAGTCCATTAGTGTTTGGTTTAGGTCCTCGTCGACGTGCTCGTATGGCATTTCATCTCTGGCAACCACTATGCTTTGTCGAGTTTGGCAATAGGGGTCGCATCATGCACATCAGGGAGTTTGTATTCGTTCCACGTCTTGTCCTCTTCGTTCTTTGCATTTGTGTTTAGGGTACAATTTTTCTTGAGGTATTGAATAAGATGATGTTATCATCACATTGATACTTATTCTATCTAATTCGTTTGAGAATAAGGGAGTTTTATGTTTTGTATGTTTGCAATTGCCACGGAAGACTTCGTCATTAACCAGACTACTTCTGGCAATCCAAATGACCAACCGAGTGGTGGGAACTTTACGCTGAATTGTGAGCATGTGTTGTTTCTTGAGAATCCACTTCCCTTACCACCTAAAATATCTGATGGGAAGATAATTGGTGGTGGAAGGGTAATATGATTATGGGGTCTTTAGAACAGGGTTGAGGTTTAGGCCCTTTGTGTTTTTCTCCTTTTGTGGGATGTCTGGTCTTTCTAGATTTGTTGGCACATGTCAACTAGCCTAATGTACATTACAGTTGCAGATGGGCATTCCACTCTTTGATGTTAGTTGTGACTGATAACTATGGGTGATTTAATGTCAATTACTTCTTTTTGTATCCCGTTTTTTCCACTTTGATGGAGATTACAGTTTGTCACTTAATTGTCTTAATTAATGTCCTCCCAAATCAAGAAAAGGTCAGTTGTGATTAACATACATCAGGGCATGGCATGGTTATTTTTAGTTATTCCAAAAAATACTCCTTGATAAACTTTTATGACAATTTACTGGCAATGCTGACGGGAATAATCATGTGGACATCGGAAAGAGCTCAGTGGTAGATACAAATTTAAGTAAATTATGCAGCTCTTGTGAAAATATGTCATAAACATCTTTTTGCGTGATTGCCAAATATAACGGCTACATTTTTCTTTTTCAGGACAATTGCTCTAGTATTCCAGTGGCAACGTTTCTCCCTGTAGATGGAAATGGAGGTGTATAGTTTTCCTATTGTCAAAGGACGAGGAGACTCATCATGGCTTAAGAGATGAGAAGATGTATATATTTTACCAATGCTATCAATCTTCCAATTGCACAATTGTGGGAGCTAGAAGGCGGTATTTGGCACATGATTGCTTATGCTCTTGTGTCTGATTGGAGACTCAGTTTTGATAATCTGTGTAATTGTGTTCTCTTTACAATAGTAGAAATTCGGCTTGTGCCTGTTGGATGTGCATCATGTCGTCTCATCAGGTGCTTCTGTGCTGTACAATGTTTATGTTCTGGTGAAGAGATTTGTAATCGTTCATAATAGTTTTACATTTAGCAGAGGTATTTGTGCTCCCTCTCCACCCAAATTTGTCGTGTCCTTCTGTTTAAGAACCATACAATATTTGCAAAATCGAAAAAAAAAATGTTATATCTAAGTTTGGACGTTGGTCGACTCGCATGAGTCGCATCTTAAACCTTCAGTTCTGATCTCCTATTTATGCGAAGTTTGTGATTTGAAAAGGCACTCCGTGTATGGATGAACTATGTTGTTAGACCTCTTAATTTCCACAAGACCTTGGATCTTGGATTCGCGGTCAAGAATTGCTTGTATTTGGTAATTGTACAGCTCATTGGCCGGTTCGACGTCACTTTCTATGCTGTAGGTAAATCAAGGCTTTCTGTTAGGTTTTTCGTTTATTGAGTAGTCGGAAGGGGTCCATTTGGAAAGTGTAAGTTTGTGCTTGCTCATCCATTCACCATGTGGGTCTGTTCTTTTATGTCCTCATCGGCCTCTCTGTTTTTTGGGTCCACTGCACCAGTCATTTAATCTGTCATCTACCCTGTTTCAAATATTCTCCAAATTAGTTGTTCCTAAAGGATCTCTCTGCATCACGATCATCTATACTCCTACTCCATTTACACGAGTAACCATGTCTTTGCCTGCTCGTGAGGGAGCCAGAGCAATAATTGAACCCTGGAGAAAGAGCTCAAGGACAACTTTGTGGGAGATGTTATGAGATTTTTTCTTGTCTCTTGGCGATTTGGTCTTATGCCTTTCCGTAGGAGCCGATTGAATATTCCCTCCTTGACCTGCAGATGAGACTCGCGAGGCCTAAGAGATGAATCATTGCTCCCGAAAAAGGGGTCCCTACTTTAGGTGTTTGTACATGTGTTGGTGTTGTTAGGCCAAGGTCCATGAAAACTGGCAGTCATTACCTGTGGAAGGTACCATACCTCCTCTCTTTGCCATGAACTTGGAATGATGATGGTGGACAGTTATTTGCATCTACCTTTTTCATATCCGTGAAAGTAGCATCATCGTTGGAGTTAAATGGCCGAAAAAATCATGTTTTTTTTAGTGAAACATCAGGGTCTGAGATCACATTTCTGTGAAACCTCGGCATTCAATGACCCTCGGCCGTAGCTTATGTGATATATGCTGCGTTTTAATAAGGATCCCTTCGTCCTAAACCATTTGGAGTTGTAACATTTAACATCGCGATTGAACGAGCATTACTGAATGATCGGACATCTTGTCAATTCCCAGAAGATGAGTCTGTTAATTTAGATTTCAGCAAAAGCTTGAACTGATGATTATGTTTTACTAAGTGTCCTGCCTTTCTCATTACATCGCAGGGAGGGCTACTTTTCATTTGATGGGTGTCTCCTAACAAAAGATGCCCATCTTACTTTAACGTCACTGCTCGCCTTTTTGTTCCTCAGAATGAAGTTTTAGTGAAAAAGGGTGGAGGAAGTTGGGGTGGGGGAGATTGCACATGATTGATGAAGTTGCAACTTCCAAAATAAAGGGACAGACAGGCAGCCAAATTATCAGTCTCCATCATCTGACCCGATTTCTTTTTATCCCTTTTACATCCACCCCCTACTGGATATGGATTATCAACCTTATCACCAAGAAACAGGGCGAGGTCCAAATACATAATAGGGACACGCATTGAGGAACCGATTCTTACATCTTGGGCAAAAGGTTCCTTTACTCTTGATACTTTGATTACTCCGCTTTTCATCCAGTTCTCTTCATTTTCTTCAGATAGGTCTGTTTCTTTTTGCCAGATTCGAGACTTGGAAACCATTTTTTAACCTTCCATTGAAGAATTTCACAGAACCTTCCAACCACCTCGTTAGGGAGTGATCATGGGCGCTCTAGTTCGAAGTTTGCTTCTGCTGCAATTTGCAAATCGAGCGACATCAAGGGTAAGTCATCATCCACAGTGACCCGACTCAGCATTAGACCCAAAACATTTGACAAGAGCTGGTGCCCAACTGAGGACAATCCCCCAGGACAAACTACAATTCTTTGGTAAGTTCCTTTTCCCCAATTATTACATTCCAATCTTCCCACCATCTTCTTCACCCACCATCACTCTCAAACCAAACCGAATCAATCGCCTCTTTTGAATCCTCCTGGAAGACGCGGACGCCACCATTCATGGGATGCTTCATCTCCAAGCCTGAGATCCCGATTGCTAAGGAAGAGAAACAATGGGCTGCAAGCTCCCCCAATGTGTCGCCATTTTCGAGGACCGTGTCGATATCGACCCCCCTTGTTCACCACCCTCCACTCAGGAAGGGCGATAGCAACCACCTGGTTTCTTTGACCTCGACCAGTTATGGGTCTCTCCAACTCGGTGGCTCCAACGGGACTGGTCCCAACTTTCGGGAGTCTCATGAAGGCTTGACGCTCGCACGTGAGAGCATTGAGATGAAAATGGTGAGCTTGAAGAGAGAGGAGAACCAGAGGAAGTCCCTTTCCCCTGACTCCGTGATCAATACCTGGGAGCTCATGGAAGGCCTTGACGACTACCTCTTGGACGAAGAGAAACAATGCAACAGCCCTGCTCAAACAGATCCAACCGTTGCACCAGAAATGATGGGAAGCCACCTATCTGTATCACCAACGATGCAGGAGAAAGAACTTACTACCGTGCAATTTGATGTTACAGAGCACCCCACTTCAGAAAGCAGGAAGCGCTTATCCGATGTGGATAATGAAATACTCCTATACTTCACTAGCTTGAGAGGAGTAAGGAAGACGTACGAGGACTGTCATATGGTGAGGTTGATATTTCAAGGCTTCAGGGTGCACGTCTATGAGAGGGACATATCTATGGACTCTACCTACAAGACGGATCTGCAGAATAAGCTCAAGGGGAAGAAGCTGAGTCTGCCTCGTGTTTTCATCAGGGGAGAACATATCGGCGGTGCTGAGGAGATCAAGCAGCTCAACGAGAATGGAGAATTAGCCAAACTTCTGGAGGGGTTTCCCGTCAACGATGGCTTCGGTTCATCTTGTGGGTATTGCGGAGAAGTGAGATTCGTGCCGTGTCCTTGCTGTAGTGGAAGCAGGAAAGTGTTCGACAAGGAGAGCGGAATATTCAGGAGATGCATGGATTGCAACGAGAATGGCCTTATCCCGTGCCCCAGTTGCTGCTCTTAGGCAGTCGCTGCGAACAACATCGTACCGCGGAGTGTTCTGCCCTTGCTCCTCCATCATCTGGACTTCATCGCATCTCTCATTCATCGCCAAATGAATTGTAGGCTTAATTTATTTTCTGAACTTACCATCCGAATTTCAATAGCCCGCCACAGGGGCACGGAGGGGCTCATAACTTCGCGCCTGATCTCTTGTTTTGACCGTTTTGGATTCGGCGGGGGGTACCTTGTTTAGAGAACTGAGTAACAGGGGTTTTCGATTCGGTTACTGGAGGGGCACTCAACAAAGGATTTTGTGTCTTATCCACGATACATCCCCATACATGATTCCAACTGGTTGCAGGCGGCGACCCCATTCAAGGAATGTCACTTTGATGAGTTAAGGATTCTAAGTAGTAGATCGCGGGGAGGAAGTCATTGATTCTGTTATGTCAAGCCAAGAGGTAAGAATACGACTTTAACATGTAAGAAACTCAATTATTCTTCATCTCATCAGCAAAGTTGACAATTTTGGCTCTGCTTTGATGAGGACAGGTTGTTAGGCAGGTTTGTGAGACTATGATGGACCCAACTTAGATATGTTAACTCGAGTTTTACATTGATATATACCATGAATCTGATGTATTACCGAATTCTTATGCTTAAGAAGAGAAATATATTATTTGCAACACCAAGTTGGAAACACCAAACAACCAAACTGTTTCGGATTACATTGAAAAGGGAATAGTTCTTTGCTTGCTTTTTCTTCGTTTCTCGATATCTCTCTATAGGCAGCAGCATTCTTCGCACAACCAGCAGCAGCACAGGGCGAACAGGCTGAAGAAGAGACGGGATCGATTGATCCAGCGAGAAGAATCGTGTTAAACAGAAACCGAAGAGAGAAGAAACGATCATAGGCACCGTCACGGACACACGCGCATTTAAATTCGAGAGAGACAGACTCACCATCCCTCGATGAAACCCCTCTCCCCCTTGGGCTTGGTGCGAGCGAAGAACCTCTTCTTCTTGCCGATCGTGGCATCCGGGGGGTTCTCGGTCGGGTACCCCGGGGGAGGCTGGTTGTGCTGGACTTCAGGGGGTGCCATGGCTGCTACTCTTAACGATCAAACTCTCTTTTCGGCAAAGGAAGACTCTCTTGTGAGACGGTTTAATCACAAGGTGCGCGTATTTATATTTCTTCTCCCCAAGGGTGAACTGAAAGGGAATCCATAAATATTGGATGAATACGCAATTAAAAGTTTAAAATAATTTATTTAACAGGAGTGGGGATGTCAAATCATGTGGGTTTACTTTCGAATTGGCCGGCGGCTGATTATTATTATTACATCACGATCAGATCTTATCTGTCCAGGCTTAAAAAGTGTCGATTCGGACAGGTTGGCTCGCCATTTCATTCCCCCCCTAATAAGCCTCTCTGCACTTGATGCACCTTCAGGTCATTTGGGGGGCATTCGGTGGTATTATATGGAAAACTAATAAACTTCTCCCAACTCTCAACAGGGTTGGCCATACTTTTGACTTCTCCCGGTACAACTTGTATTATAAACATATAAATGGTAATAAAATTTTACTCTAAAGAAACAACTCATAAAACTAAATATCTAGAAATAGTTATTGGCCAAAAAAATTTACAAAAGGTTTAGGAACTTTTTTTAAGATATTTTCAAAGAGTAGGAAAAAAAAAAGGAAAATCAGTAGGTTGGGTTGTAATGTTGTATATGGGTGTAATGCAATGAACGTGAGATATAGGAGTGTGGTCCACATCTCGAAATATGCTTTGCTTACAGGATACGCAAAAGAAAAAAACTGAAGTAGGGATTCGTAACGCGGAAGGAGTGCGAAAGTAGGTTAGATTTTAATCAAGGAAAGGGTTTGGTATCCGATTCCCACCTTCCCATAATAATAATAATAATAATAATAAATCTCTGCGACTTGAAAAAGGAGAAGCCTCTTGGGAATGGCTTCTAGGCCCATCGGTCCAACCCTCGAATTTGTGGTATTCTGGCGCCGCCGGTCCTCCTTCGCTTCCTCCCTTTATACATGCGACCCCGAGCTAGCCCATGTTCACGTCCATCGAACCGATTCGAGTCGAGCACGGCCGGTTCTAGCTCGATGGGGATTTGAATCGCGTCCCCGACTCCCTTGATGCTGTTTCGAGAAGTTTGATCTCTAGACCGTTCATTTTCGTGTCCGAAAATGGTCTAGAAATATGTATGATCTAATGCCCATCTTGCTTACTATATGTGTAAAGGTAGGGGGGTGGGGACACACGGAACCCCACATTAGTAATAAGAAGTTAATTCGTGGGACGAAATTACTAAATGTTTATGCACCCCCACACCTTCCAAAAGGGACGCGTCTTCGTCACACGACAATGCATTATTAAATCTCTCTTACACGCCTCCACCTGCCTTCACACACCCCTCCAAAGTTTCTCAATCAATACATCATTCACATTTTACTATAAAACAGTACTAAATGTTCGTGTTTTCTTTCACTCGGACACACTCTCGTGTAAACCTCTCCGAGACCACCACCACGCATCGACAGCTGCGACGGCCCCCATGAGAGGTGGTGCCATGACGACAATGGTTGTGAGGCTCTTGAGATTGAATAATTTACTGTATTATATTTCTTCCACCTTATATTTGATTCCATTCACGCTCGTTGCACATCCTGGACCCCCTTCATTTAATGCATGTTGTCGTCAGCCCGGTATGCTACAAAGGCTTGTGTTAGTGCAACAACACGACTTTTCTCCGACGACGGTTCTCTTCATGCCATGCAAGGGAACGACAAATCCCGATCGCCATAAGAGCGAGCGTTCTTTCGTGTAACAGTACATCGATATCGCTGGGGAGGAAAAAGGCGTAACCACCATCGCACACACCGAATTCAATCGAAGATAAACAAGGGGGGTGTCTTCCTATTATGACAAGTTCATCCATCTAGTGGAGGGATATACGAATCATTATTACGAGCTGAGACGCATTTAGTTGATTGAAGAAAATGTATTCGAACGTTGCTGAACACGACTCGGTGTTATTAATGTCCCGTCCGGCATTGAGAATGGCAAACAAATTAAATGTGGTTGGCCTTTAGCTGGCCATCTTCTTCATTGCAGGCCTCATGAAAAGAGGGAGTCAGTCTGGCGTATTGAATTTTAGGACGGCCGTATTTATTTGCCCATTGGTGGAGGGAGTTAATTTTCCTTATGCAACCAATAATAATAAGGTTTTAATTCGTCCGTTTCTGTAAATCATTAACGTGTCGACGGATCGAATATGTGATGGTATTTTTTTTTTAACGAGGTTGTTTCTTCCACGATTGGATCTCTTCAGTGATGATGTTCATTGTTGACTGTGTGGAGGTGTTGGAATGGGAAAGACGATGCTTTTGATAGAAATGCCCGTGTGATAAGCTGGCAATGGTACGAAACCAAAGCATCCCCGAACTAACCACTACCATGATAATTAATCTGTGACAAATTATTATATCCGATGAGTGATCAAAGTACACTCCCCCTCGTTTCGGATAGGTCCACATCTATATATATATATATAGGTTTTGAGTATATATACGATACACTTACTAGTAAAAGAAAAATATCACGAAATATTTTCTACATCCTCCGATGGTCATTTTAAATCAAATGACGTGATTAGAAAATATTTTTATAATTAGATTTTTTAATAATTAATAATTAATTAATTAATTCAAGTATTAAATTATTAATGCTAAAAATAATATATTTTTCCTATGGAAATTATATTACTAAAATTGGAATTTTCCTATTAACCTTCTCAAAGAAGATTACGTTAATAAGAAATATCTAATAATCAAACGTTTCACATGAATTTCGTCCAGATACAATCACAAACTAATCTATAACGAATTATTTTATTTTGGAAATAAATGATTGATTATTTCCTTGTATAGAAGGTTGTTTGTCTATTCTAGCAGAATCTTATGTAGTGCTCTATTGTGGTATTAAAATATCTAATTAACACAAAATTAATTTTGGATAGTTCCTAAATTTTCTACACTGTAATCACTGCTTCAAAGTAATAGTGAAAACAACGGAAAGTGGACGTAAGTGTATTCACCGAACCAGAATTGCTTCGAATGATTGCTATTTGACTCGGACATGTTCTTTCATTTATTCAATGACTAGAATTAAACGAGGATATATAGCTCGTAGACGTCGAACAAAAATTCGTTTTCTTTTTTAAGCCCGTATCAAATAGAATATCGCTGCTATAAACCTTTGTGTTCTCGAATTCATTTCGAAGTCCATTTCACACTTTCTGTAATTATAAAAGTCGAACGCAAGGTTTATTTTACAGCAATTTACTTCTCAGTAAATTATAAAAAAGCATTAAAGAAATATTTAATTAACTTAATACTAATTCACTTCCTATTAACGTAATCTTTGCCAACAATATATATACATACACATTTAAGGCAATGTACGGTACATACGGACCAATCATAATAAGGAGAGGAGATGCTTTTTATTTATTTTGTCTTCCCGAACAATCAAATGATTAATATCATGTGAGCACACGACGTATATTTAAATTTAATAAAACGTACATGTATAATAGCGAGCATATCGTGACATCATCTCTCTGGTGGTTCTGGTATTTCATTTGGGGGGTGGGGTGGGGGGGGGGGGGGGGGGCCGAAGTTTTAACGACAAGACAAGTCAAAACGTCAAATCGTTCGAAGGTGTTTTCCATTACATCATAAGACAGAGTCGGTCAAACAGTCAGTCCATGTGTTGTCATTCCATGGGATTTCCCCCTCTTTTCCCCCCTATTCCCCTGCTTTCTTACGCTCAAGTTCTTCCCCAAAACCGGAGCTTTATAGATCTATCTATGTTCTACTATAGTAGCGAAAATATATTTCTCAGTTTGAAGTAAAAAAAGTCGAATTTTCACTTTAAAAAAAGAAAAATTTTGAGACCCAAGCTTGTATTGGGTAATGGAAAAGTTTCGTTCCTGTAAGAGAACTTGAAGTTAAAAATTTCGAATTGATTTAGTAAAGAAAAATTATTTTTAAAACTATAATTTTAGGAAAGGTTTTTTAAAAGTCGAATTTACTTAACTCAATTTTCTTGAACAATAAACTTGGAGTTTTAAATTTTGATTCAGGACATTATTTCGTCAAATTTTAAAATTAATTATCTTATTTTACGAGATATTTTTACCGTTAATTTTTATTTTTAAACGTAGCAAATTCAGTTCTTGCCGGCGAGAAATGTCCTAGAAAATTTCTAATAGTAAGGAAAAATGTGATTTTATCGATAATAAAAACAAATTCCCAAATAATGTAATTTCATAAACAAATGAAATGTGCAATCGACTACTTACTACTACTACTACGTTATCCATGTGCACATAGTGAAAAACAAACACGCACAAGAATTAATGTTGGGGGTGGGGGATAGTGGGGGACACAGGCAGGGGGGAACCTGACACCAAAGGTCGAGTCATCTCAACGTGTGCACGTGGAATTCCCGACTTATGCGGGTTCGATGTACCTCCATCCCTTCACCCCCCTCCCTTTCCATTTGCCCCTATTTGATAAAATATCTAAGGTTATGGCCATGCAACTGGCTTCCTTCTTTCCCTTTCCCAACATTTTTTCTTTTTTTTTGCCTATTTCCATGCTTCGTTTTCTTTCATACCTTTTTTGTTCGTTGTAAAATGTTGGAGCTTGTTAGTATCACCAAAACTTGGCAGTGATACAGCTTTCTCATGCAATATATAATTTTAAATCTAAAGCAGCCTTGTTTCAAAGTAAAAGTAGTTCTGAATTCTTTCAGAATTAGGGTTTATGATTTAAGTACAACAAAACGTCTTGAGGCTACATAGGCCCTTCCCAAGATTAGTGAGTATCGTAAGTTTTGATCTGGGGACAAGATCATATTGTTAATCGATTGGGTAAAAAGGTCAGCCGATTTCCAAGTGTGTTCGATCCAAGCAAAAGTTAATCGGTTGATGGTTTGCGAAACACACACCTCGTCCGGCGGGATCCAGTTCACTACATACTCTTCTACTCTCTATTTCCCACCTGATCTTCTTCCTAATATTCTTTTATCTTTAGTACTTTGCAAATGTTTGTGCATCTACTTCAACTAATTCTGAACATATGGGTTTAAGCCCAAGAATTATTGTCATGGCTGAATATGAGCAGTTCATTCATTCCACAGCTAAGGAGACTACTTCAGTCTAACTACGAAGATTGATGATCGATAGTCGAAGATAGTTGGTTTAATGTTAGCATTCGAAGTTCGATAGTCGAAGTAATCGAAGGACGGACGGCATTAGAAGATCAATGATTGAAGCTTGGATTTGTGATCGACTAATGGCATGGAAGGGTAGTTCACGAACGGTCAAGGCGCACGTACTCGTCGATGATTGCCATGAGGACCATCGACGGTTATGATTGTCTTGAAGACTAACATGGATTTCTCTCTTGGGAGTAGTTATTAGGGAGTTTACTTCAGATTTAGACAAGTGTGTTAGCAGTTATCGTTAGTTTCATTATATAAATAGGATCATCGTAAAGGAAAAAGAAAAGGATCATTCACATACGAACATATTGATTGTCTCCCTTATTTTAATTTCCTTCGTGGAGTAACTTCAGTTGTAGTAAGCATCTTTTTTCCTTTATTAATTTTTACGGCGATCACCGTCTTCTCTAAATTCGCCTTTCACGTGGCGATTTTGTTTTTCCTAAGACATATATAAAAATATATATATATATATAATATTTCTTGTTGTGTTAATGTATTCATTACATGGGATATGGTGTCCCTCCCTCCCCTAACCCAATTTGATAGGCCAATAGGGTTGGGGGTGGGGGGGGTGGCATCCTATGGCCGACAAAGGTTGCTTGCACAGGCACGGCCCCTCCTCCCTCAACAATCCCAATCCTTTTGGATGCTTTCCCCCTCCCTCTCAAATAATTGTTCTCTCCCCCACTTAAAAACTCCTCCTTCTTCTTCTTCTTCTTTCCTACAAAATCATGCACTGTTCACTATTCCAAAATGGGCGGGCGTACCAAATGGAAATTGATTAAGTTTCAATGCCGATTGCATCTTTTTGACGATTTTACATTGCCCTAGGTTCTAGAAGGCTTCCCATTTAAAACTAATCAACCAATTTGTATCCCTACAATCATTTTATCTATTGGATTATAAAAATGAACGTGGTCCAAATGGTTGGAATAGTCGGGTTTCGGGCTATTTTTTACTAGTTTGAACAGTGACTCTCATTCCCAAAATGTTATATAGACTACTATGTAATGCCGATTGGTCATTTAAATAAAGAATAAACAAAGGGTTTAGCGTCAGGGTGATAGGGAAAGGATCCCCCGTTTCTAGGGATGATATATATGCCTAGTAATTTGTATGTTGTTTGATGATTGTCGTTGACCACAAATGAATGACGTCCATGTGATTTATTCATGTAACATGCTTACGTTTTAATATTATTGTCGGTAGGAAGAACCATATAATATATAATATAGGTGATATGACAAATTAGAACCTTGATATAAATTAGCTCATACTCGTGTCATGTGACTTTGTCCTCTCACCTCATGAGGGAGGAGTGTTGGACGTGATCTTACCATGAATAGTGCATGTTGACCAAATGCTCATCTCTTCGCCCATGGCATGCACCTCGCCAGCGCTTTTTTATATTTCTCTTATTTATTTATTTATTTGTTATGCACAATTGAATTCTTTCGGATTGCCCCTTTTTTTTTTTTGTACAGCTCCTTATTTCATGTAAGAATTTCATCGCCTACAACCAAAACCCTTTTTACATTATAATCACTTATACTATAATATATCATAGCTTAGAAAAGCCTTTTTCAGTTATTTCTTGTTCGTGTACATATATATATATTTCCTTCCTAATATATGCAGTAAAAGATCAAGGTTCTCCACTTGTAATAAATAGACACCCATCTCTGTTTGTTTCTCTCTAAGCTTTCTTACACTCTCCTCCATCTCTCTCTTCAATCCCATTTTTATGTTTTCTCCCAAGCAAGAAAAAGAAATAGAATAAAATCCCATGAACCAAAAACACTTTTTGATCTATTATTACAAATGGAATAAGAATGTCATCCCCTTCTCTTATTGTCCAATAATTATCACTAACCTTCTCCCCCACACCCCAATCAAACACCATCCATTCAAACTCCACCATCACTCAGAGAACACAAACACATTCACACCCACACAAAACAAGGAAAAGAAGATGATCTTCTCCTCTCCATCATAATTCCTTTTCTCCAACCCTAAAAAAGCAAACAGCGACTTAACTTGAAGAAGAAGCAGGAGGAGGGAGGAAGGAGGAAGAAGCAAGAAACGATGTCGTCGATGGAGGAGTCCATGAGATCCCTCTCCCTCGACTACCTCAACCTCCTCATCAACGGCCAGGCCTTCAGCGACGTCACCTTTAGCGTCGAGGGTCGTCTCGTCCATGCCCACCGCTGCATCCTCGCTGCCCGCTGCGTCTTCTTCCGTGAGTTCTTCTGCGGCCCTGCCGAATCCCCCTCCTCTTTCTCCCTGGCCACGTCCGATCCGTCCACCGCCATGGCATCCCAGATGGGCCCTGCGTCCCCTCGCACCACAGGGGTCATTCCCGTGAACTCGGTCAGCTATGAGGTCTTCCTCCTGGTCCTCCAGTTCCTCTACAGTGGGCAGGTCTCCATCGTGCCCCAAAAGTATGAACCCCGCCCGAATTGCGGAGAGAGGGGTTGCTGGCACGCCCATTGCACCGCAGCCGTCGATCTTGCCCTCGCCACCCTCGCTGCTGCCAGATCCTTCGGGATTGAGCAGCTCGCTTTACTCACTCAGGTCCTTCCACTTCTTCCAATATATCTTCTTCCTCTTTCCTTAAAAAATGGGGCTTAGGTTTTTCCTCTTAGAGAAGTTCAAAGTTCACTCCTTTTATTTTATTTCATGGAAATTTTCTGGGGGGGGGGAGTTGAATTCCCTGACACAGGTGATGATGTGATGCATCTCCATTTTGGGGTTTCACCAGAGAATCCACCTGCAACATGAAGCTTGCACCTTTTGTCTTTTGAACAGGCCCTCTTCTTCCCATTTAACCTATTTCCTAGCATGTTCTTACACGATAGAGAAAGGGGCTGTTCCATCCTACCCCCCAGTTTGCGAGTAACAATACTCGAATGGGTTTCCCAATTTCGGTTCTCCAATCCACACGCACAGTCCTGTGCTCTCCCCACCAACAGTCCGACTTCTTTTTACTTTTATTTTGCCTTCCCCATTTACACCTCACTTTCGCCTATGCGGCCGACATCCTCAATTATGGTAACAAAGCCATCTCATTTCTTTTCATGTAAGAAGAGGCCAGTGTTCACCTGTTTGTCTCGGTATATGTAATTTGAACGTAGGTAATGTAATGAAATTTTCCATCCGCATTCATTTATCTTTGTGGGTCACGTTCGAATTATGTCTGCACGGGAATTAGTTTTGTTATTTGTTAATGTTGAGAGATGCAATGGTCTGACAGAAACAACTGGCTGGGATGGTGGAGAAGGCCTCCATCGAGGACGTTATGAAAGTGCTAATCGCCTCAAGGAAGCAGGACATGCACCAGCTCTGGACCACATGCTCACACCTCGTCGCCAAGTCGGGCCTTCCGCCCGAGATCCTCGCCAAGCACCTCCCCATCGACGTCGTCACGAAGATTGAGGAGCTCCGGCTCAAATCCTCCCTCACACGTCGGTCATCCCTAGTTCCCCCACAACACCCTCACGAGCTCTTGGCGGGGGCACACACCCTTGAGGACCAGAAGATCCGACGGATGCGCCGGGCCTTGGACTCCTCAGATGTTGAGCTCGTCAAGCTTATGGTAATGGGCGAGGGGCTCAACCTCGATGAGGCATTAGCGCTGCACTATGCAGTCGAGAACTGCAGCCGTGAGGTGGTTAAGGCCCTTCTTGAGCTCGGGGCAGCCGATGTGAACTACCCCGCAGGGTCCTTGGGGAAGACCCCGCTCCACATGGCGTCGGAGATGATATTGCCCGACATGGTGGCAGTGCTCCTAGACCACCACGCGGACCCTAACGTGCGCACGGTCGACGGGATCACCCCCCTCGACATCCTTCGCACGCTCACCTCCAACTTCCTATTCAAAGGGGTAGTCCCCGGGTTGACGCACTTGGAGCCCAACAAGCTACGGCTGTGCCTGGAGCTGGTCCAGTCAGCCGCCCTGGTGATCTCCAGAGAGGAAGGCAATGCCGGTCCAAATGCAACCCCACCATATATCCTGCACCGGTGAGTGAAGGGCATGGGGACGACCACCCAACATTGTATCACCACCACCACGTCCGCCATCGCCACCACCACCCTCCCCCGGAGTACTAAGATAGGTTTACTTTTACTTCCCAGTTGAGCATTATTATTACTTTTCCTTTTAGCCCTTGGACTTATACAATGCAGCATCCTCCATAATACTTTATTATTACCGGACGGTCTTCTCTAATATAACGACTCAAATCATTTCCGGGCTTATATGCCTGCCTCTTCATACGATTTTGGTAGGGTCGTGATGATGATCGAGAGATGGGATGGGTGAGATATTTCTCATGAAGTCGTAAAGTGACAATATTTAGTTTGGATACCTAACCAATATGATTAGACTAGAGGCCGGTTGGGGGGGGNGGGGGGGGGGGGCCAGAATCTGAGTTATTTCTGTTGTATTGTTCGGGTTTTGGCAGAAACGATGAAGAGACTGATGATGGGAATTGAGATTATTGGAGACACACGAGGGGTCAAATCTTTTCCGACACACTTTCGGCCTGTCAGAAGCTCTTCTCGCCCACTCGAAGCCCTGGGGTTTGAACTCTTCTCGTACACGATGAATATCTATACTATACACGACCCCTTTTAGGTATTTTTATTTTATTTTAATTTATCTTTTGGTTGGAAAATGGGTTTTTATTTGTCTTCGTATGGGAAAGGAAAATATTGAAATTGGATTTGATTGAAAGATATGATGGGAAAGAACAAGATCCTTTGATTAATAAATGGATTTGTGGGGACTTCTCCAAAGGTTTGTTCGATTAATGTGCGACGTCGTTCTTGATGATCGTTTTGTTTCTTCTTGTTTGGAAAGGAATATGCCTGGACTTGGCTCCATCTTTTTATGGAGGAAATTACGCGCGGCATCGACCCAAAATTCCATTTGGATTTTTAATTTCTAATCGTATTATATTTAATCATTTTGATTAAATATAACAAGAGAAGTAATGTTGTCCTCACATCAGTTTGGGTTGTTTACAACGGGAGCTGCAATCAAATACGCCAAGTACTTTGTTGCCAGGAGTAGGAGATGAGTATCAAAATTATGAGCATATGACACTCTTTGGCGAGAGCTCCATTTTCCTCGTGACAATAACAATTGTGTAAAATTAAGGTCGTCCACTCGTCAAATCACTCGACAGGGGCAAAGATCACTTGGTTTTAACAAAGAATAGAAACAAATTACAAGTGGCTAAAGAACACTAATTACACGTGAAATTCTAAGTGAAACATTACCGCATTTACTAAAAGAAATATAAAATTGATCGTTACAGATTAGGGGTTAAGAGACAGACTATCGCAACCTTCTAGAAAACCCCCCCACCTAAACACTCATGGGTGTGGCCCAACCCTAACCCAAATTTTTTCTTTATTTGATAGGCCCAAAATTTCATGTCTCGGCCCATTTACCTCTTTATCCAAATATTTCTCATTAATAATAAACGGAAGGCTCTCTCCAATATCACAAACCCCTGACAGTGTTGTGATGTGAGACGACGAGCTTTGGGATGTATTTATTTGATTTGATATATTTTATCTTTTCAATTGAAGTATTTGAATATGAATTTCGTGGATTCGTAGAAAATGTTACGTATTTTTGGCAAAATATACGATCGTATAGTTGTAGGAATTAAAATTTTATAAATATTGAGATAATGTCATTCGGTTCAAACCATACGACATATCGATTAATATGATATAAAATATTTTACATTTATATTTTACTTTAAAATTAGTACGATTGGGGCCTAATATATGATCTCGGGCTTATGTTAATTCAAGTCCAACTTCTTTGGGTTATGCTATTAGTTCAATCCATAAATAATAAATAATATGTTATATGGATGGTTTAACCCATTAAAATAATTACTTAGCTTTTATAAAAGTAAATTGGGTTAAATTTGGCTTAATTTGTGGCCCGACTCATGTGTCGGCTTATTCATGGTCTGACGTATACTCCAATTCAATCCACAGTCCGTCCCAATATGGCCCTTAAGCCCATGTGCACATGTCCCAAACCGAATAGGGAAGGCACGTAAGGGCCTCTCAACTCCTATACAGAGGGAGTGGTCCCCCTTCATTTGGGACAACACAACTTGAAGTGTGAGGAGCTCTTCAGCTTAACAAAGCTCCTGAGCATTCACTCCTCACACGATCGACGACGAAGATCTGTCGTCGCCCATACAGCCTGAAGTTCTTCGCTCCTTTCACAACCGTGGTGTTTTTCACCCATACTTAGGAAACTCTCTAAATCAAGCTCATACAATCTTGATAGTATTTGTTACTCTTGAAGACCCGCCAGATGAAGATTTATAAACCCAACGTCTTCATCAACACACCTCCTTAAAGCTGTAACGGATATTCGTTGCAGCCTCATCCCATCCACATTCTAGATATCTTGCTAGTATATAATCAGAGGAAGCACATATATTCTCGTGACTAGAGATTATAATTATACTACATTTGATATGATTATTTGGTACATTATTTCCGGTCTTATATTCGGACCGCGAAAATTTATGTTCACATTAGCCATAACTTTTCAAAAACTTCATACTTTTTTAATTTCATTTTTTCCTTTGCATTTGTATTCCTAACTATGTCGTTTACCTTTAATATAACCCGCATTGGATGGATTTCGTCTAAATGCCGATAGAGTTCAACATCTATTCATCCGTTGGATGCTAGCCTAAAAATTAAATCCACCTTTGCTCACGGACAAATTAAATCCACCTCGGCTCGAACACGCCGAGCCAGCAATCATCCATCCAAGCCACAGGCTCCGGCACCGTCCCCGCTATTGTCGTCTCTTTCAATCACTCACGTAATATCCTTTCCTCCTCCCTAGTTGCCCGCCTCAATCCTCCCGTCCCCATTCCTTTTCCTCCATTGACCAAGCGGAAACCCTTCCAACGGTGAGTCTTGTTACCCGGCCGACCTATCCCCACGGCTCACGCCAGCTTGACCGTTGCCTTGCCCATGTGGATGACGAGAGGGGTGGTGGTCCCCATGAACACCTTTTGGATGTTCTAGTCGAGCGTGGACATGCAGCGTCCAGGGTCCACACACAATCGTCATAGCGGTGGACCGCGATCGCCTCGGTGTTCAAAGCATTAGCAACACCGCCCATATTTTCCTCCTTCACGGTTCCGATAGGGATTGAGATAAGACCACCATCCTAGGCAATACAAGTTGAGGGGGCGGACATGAGATCTATATGCTCCGTGGGGGCATCGACGGTGTTGAGGAATCCCACATCGGGTAAAAAGAGTCTACCCGGCTAATATATAACGAGGGAGACCACTCTCACCTCTCAGGCTAGCTTTTAATGTGGTGAAACGAAACTCTTTGTATCAGTTGGTATCAGAGTCAGCCCACCGGTCCTCCCGATTGTTAGCAATGTGCGGCGCGGACGGAGAGGCTCAGAGTAGCGCCGGTCCACGTGGGCGCTGGACCGCGAGCGTGGTGGGTCTGATATGTGGTTGAGGAGTCCCACATCGGGTGAGAAGAGTCTACCCGGCTAATATATAAGGATGGAAGCCACTCCCCCCTCTTAGGCTAGCTTTTGGGGTGGTGAAGCGGAACTCCTAGTATTAGTTGGTATAAGAGCCAGCCCACCAGTCCTCCCGATTGTTAGCAATGTGCGGCACGGACGAAGAGGCTCAGACTAGCGCCGGGCCGCGTGGGCGCCGAACCGCGAGCGTGGTGGGTCTGATATGTGGTTGAGGAGTCCTAGATCGGGAAAGAAGTGTTGACCCGACTAATATATAAGGAGGGATGTCACTCCTTATATATTAGCCGGGTAAAAAGTGTTGACCCGGCTAATATATAAGGAGGGATGTCACTCCCAACTCTCAGGCTAGCTTTTGGGGTGGTGAAGTGGAACTCCTTATATCAGTTGGTATCAGAGCCAGCCCATCGGTCCTCCCCGTTGTTAGCAATGTGCGGCGCAGACGGAGATGCTCGGACTAGCACCGGTCCGTGTTGGCGCCGGACCGCGAGCGTGGTGGGTCTGATATGTGGTTGAGGAATCCCACATCATGTGAGAAGAGTCTACCCGGCATATATATAAGGAGGGATGCCACTCCCACCTCGCAAGATAGCTTTTGTGATGGTGAAGCGGAACTCCTTTTATCAGAAGGTAAAAAGGAGGTCGACAATGGCAAAGCTGGCATCCAACAAAGCCAAGGTAGAGTTTAATTTCCAGGCTAGCAAGATGGATTTAATTTCCAAGTTGGTATCCAAGCAAGACACGTTGGACTCTGTTTAGTCCACTTTAGCATTTAGATGGAATCTGTTTAATACGGGTCATATTAAAGGTAGATGACATAGTTACGAATACAAATAAAAAGTAAAACAAGAAGTTGACAAAATAAAAAGTTTTTGAAAAGTTATTACAACAATAATATATATATTTTTATCTTAACACATCTTAATTAGGAAAAAAGAAAATGAGAAGATCAGGGTGTTGCCTATTAAAATGTGTAGAGTCAGTTAACCATATCCTCGTAACACCAACACAACTAAACAAAACATCAAACCACAAATGATTTCCTAATGACCACAATCTCTTACAATGCTAAGAAGACCATCTTAAAATTCCTCACTTATAAGTTTGTCAACCTACTAATGTATATTACTATGCTTGCTAATTTCTTGAAATGTTTTACCAACACTGTTTCAAGTAGCATTATTATTGTTATCCTTGCGGACGAAGTTTAATTATAAACGAAGCTCGCCTAATACTTACCAATAACTCTATGAAAGTAGAGTTATTTGGTACTCTTAATGGGGCATTATATGACTAATTAGGCGAGTTTATGTTAGATTTTTATTGTTTTCATCGTATTTTATTCTAGTTTAGCGTTAAATCGGTCTTTATTATTTTATTAATTTTTGAATTTATTTCGAGATGAATAGGTATTCTCGTTGATGCCTCTTAGATTTGTATTTTATTTGGTGTAGGTGAATGAGGAGAACGAGAAGTTTGGACGAATGGAAAATGGATGTGAATTGACAACGATAAGAACATCGCATAATAGTTGAGGACGCGTCCTTCAATCTCAAGGACGTGACCTTCTAAAATTAACATATCACAAATAGAAAAAGAACGTAACTGTCCAATTTGAAGGATGCATCCTTGGGGAATTTGTTGAGTGACAAACACATTCATCTGTAGGAAGGACGTGATCTTTGTTAAACTGTACAAGATCTTGTGAATGATATATATCTCAAGTGATTTAATTTGGTATTCAGGAACAATTAGTCCTCGTGTGAACGATAGATATCTCAAGTGTAATAATCTATTTGTGTGTATTCTTGCATGGACCATATTTTTAGCAGAACACTTACTCTCATTATTACACACATAATATGAAAGTCGAACATGATTAAACCTTCAATCACTTTCATAATACAAAAGCAATGACAATGTGATGATTGAAGTGGCTATTACTACCATCGATAACTATGGATGTGTTCCATAACCTTTAATCATGGATCCAACCAATATGAATACTCATAGAACTCGATTATTTCGAGAGAATGGACTTGGTAATGTTCCCTCATAACAGGTGGTTAAAGCAGGATGGAATGTGGATACTGAAATTCCCTACCTAGCACAAATTTTGAAGACAAATTTCTAAAAAAGGAAATCATTTGGAAGGACTTGTCACAACCACTAAGACCATTAGGGCGTCATCGTCATCCTCAGCTCACACCAGAAAATGACAACCAAGGAACTCTCCAGGACTAAGCAAAAGACAAAAAAGGACCACTAGATATCATCTTAGGATGAATCCCATTACCAAAATAAAATTCGCCCTTCGTAACATTTAAAGTTTGTAAAAGGACATATCGTCGTCTTATTTGTGAATTATTTGTGTATAAGAGACTAAAGGTACTGTTTCGTGAATTACTACTGGTCACCAATAATTTTAAGTTTGTATCATGAGTCCTATAAAAGGACGTCTTGTATGAAAGAAGAATATAAACGAGTTTTGTTTTCAAAAAATAGGGTTTCCAGCCTATTGTCCATGAGCTACTAAATTTTCAATCTCTTTGAAGTGAAAGTGATAGATACTATTGAAAAAATTCGGCTCTATTTTCTTTAAGTTTTATTTTTCAAGTTTTCATTTTGTCACGTGCATTATCTTCAAATTATCATTAGATTGAATATTGATATTCCACATAAGGGAATATATTCTTTGACTAAAAATTACTATTACATTAAGACAATCATGGTTTCCAAATTCCTATGGAAGCCGTTAGGACCTTGATAGCATCATGAGACCTCCAAAACAAGTGTTTATGTCAGCCAGTTTTTTCAAATAATTCCAACTGACGATAGCATGTATTATTTTCATTATGTCTAGAAAAAGAAAAACCATACCGTGTGTATATATATATGTGGTTGCAAGTAGGATATGCCATTTTGCTAGGCTGTTGCATTGGTCGCGTAGTTCTCAGGGATTTGGTGGGGGGTTTGGTTTTCTAAGTTTCTTGATTTTTTTTTTTTTAATTCTTTCTGTGTTTGGGAGATCAGTCGGATCTACAATGTAGGCCATTGACGATCGATTTCGTGTTTATAATTAAGGGTTTGGGATGAAGATGGTAAAGTAGAAAAATAAGATACAAGGGTTTTGTGTTGTGTTTTCGTGGGTTGGAACCGGAATCAGTACAATAAATCCTTGGGTTGTTGCTCGATTGAGTAGGGTATGTTCTAAATTCTGAAAATGAAGAATTGATCGTTATTGATAGATTCCATGTCCGAAACCTATTCATCTGGAATCCGATAATCCCTGATCATGGGCACGTATTATAATGGTTGAGGTGGGGCCATCTCTTTGAGTTCTTTTCCTCTTAAGATCCCTTGGTCTAGCAAGTCGAAGCTTCAAATTCATGTCATGAGAGATAAATTACGACCAAAGATTAATTGCTTGGAGTTTATGACGATTATCTAACAAAATTCGGCTTCTTGCAGAGGAATTGCCATATAGCAGAATTGTGTAGAAAGTGCTGATGAGTTTGCCATAAAGATTTGAGTCAAAGATATCTCTTGAAGATTCTAAACATTTGTCAAAGATCTCGTTAAATTTTTATCATCATGCTCTTACCGTAAGAAGGATAATCATCCTAAAAATGTTGTTTCGGTCTGAAAGATACAGGTCATACTAATAGCTTGGCCATGTGGATAAAGTTTGTCCAAAAAATGAACCTTCTCAAGGGGAACAAGCACAAATAATAGAAGAAGAAGATGATCATTTGTTTGTTGCTACGAGTTTCTCGGCAAAGGTACAAGATCATACTTGGTTGATAGACAATGGTTGTACAAATCACATGATGTCAGATTTGAGCAGTTTTGTGAGGCTGGACAAGTCTAGCAAATCGAGAGTGAGGATTGGGAATGGAGAATTCCTAGATCTCAAAAGCAGAGTTACAGTTGACGTGAAAAAAATGACAAGTACCAAATATATATCAGATGTCTGGAATCAGTCAAAGTTTACTGAGTGTGGGTCAAATGTTAGAGAAAAGTTATAGTTTGCATTTTAAGGATATGACTTGTACCGCTATAAATCCTTATGGTCGTGAGTTTATGTTCGTGAAAATGAAAAGTAAAAGCTTTTCTATTACGTGGAAAGAAGAAAGCATACTCAAGCCGGAAAAGGTCAGAGAGTGAAAAGATCGATATTCAAAATATTTCTAAGAAATGTTAGCAAGGAGGATATTATTGGGAATATGATATTTTTATTGTTATATTTAGTTTAGATTTTATTTTTATAATAATATCTTATTTAATTTTAGGAAATATTGATTATATTTAGGGAATAGATATTTTCTTATCTTATAAATAGATGTCTCCTAGGAGACTAAGCGGTTTCTCATAAATAAAAATATAGTTTTTTGCTTCCGCATGTTGATACCCAAATAGTACGCAAGTTAGAAAAGGTAGAAGGCTTGGGGTCTCAAACTGGTGCAAGGCGTGCACGCTCAAACACATATGGCATCTAATGGCTGCTGACTCCGATGATGCGATCCGGGCAAAGTGGGTCAGAGCAAACCTAATCAAGCCAAAGGAAAACTTCTTAACGACCCCCCGAAAACCAACTAAATGTTTCTGAAATTGGGGGGGTAAAATGCTAGCTAAGGTGTGAATTTAACAAACTATTATCGTGGAGAATGGGAGAGGGGGAGTTAGATATCATTTTCTGTAACGAGAATTGGGCAAGATGTGGGAAGTTAGGAGAAAGCTTCACCATGGAGGAGAGAGAGCTGGCCTGGTGATACAGGAGCATGCAATATGGTCTTCAAAAGTCAAGTGTGGATAGACACTACAATCGGGGGGTTATAATGGAGGAAGGAGAACAAAAACACTTTATATGAAAAAGGACGGATAGCTCAAAACCAAATCACGTTCTTTAAGCCTAATCTGAGGGCCTCCTTGTACATTTTAATTTTATTTAGCAATAAAATAGAACTTACCAAAAACAAAACTACGGGGGGGCTTACTCAATACTTACTCTTTGATAATTAATTACATATATGCTATTCATCGTCATCATCATCGCCGCAGGTTTGGTCGGCGGAGGATCTCTATCTCATTCCCCACACCATTTCCCTGATCCAAATCTTCTCTTTTGGTACTGAAAGTCGACAAAATTACACCTAAAAACCCTCCCAAAGAGGGGAACGTGTCCCGTCGTGTCGTCTCCAGCTTTTAACAGATTCGCCCTCCAAACTCCCTAAAATTATTATATTTATCAAAAACTTGTCTCCCCATTTCCTTATCTGTTTCACGCTTCCCAAGAACACGTAATAACAAAGGTAACGAAATTTCCCTTCTGGATACAGCAAGGGTTTGATTCGATCCGATCCGGGCTTGATCCCATTGGGAAAAAGTTTGAATCTTGCTTCGTGGGCATCTGTTGGATTCGATCGCCGGGATCTTTTTCCCCCTCGATCGACTCCGGAGGGGAGGCGGGTATCTTTAGATTTTCGGTAATTTGGGGGTGGGGTGGGGTGTTAGTGTTAGATTGTTGGGGGGGAGGAGGAGGAGGGTTATGGATATCAGCAATGAGGCGAGCGTGGATCCTTTCTCGATCGGGCCATCGTCGATCGTGGGTCGGACCATCGCTTTCCGTGTCCTCTTCTGCAAATCGGTCACGCAGCTGCGGCACCACCTGCTCCGGCTGCTGTCGCAGTACCTCCGTCTGGCTTGGGACGTGTTGACGCGGTTCGTGTCGTGGTTGCACCCCAGGAACCCTGGGGGAATACTCGCGATGGTGACGATTGTCGCATTCGTGTTGAAACGGTACACCAAGGTTAAGACCAGGGCCGAGATGGCTTACAGGAGGAAGTTCTGGAGGAATATGACTAGGACCGCGCTGACCTACGAGGAATGGGCTCACGCCGCGAAGATGCTGGATAGGGAGACGATGAGGATGAGCGACTCAGACCTTTACGATGAGGAGCTGGTTAGGAACAAGCTCCAGGAGTTGCACCATCGTCGTGAGGACGGTTGCTTGAGAGATATCATATTTTGTATGAGGGCTGACTTGGTGAGGAATTTGGGGAACATGTGCAACCCTGAGCTTCACAAGGGCAGGCTCCAGGTGCCGAGGCTCATCAAGGACTACATTGACGAGGTATCGACTCAGCTGAGGATGGTGTGCGAATCGGATTCTGAGGAACTGTCCCTAGAAGAAAAGCTTGCTTTTATGCACGAGACGAGGCATGCCTTTGGCAGGACAGCCCTGCTTCTGAGTGGGGGTGCGTCGCTCGGTGCATTCCACATAGGAGTGGTCAAGACATTGGTTGAACATAAGCTCCTGCCGAGAATTATCGCCGGTTCCAGTGTTGGATCGATCATGTGCGCGGTGGTTGCTACCAGGTCCTGGCCCGAGCTCCAGAGTTTCTTTGAGGATTCCTTGCACTCTTTGCAATTCTTTGACCAGCTCGGTGGGATTTTTGCGGTAGTGAGGAGGGTCATGACTCGGGGAGCCGTTCACGAGATTAGGCATCTTCAATGGATGCTGAGGCATCTCACGAGTAACCTGACATTTCAAGAGGCTTATGATATGACTGGGCGGATCCTCGGCATAACGGTGTGCTCGCCCAGGAAACATGAACCTCCGAGATGCCTTAACTACCTGACGTCGCCTCATGTAGTGATCTGGAGTGCTGTGACAGCGTCTTGCGCTTTTCCAGGCCTTTTCGAAGCGCAAGAACTGATGGCCAAGGATCGAAGCGGTGAAATAGTGCCTTATCATCCACCATTCAACTTGGATCCTGAGGAAGGCTCTAGAGCTCCGACGCGGCGGTGGAGGGACGGCAGCTTGGAGATTGATTTGCCCATGATGCAGTTGAAGGAACTCTTTAATGTCAACCATTTCATTGTGAGCCAGGCAAACCCGCATATCGCTCCACTGCTGAGATTGAAGGACTTTATCAGGGCTCATGGAGGCACCTTCGCTTTCAAGGTATGTGCTCATGTAATTTGCTGTTATGAATGTGAGCGTAGGGATTCTCAACCTGGCAGTGTTCTGGCATTGCTTCTTTCGTAGCTGGCCCATCTCGCAGAGATGGAAGTGAAACATAGGTGCAGCCAGATTCTGGAGCTCGGATTTCCTCTTGGAGGAATAGCGCAGTTGTTTGCTCAAGATTGGGAGGGCGACGTTACTGTAGTTATTCCCGCCACACTTGCTCAGGTCCAAAACCAATTTAATGCCAGGTGTCTTGTTTATGCTTTGAAACTGCGTTTTTTCCCGATGCTAACTGTTTCTCGTTCTTTGTGGGTACTTTCAGTACTCGAAGATCATACAGAATCCATCCCTCGCTGAGCTTCAAAAGGCAGTGAATCAGGGCAGAAGGTGCACTTGGGAAAAGCTTTCAGCAATGAAGGCCAACTGTGGGATAGAACTCGCCCTGGACGAATGCGTCGCGGTTCTCAACCACATGCGCAGGCTCAAACGGAGCGCAGAGAGAGCTTCTTCAGCTGCCGCCACCTCTCATGGCTTACCTGCCGGCCCAGCCAGATTCAGTGCCTCGAGAAGGATTCCTTCCTGGAACTGCATTGCACGGGAGAACTCAACAGGATCCCTTGAAGAGGATCTCTTGAACGATGTTGCATCGTCCATGCATCAAGGCGGACCCAGTTTCTCGGGCAGCAGAAACAATAAGGGTAGCAGGCAGGAAAGCAGCGACAGCGAATCCGAGAATGTCGATCTTCATTCGTGGACGAGATCCGGCGGGCCTCTGATGAGGACAGCATCGGCAAACCAGTTTATCGAGTTTGTCAGGGATCTGGACATCGAGGCTGATCTCGGCAAGTTACCTAGTCCTAACTCCAACTCCTCCATCGGAAGAGATCCCTTCCACAGCAGCGCAAGGGTAACCAGTCCTGGTAGGGGACCGGAAGGCACAGAAAATCCTCTCGTGGACCCAAGGGATTCAAGCGGCAGAAACAGTACGAGTATGCTGGTAAGCGAAGGTGATCTCCTGAAAGCGGAGAGGATCCCCGACGGCCTGGTGTTCAACGTGGTCAAGCGCGAGGACTTGGCACAGGTGGTTTCACATACAAGTCAGGAGGAGGACTACGGCCATGAAGCTGCCGAGGAGTGCTTGCAGCTGGACAGTCCCGAGAAGGAAAGCTCTGCCGAATCCGAGTACGAAGATGATGATAAGGGTCTGGACTATTGAACAGGCCATCTCCTGTTTCCCCTGTAAAATCTTCCACACGCCTTCTTTTTCTCTGTTTTCTTTTTTTTTTTTAAAAAGAAAATGTATATACTCACAAAAATATTTATGAAATAAATCTTCAGTGGATCTGAAAATATTTTCGTTATATATTGTTTGGTCCAAGAATTTTAGGCGTGGAAACCAAGTCATGCTATATATATAAATAAAGGCATGTATTCATATAATTTGTTTAGGTGACTAGACAAGATCTTCCGATACTTCTCTCAAACAACATCACATATTCACGATGACGACCGCTGGCGGTGCCTCGGCGATGGCCGGACTGCAGACGTACTACTTCTTCCCCACCGACTATTACTACCCTTGTCCGCCGAAGCCCACTGCTGACGCCAACAGGGATCGGACAAGGAAGGAGGATTCCTCGGGGAAGAAGAAAGGCGACGACGAGAAGGTGTGCCAGAGCAACAACTATACGGCTACAGCCCCTGTGAGGAAGTCCCTCGTCACGGCCTCTTCATCGAAGGAACGGCGACGTTACGAGCCGGTGGTCGCAGGTCCCCGTGAAGATTTCTGGGTGTTGGGTGGATGGGCTCCCGAGTGCTTTTAGCGTGGGGGATTTTAGAACGAGGTTATCATTGTGCAAAGGATAATCGTTTCATCGTACAGAGTGATATTCACCTACTTGCAATATTACAAAATTCAATTGATTGTCAGTTTTTTTTTTACCCAATTGATCGATCATACTTTGTGTTTTCTTCTTTTTTTTTTCATTTGTACCCATCCCAAAAGTAAGTGTAAAATAAGTATATTATTTAGATTAAAATCTTAACCAGGCGTAATTGCAATTACTTGAAAATTTTTGGTATTTACGAGGTATTACTATGTGACGTAATTTAACCGCAAACACTAACAATGTTTTGCCAAAATAAACATGTAATAAAAAATTGCTTGGGCGTAGAAAGGGGGTTTTACCGATTATGCTTTGTGAAATTGGCGCTAACATTAACGCGGTTCAATTTACGTACGACATCATAAATAAAATAGTTGACCGAAATTTCTTTAGTTTCGAATCATCTCGAAGATACTAAAGTCGTCCATTTATATGCGCAAGAGACTTTTATTGTTTGCAGAGCAAGTCATGAAAAAAGGGAAATTTTCAATAGAAATTTCAAAAAGTAGATCAGAATGAAAAGTTATCCGCCACAAATCTTTTCTTTTTAAGGTTTGCGACTCCGCATGAAAATAATTTGACTTATCTATTGACAACGAAAAGTCTTTTACTTTTCATCCAACCTCCCTAAGAGACCGTCATCCACCCGTGTTTTTGCCCTTCCGATTTCTTTAACAGGTGTTTTTCAAATAGACGGTTTTTTTAATATTGATTTCCTTACCGAGAAAAACGGATTTTCTAACTTCATTTTCTCGATATTATTAGACAAATTTTAAAATTACGTCGCCGTTTTTCGTGGTTAATCTTACATTGAAACCAAGCTCCCGAAATGATGATCGTATTTGCTCATATCACTCTTGCAATAGACACATCTTCATTTCTGTTCATAAAATCGAGTGAATCACTTCATTTCGCTTTTAATTTGTATCCATTAAACCGAGTGAATCGTTTGATTTCGCTTCGAACAGGTCCTCTTGTTTCCGAAAAGCTAGAAAGAAATTTTTGTACATTACACTGAATCGTTTATACTGCAGCAAACAATCAGCTTGAGATCTTGCAACCTGCGAGAACAAAGGGTCGGAGGATAAATCATTTGCGAAAGAATATCGAAATCCCAAGTAGCGGCAGGATGTTCCCGGGTAAGATCAGGGGCACTTGGGACCACCCCTTTTGGTCTTCCAGTCATTGTAGCAAGGACAGAACTGCTTGTTCCCGTAGTAACCCGGGGGCACGCACAGGCACTTTGCGCAGCACTTGTTGCAGAAGAAGAGGCAGGGCTTCCGGTACTGTGTCCTCGAGCACCTGTCCGCACAGCGAGGCCCGCACTCTGTCGGTTTTTTCACGACCAGCATACGTCAGGGAACAACATATTTGGTTCGTGGAAGCGCATTACTTTGATTTATCTAATGTTACCTTGGGGCTTGAGGCTGCCTTCTGTGGTACCATGCTGTAATTCCAAGAAGTTATTTATGAAACAATTAGTTGTTAATTAATTTTTGACGGGTTAACCATCAAGAATTTACAACTAAAGATTGGGCCAATGACAGACCAAGGGGAGGTGGCCATGGCCCGCAGTCGTGTTGGTGCCCTGAGGTTGCGGTGATGGAGCTTCGCTAATGCTCACAGCCTACCAAAACACAATGCCCGAATTCATAACTCTATTCCATCTCATGACCGAACCCTACGACGTAATGAAATGCATGCACAAAGATGACTGAAAATGCGTCAAGCGCTTACATGATCTCCGACAATCAGATGTGGCAGCAACAGCAGGAGCATCAGGAGAGGCGTGGTGATCCCAGCGAGGCTACCTTTCTGGGTTTCCATATTACTAGTGAGAAGGATGAGGGAAAACTAAGTGGTAAATCACGTCTTTTTATAGGGGCTGTAAGGGGCCCGGGGATGAGTAGGAGTAAACTGGAACTGTGTGTCATAAAAAGTATTTGTCTTCTACCAATGAAGAGAGGGTGATGTGCACCGGAAGTTAGGATTCAGTTATATGTTCCTACACTGTACCCACAAAAAGGAAGACTACAAAAACGACAAGAAAAGGGGAAGACAATAAATTAATGATTAGGCCAGCCTAAAATCCTCCCTCCCCACCAACCAAAAAAAATTAATTATTTGATCTCAACAGAATATAATCTCCTCTTCCTAAGTTAAGGGTGGTGTCTGTGATTATAAAATATGAAAAAAAAAGAATGAGAGCGCCGTCTACTGGAGAGCCATGTGAAGAGTTTCTGTTAAAAGGAAAGCGAGAGGACCCGCCCACATCAAGAATCACATGCACATCATCATCGCTCACATGCACATAATAACACAACCACACAGCCACCACTAACACCTTTTCCCATCACCTACACATAAAACAAAAAGGAAGGCAGGGGAAAGAAAAGAAGCCCTTACGTTTCTTTTACCTGCCTCTTTGCAGTGGGAAATAATGAGCGGGAGGGTGTCAGTCCTCTCTGGCCATCATCTGCTTGCTTCCATCCCCTCCTTCTCGTGAATTCGGCATAATCTTTTTGTTGATCCCGTGACTGTCTGATTCCCCCTTCAGCATCCTTGTCTTGGCATCCGTCCTTTTCCTTCCCTTCCCCTAATAAATAAATCAGGCAAAAACAAAGGACAACATCCACATATACACCAACCGAAACTCATTTCCACTTCCTAACATTATCCCGTGATACAAGTGACGACGAGCACAGGATGCAATATCTATCATCAGAGATCCTAAGCTCATATTACCATCAACCGCAACCTAAAACTAAGCAGCCCACAGTAGATATCTCAAGTCTGCTAGTTTTCCAGTGGTTTTCAGGGCAATTCAGAGGGGGAGGACACCTCCCCCATCAAAGATACAACGCCAACAATTCCATTACTTCACTGAACCAGAAAAGTCTACAACGCCAACAATTCCATTACTTCACTGAACCAGAAAAGTCTGCTAAAAAACTATTAAAGATGGAGTCTTTACAAAATAATGAGTGTAATGCCCAGGTTTAAGCTCAACGATAGATACAACTATAAGGTATGGTCTCCAAGGACCACTAAGTGAAGAATAACTATCTAAACTAAGAAAAATAGGCATTGGACTAAGCAAATTTTGTCTGTGCTCCACAAACCACAGGTGACTCTGCAAACGTAGAGGGACTGAGATCAGCAAACGAAGGCATGTCAGCAGACTGGGGAAAATTATTCCAGTGAACAAATAATTGACTGATGGCATAAATGCCAGTAATCAGCATAAGGGATATCCATCCAGGGCAGCGTTGTGTGGAGAGGATTCCTTGGTCTAAGAAACATCCTGGAAGACATACCCAAGGTTAATTCCCCCCTTACAGAGCTTCTAGCAACAGAATTAAGTACTCATAAACATTGATTAATATGATTTCTTAATAAGAATGCCACCCCCAGTACACACCAAGAACTCCTAACTAGTGTCATTGGCAGGCTGAAATGCATGTTTACAGAACCTCACACATATAAATATCGCATAACTACTTATAAAAAAAAATATTGCATAAGTATAGATTTCCACTGACTCAGTCATTGCCAGGTTTCCGGAGACGCTTTTAATTGATATTGAATACAAACATCAGATGGATTGAATAAATAAAATAACCCAGAAACAAATTGTCACTCTATCATAAGTTGCAATATCAATTATTCCTTATAACAAGCTCACAAGTCAGAAATATTATCAAGCAACCTAGTGAGACATCATACCCATCTCCACCAGAAGGCCAGCGGCACGCATATAGACTGAGCACTTTTTCTACTAAAACTGGCGAAAATTACGCTTTCTTAAATAATTAAGTCTTACCAGAAGGCAGAGCAGTTTTAGGAATACAGTAGGATAAGTGTATATTAACCAAGCTTAACCTCCCTAGCTACCAAAAATAAAAAACCAAGCTTAACCTCACAGATATTTGCAAAGAGATGATTAAGCATTTCAAACCCAACCAATTTGCCACCAAATGTTCATCTTGGCATTTGCATCATCAGTAACCCATTTACACAATGCCATCGATTTCATGAATATGAAACCATAGCAAATAAAAGATGATATAGATATGTCAAATTAACATTCAAAATACTGGGTACCATTTTTCCTGCTTTGTGAAAAGAGTTGACACTCAGAAAAAAGAAGAAAAGAATTAAGAAATTTCTTCTAACCTCTTTCCTATGAGAGCTCCAGAGGCTGCTGAGGCAACTTCACACCAAGAGATTCCAGAAAGAACACTTCTATAATGCAGTAGAAGTATTTGTCCTGCAATGGAGCCCATGAGATGATGCACTTTGTGGAAAACTTCATATCAGAGAAAAAGTTTGAATAATACGGGCATCAAAATTGCAGTTGTTTTCTTTGTCACATATAGATACGGGAGGAGATGAGCTGAAAAGGGGAAAAAGATGCGGGCCATTGGAAAATTATAATACCAAGCAAGAGATTTAACCAAAGGTTTCATAGGTTAAAATTTCTACTGCGAGAAAAAAAGCAACAATCATGTGAAGATAGTCGATGGCCATTCCACAACAGGTTCGTAGTCCATTTGAGAGTCAGTAAAGATATAAAGATTTACAGCTCATGTAATAGCATGAAAACTGATTCTATTCTCAAAACTCAAAGAAGAATTGAGTTGCTCCATGGTATAAGGAAGCATAACCTCATATGTACAGATTAAACATAATTTCCAGACCAGACAACCCCAGCCACCATAAAGAATGATAAAAGACAAGACTGAAACGAATTTAACCCCTCTATAAATCTCAGGACGAGAAAAACAACCATTACAGGAAGAATGTGGATAACAAGAAGCCATAACCATTCTATCATGCCTTATAAGTTTTTCCAGGGACCAAACAAAGATGACAAATCGTATTCGAATAAAGTGCCAGTAATATTATCGAAAAGAAGTTCCTTTCCAATATGACCGCACTGCCACTGCAAACAATGCCAAAGCCATATCCTTACCAATAGTTTGAAAATTGCTATTGAGAAATGAAACCAGAGGGCGGGATTTATCACTGCATTTTTTCATTTTATCCTGTAAGCCTTGATGAAGGACATGTGCATTTGACTGGTAATCCTCCTGGGCATTTATGGAATTATCCTTAAAGGAAGAAACTTCAAACCATAATCCAGCAGGAAATCTCGCCGGCCTCAACAAATAGATGAATATATCGAAAAAGGGTGTTGCACGGATGATAGAAATAATCACTTGTACTAAGATTCGGATGAGACTAGCATAGTTGCTCATTATGGTGAAGAAAATGTAGAATACTGAAGTTGTGGGCAAAAGAAGCAGTAGTGGAGCAAAAAGCAGGGAACCAACAACATGTTGCTTCACAGTGTAGTCATAGCTATCATGTCTCAGCCGAAGAGGATTCCACTTCTGACCCCTGTAGAATATTAAACTCTCATGAGCAATTAGATCCAGTAACTGGACCAGACAAAAAGAATAATTTCAATAAGCTAATATATTAGCAGCATTACCTAAACAGCCGCCAGAACCCAGCCAGTGCCTCAATCTGTATGGAATACAAATGGGCAACCAACCCATGAAGAGCTGAAATATGAAATGTGGCCGCCACAAAAATGTCGATTATTATAGCAGCTAATGCAGTAACGCCAAAGAGAATGCCCACTACTGCAACTCCGACAATGATATACACCGAACAGCAATGGACAAGATCCCATAGGATGGACCACACTTGTATGACATTAAGGGAAAAGGTACCAAGTATGGCTGCCAGTTCTGTATTCAACTTGAATCCCGCAGGCACTCCCATAAGCCATACGCAACCAATACGAAGGAAATCATTTATCTCATCACCAAGATTCACACACCAGAGGCAAATAGATTCAGCATACAGCAATAATGTGAAACCAACTAAATTCCCCAGAATAACATCAACGGCAACACTTGACCACAGGGAATGTCTTTTCCTTGCGGCTTTCTCAGCATATTCCACACAAGAATGAGACCTATAATCAGAAAATTAGCAGAAAGCATTAGTGAAAATTTTGCTAAAACCCTAAGTCCTCAAACCTGTGTGACATTTACTACGTCACCCAAAACATCCATTCATAACTTGTACTGGGATGCACTAGCTAAAGAACTGAAGCCTGAGGTGTCATTCTAGTCTATAATCTCCTCAAAGCTTCACTTTTGTCACTTAAACGAAAAAGGTTTGCTGCATAATAATGTAGGTGTACACCAGAATGATTTCACAGAGCAGCGTTAAAAGCATCATCAGGCATGGTTATTAACTTTCTGTTCTTTTCAAATAAATGTATAATATCAAAAGTTGCATGATTTATATCACGCAACCGTAAGTATGAAAAATAAGAGATATCATCATTACCTGGAATCAAAATGTTGCAGGAAGATAGGCCAATAAAAGATTTCATGAGATCTAAGCTTGATAATGGTTGATGTGTTCTCAAACATCAAGGAGATCATTTGAATCCGTGGAGACAATGAAGGACTAACAACATTATGAAGATGTTGAAGAACAATGTACTGCAAAGTGGACAATGTAGCTAGTGTCACCGCCAATGCATGCAATACGAAGGCATGGATCCTGCAATGTCAAAGTTCTGGTTATTAATGGAAGCCTAGTTAAGGCATCAATCAAAGAAGAAAGAGACCAGCCAACCAAGAGATAACCTGGCATAGAATACATTGGGCTTCACTAGTCTTTTAGGGCATAATCTTGCTGAAGTGAATGCAGAACTATTGATTGCAAGAATTACTGCACCCTACAAAATGAAAAGACAAATAAAACAAAGAAATACAGTAATTCGATAACATGAGTGGCAGTCTGCTGAAATATATTACCAGGTCAACAGACGGAGAACTTGAATAAAGATCATTCAACCACCTAGGTTTCTTCAGACAATATCTCTCTTTGTTGGAAGAATAGGAATGACTAATGAAATGACGAAGTCCATATGTAGGGGTGTCAAAAACAATAACCTAGATTGTTACATGTAAAAGATAGCAAGTTAGCTACAATTACAACCAAGCAATCATTTCAATTACAAGCCCAAAACAGATGTATCAATGAAACTTACATACGTGCACATCACAACCATATATCACTTCCCCTTTCCAGTGAATATGGTCAACATCTGGAATAAGCAGGTCCCTTCCACCAAGGCAAGAGGTATATGTAAGCTTCATATGGACCCAATTGCCCTTCTTCATACTTGCTTCTCTGTGCGGTTGTATAGATTCTGCAACTTTACAGCAGCCATAGTCGTCAGTTATCAGGTCCAACTCCAAATCACATGAAGCATTGCCATGACTGTTGGATTGAGAAGCGTTTCCTAGTTTAGACACAGTGGATGCACCATGTGTACAGAACTCTGCAGCATGGCCCAACATGCAAAGAACAGATTTATCCTGAAGACCTGCAGGCATCTTCTCATTAGTTTGACGAAGGATTTCCTGCAATAGTGAAAAGCACTCTGAAGTTACAACCAACATAAGCGAATTGCTCTTCATGATTGTTAAGGACACTTATTCTGTATAAATTGTCTGCCTTACTTCCAAATTGATAATCAACAGGGTCAAACCTATCACGCATATTTTTTTAGGTCAACTAACAAATACATATACAATGTGTCACGCGGACAAGTCTCGAGAAAGTGGGATCCATATGTGGCCACTAAGATGGATGATAGTTGCAACCGAAGATAAGCCAGGGGCATCTTACTCACCATTTTTCCTTCCAAATTGCCCAAGCCACAATTAATTGGACAGTTGTGGATATAATGCAAGTTAATGTATTACCTCCGAAAAACAATAAAAAATGCCAACAACACATTACTTGGGCTGGCCATAAAGATGTGAAATTGTGAAAAGATAGAGGTCAAGGTTTGGTTAGATTCGCTGACCCAATAAAACAATTTAGAGGCACAATACGAGTGGCATTTTTCATTAAGTCAAGAGAAGGAAAGAAAAAGGACAGGCCAGCCATCAGAATTGAGCATTTCCCCTCGTTTAATCATCAGAGCACACCATCACAAGACACCTTGAGAAGAAACATACAAGCATTGAGGTACATTGTGAAGAGACACATACGGGGCAGAAACCAAACAAGATTTAACTTAAACACAAACTAAAATACTGGGGCATAAGCACTTAAAGGACATTTATGAACAAGACAGTAGGGATCCAATTCATACCTCAAGGCGTGTTACTGAATGAGACAGTAAATTTTCATGAACCGTTACAGCCACGACGATGTCCAAAACTGCAGGAGAGAACGACAGAAACCACCCAAACAGGGCAAAAGACGGCGGGGTTTCTCTTGAAAGACCCGCCTTTGGCCACCACACCCTCAATTGTCTCAGGTGCCCGGTCATTTTCTCAAGCAGATATCATAACGTCCAGAAGTTGTTACAGCCACCCTAATCCAGTCCGCTCGACAACCAACTTCCCCTGAGAACAAATCCCACCGTTAAGTTCAAAAGGCACGGGCATTTGCACGAATCTAGCTTCGCAAAACAAAAGCAAGACAACCTTATACACCACGAAGTTAGCCAAAAAGAAAAGGAGGAAAATGAATCGTAACAAACTTCAGACGTCAACTGCAGAGGAGCGACCACGGAATCAAGAAAACGAGCTGCTGGATCAATCAAATTGACTGAATCCACCGAACATAAATCTAACGCAAGGACAAGACCTAGCGCAGAATCTCCGAGCGATCGAGATTCGACGAAAATCTACAGATTGCGAAATTCGAGAAGGCCACAAGTACACAATGGATGAATTACCGAATGCGACTCGACAGATTAGGCTGATTGGGAGTCAGAGGCGAGGTCGGGCATCGTCCTTCCGGCCGTCGAGGAGGCGGCGGAGGTGGTGGGGAGGGGAGAGTAAATTGATTCTGTGTTTTTCGGCTGCCTTACGACTGAAGACGACGGAGAGGCGCACATATTCTGAGGTTTCTACCCGGTTAATTGAGTTAAAAAAAAATGATTTTGGGTTTTTAAAAATTATTTGAATATCATAAATTTATTTGAAACAATGATTTTAAATAACATGGATAAAATCGCGGTAGAAAACTTTTGATGCAGTAACAAAATCGCTCTTTGAAATAATATTTTTAAAGGAAGATTTAATTTAAATAGCATCTTTTAACAAAAGCCACTGTTATGAAGTGACTTTGCCACAAATGGCAAAAAAATTTAAAATATTCATAAGTCATCCATAGAACATTAAAAACTTATTTTTTTGGTCTTAAATTGATTGTTTTCATTATTAAAATTATGGACGGATTTGTAGCAAAAATTCGTAATATCCTACAAATATATGGCAATATGAAATTTTTGTGCAGATGGTTCTAAAAAGAATATTCATCCCACTTTACAAAATAATTATTCGTACTTTATAAAATATATAATAAGTGTTTGCCGTATTTAAAGTTTTGTAATTCGGACTTTAAAATTTGTAATTCACCTCTTTGATATATAAGACAATAATTTCAACTTTTCGAAATTATAGAAATTGTAATTGAACTTTACAAAATGTGGGTAGTACATGAATGGCGTAAAGTGCTACACTTGTTTGTAATTTCCAATATATATATATGTATATATATGGGAAATCTCATATAAACCATCTAACCTGCAGTCAAACAACTTTTAGAAAAGCTGCAAGACATGTAATTACAAAATATACGTTGCCGAGTATTTCTTACTTGAAGACAAAGTTTGGAATTACAAAATGTGCGATGGTTGCATCAATTTTGAAAACCAAAATTCATGGTATTTTGTGATCAATAAGTTTTAGGTCAAATTAGAAATTATATCATTTATTATACCCCATTTTTTTATTTATCATGTCGTTTGAAACGTATCATGCACTAGCTTGTACTTAAGGTGTTATTTCGACGTTATCCTCCGTTAGGTCCCCTTCTGACGGAGTTCGACGTGTCACACAAGTGGCTACGACGGTGTTAAAAAATCACCGTGAAGCCAATCGATCGGGGAAAAGACAATTTCACCCCACCCCTTTCACACTCCCTTTCTTACCACAGTTTCAAACCTCTTACCCCCACCCCCTAATCACCCCCGAACTGGCGGGTAGGAAGTTTGTCTTCCCCTCCCTCCGTTTACTTCCTCCTTCTCCTTCTCCGCCACGACAACCTCGTATCGTAATCGAATCATCAGATCCCCCACAGCAAGCAAACCACCCTCCCAAAAATCTCACAGAACCCCAATCCATCCACCCAATCCATCCACTCCCTAACCCTCTGCTTTACCATTGGAGAAGTGAAGATGCCGCCGGAGAAGGACACCCATGCCGACCCCTCCCTCGAGCCTCTCCTCTATTCTGATGACGACGACGACGAGGATCGATGTTGAATCCTTTGTTTGGGTCATCGCTGTTTGGAAGAAATTGAGATTTTATCCAGACCACGGAAGGATTGGAAGAGAGGGACAGAAAGGGAAAGGGGCTCGTGGCGCCCGGCTGATGTTCGGATCACGGAATGGGGTGGATGAGCATTTCTCGTTCAGGTTGCTGGCTGTATCAAACCCTCGGGGTTATGCTTCATAGTAAAAGAAGTCGTAGCAGAGAGCTCGAAAAATGTCTAGGCTGGGGAAAGCCCAGAGCGTGCAGCGTTAGGTCTTCTGGCCGATGCTATCCGAGACAGCAATTTGTTTGATTTTATAGAGGACGTAGAGCCGGCTGAGCTGGGTAACTGTGACTAATATTAAGAAACAAGAAGAGTTCTCTATTAAAGACAACATTTTTTAACTCATAATCTCCAGTGGATCCTAATGAAGTTGGTCGTGTTCGTCGTGATGGCGGTCGAACACGCATAAACGCCGGCCAAGCATATTGCAGTTGATCCCATAAGGATGGCCTTCCACTGTCTGTTGGAAGCAAGGATTGCAAGGGAATCAGGGCGATGACGAACAGATCTGTCGATCAGAGGCTACTTGGGAAAAGACATAGTAGCCCTAGGGTTAGGGGTTTGAAATTGTGATAAGAAAGGGGGTCAGAAAGGGGGTGAGTGAAATTGTCTTTTTCCCGATCGATTGGCCTAACGGTGATTTTTTAACGCCGTCATTAGCCACATGTGCGACACGTCGGACTCCGTCAGAAGGGGACCTAATGAAGGATAACGTCGAAATAACGCCTTAAGTACGGGTTACTGTAGGATACGTTTCAAACGATTGGATAGATCGAAAAAATGGGGTATGGTACAAGATATAATTACTAATTTGGCCTAATTTTATATATTTTTTAAATTGTACATTATAAATTATTTGTCTAACATAAAAATTTGTAATTACAATATTGTCGTGTAATTTTTAAGAAATTCCTTTGATACTATTTGTGATTTGATATTTCTCTTAGTGTTTAAAATTTGTTAGGCAAATTAAGCCATTACTTTGCCACACAAGCTATATTTTTAAAATTTTTTTGTTAAATTTTTTAATTAATAAGATTTGGAATCTAAAATCATGCCTCTATAGAGAACTATTTGATGTACTAGATGGAGACCTTGACAATACGATAAGCTCTTCGTGTGGCTTTTCTAATTCATCTATTGTCAATTGCTTATTCACAAATCTTCCAACACTTTTTGCGTAATCTCTTCTTTAATTTGAAACCTTTTGCTACACCACGTGCCTTTATTTTTTTATTGACCACTACAGAGCAAAGGGAAAATATATCAGAAATTCTATTGTTCAGAATCTTGTTAACAAATAATAAAAAAATATTACAATAAATAAATACTTGTCATAAAACAAAAAACGGGAAAAAAGAAAAAGGAAAACGAGAGAATATGGAGAGAAAAGGGGGAAGAATTTCATATTGGTTTCCAAGATTATCATACGTATACAATATATATCCATCTATTTATAGAGATTTTACGACAGAAAGAATCTAAAGAATGGTAACCGAATGAATAATAAATGATTACAATAAATGAGCATTTACACTATGTTTACAATACTCCCCTTGAATGTACATTCCGATACTGCCTTGTTAAAAACCCTTTCAGGAAAACCCTATGGGAAAAAATCATGGTAAAGGAAAAAAGAGTACAGTATGTTTACTCACCCTCTTAGTAAGATTACTTTAAATCTCCAAGTTTGCGCATTCCAATTTTATGCACCAGCCTTTCAAAAATTGTTGTAGGTAAAATCTTTGTGAATAAATCTGCCAGATTTTCTGATGAACGTATTTGTTGAACATCAATATCACCACTCTTTTGAAGATCATGGGTGAAAAAGAATTTCGGAGATATATGTTTCGTTCGATCACCTTTGATATATCCTACCTTTAATTGAGCAATGCAAGCAACATTATCCTCATATAAAATTATTGGGGAATTCTTATTTACGGAGAAGCCGCATGACCGTCGAATGTGATCTATAATTGATCTCAACCATACACATTCTCTACTAGCTTCATGAATCGCAATAATCTTAGAATGGTTAGATGACGTGGCGGTAATTGTTTGTTTCATAGATCTCCATGATATATCGGTACCGCCACATGTAAATAAATAACCCTGTTTGAGATTTACCATTATGAGGGTCGGATAAATATCATGCATCTGCGTATCCAATTAATTTTGCTTCATGCATATACGGATAATACAATCCCATGTCCATAGTTCCTAGAAGATACCGAAAAATGTGCTTAATTTCATTCTAATGTCTCTCCGTCGGTGAAGAATTATATATTGCTAATAATTCACTGTAAATGATATATCAGGTCTAGTATGACTAGCAAGATACACCAGTGCCCCAATAGCACTAAGATATGGTACTTCAGGACCAATTAATTCTTTATCATCCATTCGAGGTCGAATGGGTCTTTATTTACATCAAGCGATCTCACGACCATTGGACTACTCAAGGGATGCGCTTTATCCATATAAAATCTTTTTAACACTTTTGATGTATAAGCAGATTGATGGACAAAAATTTCATTATCTAAATGCTCAATCTGCAAGCCAAGACATAACTTTATTTTCCCGAGGTCTTTCATCTCAAATTCTTTCTTGAGGTAATCAATTGTTTCAGATAGTTCATCATTGATGGATATGCTATTCAGATCGTCAACATAAATCACAATTATTACAAATTGTGATCCAGATATCTTAATAAATACATATGATCATATTGGATCATTTTGATATCAATTTTTCAATAAATATTCACTCAGACGTTTATAGCAAATACGTCCAGATTGTTTCAATCCATATAGAGATCTGCATAATTTAACCAAGTAAAGATATCGACGATCTGAATTATATACTTCCCGCATTTTGAACCCTTCAGGGAGTTTCATATATATATCGTTCTCAAGAGAACCATATAAGTGTGCTGTAACGACATCCATTAATCTCATCTCCAACTTCTCATGGATTGATAAACTAATCAGATATATAAATGTTGTTGCATCCACCACAGGAGAATATGTCTCCTCATAATGGTCTCTACGAGTATCCCTGGGCAATAAGTTGTGCCTTATATCTGACTATATCATTTTTCTCATTTCTTTTTCGTACGAACACCCATTTGTAACCAATCATTTTTATACATTCAGGTGTACGGACTACAGGTCCAAAAAGTTTATGTTTTGCGAGTGATTTTAATTCTGCTTCAATTGCATCTTTCCATTTTGGCTAATCATTTCTTTGTTTGCATTCTTCAACAAACTTTGGTTGAAGATCGTCGTTTTCATTTACAATATCGTATGCTATAGCATATGCAACATTTTCATCGACGTCAATTATCTCGATTCCATCACTTTTCAGTCAAAACATAATTGATAGAGATCTTTTCATTTTCAGGTATCTGTGATTCTTCTTGAATCATTTTCTCAATGACTGGACGCTCTTATGGAGTAATTGTTTCCTCAGTTTGAGCCTTTACTTTTTTTTCTTTTCCGAGGATTTTTATCTTTGGAACCGACTGGTCTACCACGTTTCACTTGCACATTATGCTCATTTGCAATCTTATTTTGTCCTTCACGGCCATCAATTCTAATTGGAGCATTTGCAGCTGGAATACATGATTTAGTTATTCTCTTAGGGTCAGTAAAAGCATGTGGCAATTGATTTGCTCAACTCTGCAAATGAATAATTTTCTGAACTTCGAGTTTAGATTGCTTTATACGAGGATCATAGTGAGCCAATGATAACTCATGCCATATTATTTTCTTTTCCGGGTGCTTATTTTCCCCTTTTAATTTCGGAAATGCCATTTCATCAAAATGACAATCTGCAAACCGTGCCATAAATAAATCGCATGTCAATGGCTCAAGATATTTAATTATAGACGGTGATTCATATCCAACATATATTCCCAATCTCCTTTGGGGTCCCATATTTGTGCGTTGTGGTAGAGCAATTGGCACATATACCGCACACCAAAAAATTCTTAGATGGAAAATATTTGGTTCCTGACCATAAACCATTTCAAAAGGGGAGAGTCCTCATTATAATTTGTAGGTCTGATGCGAATTAACGCTGTCGCATGCAAAATAGCATGTCCCCAAGCATGAACTGGGAGTTTTGTTCTCACAAGCAAGGGTCTTGTAATTAAATGAAGATGTTTTATCAATGACCCTGCAAGGCCATTTGTGTGTGAACATGTGCTACAGGATGTTTAACACTTATTCCAATTGACATACAATAACATTAAAAGCTTGAGAAGTAAATTCTTCGGCATTATCAAGAGAATATATTTTATTGGATAATTCGATAAATGAGCTCGTAATTTGATAATTTGAACAAGCAATCTTGCAAATGCTTAATTACGAGTTGATAATAAACACACATGGAACCATCTAGTCTATGCGTCAATTAATACCATAAAATATCTGAATGGTCCACATGGTGGATGAATAGGCCCACATATATCACCTTGTGTTCTTTTAAGAAATTTCAAGGGTTCAGCCCTAATTTTCGATGGTGATGGCCTTATTATTAACTTTCCTTGGGAACAAGCGGCACATGAAACTTTATTGAGGAGAAGAATCTTCTGGTTTTTAAATGAATGGCCACACGAATGATTAACTATTCTTCGCATCATTATAGCTCCAGGATGCCCCAATCGATCATGCCATGTAATAAAATTATTTTGGTCAACAAACTTCTGGTTTGTAACAACATGTACTTCACCAACACTTATATTTGCATAGTATAGTCCAGAGGAAACCGCAAGTAATTTTTCTAATATACATTTCTTACCGAGATTATACTCGTAATACACAAATATTCTTTGTCATTTTCACTTGAAGTCTCAATTTGATATTCATTTCTGCGGATATCTTTAAAACTCAATAAATTTCTTTGAGACTTAGAGGAATACAACGCCTTATCGATATAAATATTTGTTCCTCTGGATAATAAGATATTTGCTCTTCCGGAGCCCTCAATGATTTTTGTAATTCCAGATATCGTATTGACACTTGTTTCGTTCATTACCAAGACGGTAAAGAATTTCTTGCTTTTCAAAATAGTATGCGTTGATGCGTTGTCTACGAGACAAGTGCATTTTTCATTTGTCGAGAATTCGCTTCCAGGAACCTCCATTTTCTTCATAAAATAAAATAAGAATATTAAGACGTAAAGATATACAAAAACACATAAAATAATAAAATAATAGCAGTAATATTAAAAAGAATACATCATTTATACTCGTGGCTTAGTGGTTTAAGTCTTGGCTTTCTAATCAAGAGGTTGGGGTTCCAATCTCGGGATAATTTTTTTTTTAAGATTTATACTCAAAACATAATAATATAAACATATAACAATATAAACATGAAATACATCAACAGAAAGAAAATTAAATAACCCCACTGTTATTTTCATGCTCGACTAGAAAATCGGCTACATCAAATTGGGAGAAACACCGGAATAAAAATTGTCTACCACGATCATCTTTTTTTTAGACTCTTGATGGCATACGACCGGTACATAATCAATGCAACGATAAGATTTATTCTCCACGGCCTTGTCGAATTGACTTTCTTTTTGCCATTCTTTCTTTTTTTTCACATATGGATGACGATCCTTTCAAAATAATGTCGATCCTGACCACAATTATTAGCATCGTCGACCGATAATCCACTTCTAGGAATTGATCATTCACTTTGAGGAATCAAGGATTCGCTTCGGGGAAACGACGATTCGTTTCAGGGAATTCTGTATTCGCTTTTTGACTATTCACTTCAGGGAATCGTGGATTCGCTACGGGGAATCGATGATTCGCTTCGGGGAATGTCCTAAGGTTTCGGTAAATGTAACAAAAAAAAATGCGAAATAAGCAGTGAGATTAACGTTTACAAAACTCCATACAGAATTGTGGATTAGTCCCCTCCTCAATTTGTTAAACAAACATGCAAACAATCCCTTTTTTTTTCTTACCTTGCTTTTCGATAGAGCCTGATCATGCAGGTGTTGTAAAACAAAGAACGGGAAAAAGGATTTATAGAGATTTTACAACTGAAAGAATCTAAAGAATTGTAACCGAATGAATAATAAATGATTACAATAAATGGGCATTCAAACTATGTTTACAATAATACTTAATATAATCACATCTTTTGAAACAAAGCAATTCCAACATCCCAACCACTTGTGATTCTCCACCCACCTCAAGGAACAAATATTAAACAATATCAAATTCAGAAAAATAAATAAAATTTCAACAACTAAATATTTTTAAATCAAATCTCCATATCAAAAGTTAAAAAAAAAAGAACATGTTATTGTAATATCCTAAAATAATTACAGCCTAAAAACATCTTAACTTCTAACACTCTCCCTTAAGGTTTTTCAGGAAACTCCAAGGTCCTGCCGAAAGCCTTCAAATTTTTTCTTTCCCAAAGGCTTTATTAGAATATCAACAATTTGTTCTTCAGTAGAATAATACACCAACTTGATTTCACCTCTCCTCACAACTTCATCGAAATGTGCTTGGTTCTTCTTTTTAAAACGGAATCTCAGTTATGGCAATGGCTGACTTATTGCCGATAAAATTATTTGTGAACGAATCTTACTGGTAACAGAAATCTTCAAAAATATTCCAAAGCCAAATAGCTTAATTACTTGTTGTTGCAGCCGACACGTATTCTACTTCTGCCAAGGATTGAACAACAACTCATTGCGTCTTTGAATTCCAAGAAAAGACTCCACCTCCGAAGGAAACCACAGCCTGAAGTGTTTTTTGAGTCGGTAACACTTCATGCCCAACAACTATAACAAAATCCCAACAAGCTCGGGTTATTTATCCTTGTTATTTACTACCAAGAGTGAAGTTAGCGAGTGTGCATAAATCATGAAAGATAACTTGCAGCAAACATAATATCTAGTCGAGATGCAGACAAGTAAAGCAAACTTCCAAAGATGCTCTGAAATAGAGTGACATCAACTCTGTTGCTGTTGTCATCGTCCAACAACTTCAAATTGACCACAAGTGTGGTCCTAACTGCCTTTGCTTCCCCCATCCTTAATCTCTTTACAAGATCAATAGTATACTTATGTTGGGATAAGAATATGCCATACACATCTTGAAGAATGCCAAAACCGAGGAAAAAATGCAACAAACCAATTTCTTTCATGATGTCGACTTTGAAAAAATCAACCATTGATTCATCTCCTCTGATAATAAGCAAATCGTCGACGTACAAAGAAATTGGAAGTTGTGCCTTACCACCAGATTTCTTCACATAGAGTGAGGGTTCATTTTCACTCCTCAAGAATCATTGCTTCAGCAAATACATGTCGATGTTGTTGTACTAAATGCACAATTATGTTTCAATCCATAAAGAGCATTCCTCAATTTATAAACTTTGTCCTCTGAACCTAAAGCAACAAATCCTTTCGGTTGTTCGACAAAAGTTTCTTCTTGTAAGAACCCATTCAGGAAAAGTGATTTTACATCTAGATTGAAAATTTTCCAGTCAAGCATTGCGGCAAGAGCAAGCAGCAATTTGATAATATAATGTCTCACTACTAAAGAAAAAGTCTCGTTGAAGTCAACTCCTAGTTGTTGAGAATAGCTTTTAACATCCAACCTTGCCTTGAGCTTATTCACATACATACCCATCAGCATTCACCTTGATTCGATACACCCATTTAACTTCAATCTTTTCTATCCAACCGGCCTATCAACGAGGTCCTATGTACCATTTTTATAAATTAGATTGGCAAAATAGACGATATATAAAAAATTATTACGAAACTTTTTGTTTTATCAAAAATTTATTTTTCTATACGAGTTTATCATTAACTTCATATGTTTAAAATTTTATGGCCCGTTGCGAACGGGAATTTATCCATTTGCTAACCTGTAAGTAACGAAGTCCATCGTGTCACAGTCCAGTCACAGACCTATTTTCCACGTTGACTGTTACATACACCTTAAAAAGGATGCCAAAAACTTAGGGTTTAGACATATCACATTCCCAAATCGCTCTAGTCCTAATCGCTCTAGTAGCCCTAATCAAACGAGAAGTAGTAATCACACAAGAACGACAAGGAAGAGGAAAAGGGGGCTTAGGGTGGTGAGGTAGTGGAGGTGCATCGTCGAAGCTTTGTCCTTGGAGGAAGAAAGAGCAAGAAGTGGAAGAAGGGAGGTTCGTCCCTCGAAAAGGTATATCTGTGATGGGACCATATTCTTCAACATGTTTATGAACAGTGGCAAAGCTAGGAAAAAAGTTGAAGGGGCCAAATTGAATGAGAGGAAATTTAAGGGTGCTAAATTGAATTATTTTTTATATTAAATTAATAAAAAATATAAAAAATATGCCTAATTTTATTTTTTTTTTCACAAAAACCGGGGGGCCATGACCACCCTGGGTCCCCCCTGGCTCTGCCTCTGTTTGTCAAGGAAGTGGAAGAATGGAGCTCATCGGACAATAAACAATGCACTTAGGGTTTCAAACTAATCAATTTGAGGAAGGAGGGAGATGTTTTTCTACCTTTTAAGATTGACGGCCTCACTAATATATTAATTAGTCCAGATGGTGGGTGATTGGACTGTGACAAGGTAGACTCCGTTACTTGCAGATCAGCAAATGGACAGATTACGTCCGCGACGGGCCATAAAAAATTAAACACATGAAGTTAATGATAAACTCGTATTGTAAATTAAGTTTGTGATAAAATGAAAAGTTTGGTAATAATTTTTGATATTATAGTATATTTTGCCAATTAGATTTAACTCCTTCATAGTTTACCCCATTCTACCGCGGGAAATATATAACGATGAACTGCTATACATTCTACCGCGGGAAATATATAACGATGAACTGCTATACAATTTCAGATTGCTCACAGAAATATTGAACTCTCTCGAGATATATTCACCACCATTGTCCGATCTAAGAATTCTTTTATATTTTTTCAGATTAATTTTCCACAACAAGATTAAATTTCACAAATTCTCCAAAGACTTCAGACTTCTGTTTGAAGAAAGAAATCCAACAAAATCTCGTTAAATCATCAATAAATATTCGAAAATATATGCTCCAATTTCGAGAAGTTATTCTCATTTGACCACAAATAATTACAACTTTTCAGTCGACTTCCAATTGTTTTCTCCAAAAGAACCTTCTCGTTTGATTTCCAAATTCGCAAACAAAACATATCTCGGAGCAAGATTTAATTATAGGCAAATTTCAAATTAAGTTGTTCTTATATATCGACTCCATTGTCGATGAGCTGATGTGACCCATCTGACGATGCCATAAGCGATTCTCATCCACCTTTGCAGACAAAACTATTGAATGAGGATTAAACTCAACGAGAAAGCACTGATTTCCCATTTTCACCTTCACGATCTCATTACCTTCCTCGTCGAACACCAGTCACTGTCTATCTTCAAAATGGACCACAAACTTTTGTTCCAATAGTTGCCTCAGACTTAATAAATTTTGACACAGAATGGGTGCAAATAAGACTTCGGCAATTCTCTTAATACTTGAAGAAGTCTGGATGACAAAGTTACCTTTGCCGATGGCTAGCAAAAAATTTCCATTGTCAAATTTTGCGCTTGTAGAGTAAGAGTAATCTAAATATGCAAACAACTTCTTATCCGTAGACATATGTTGAGTGCATTCACTGTCAATAAGCTAGGAGTCAACACTATAATAAGTCATAGAGAAGGTTGCTGTGAACAAAAGGTCTTCTTGTTTTGACTCATTTTTTGTTAGTTGCGCCTGCTCGACAAAAACAATCTTTCTTCTATTGGCAAAATTTCTCACCTTGACAAATGCAACATTTATATGGTTTTTAAAACCAACAAGAATACTCCATGTGTGAGTTTTCCTGACAATGAGAACACATACCAAAAACTGTCTTTTCAATTATTCTTCTTGTCTTTTCAATAATTCTTTTGTCAGACAAATCTTCTCCGAGTAATCGAATCTAGTTCACAATCTTCAAAACATGGTTCACATACTCTTTAATATTCTAAAAAATATTTCATTCAAAGAAGTTCAAACTCTCTCCATAAATTTAACAATCTCATTAGTCATTTTTTTTTTGCCTTGAAACATCACCTTCAACTTATCCCACGCTTCTTTTTCAGTTGTGCAAGTCAGAATTCCGACAAGGACTCTATCCGAAACCGAATCATGAACAGTGGCCAACACCTTGAATGGCTTAACAGATTCTTCTATGTGCATCTTTAACTAATTTACTGTGGAATTACTCGGCAAAACTTGAGGTTCAGCTTCTTGATCAACGATTGCCCAAAGATCTTGATATTACAAAAAGACATTCATTTTAACGGTCCAAATATGATTCTCACTGTTAAAAAGTTGGGAGGAGGAAAAAAATAGTTGCCGAAGACATGACTTTTTCAACTGCAGATACAACGCAAAAACAAAAAACAGGCAGACTTATGTTGTCTCACAGTCCCTCAAGAAACGGGCTCTAATATCATGCTAAAATTTTCAATCTCCAATTTCAGAAAATCAAATCATGGATGTTTTAATAAAAGATTATAAAAGAAGAAAGGAAAAGTATTCTTCATACACACAAAACACATTGTGCAGATAACAAGAAATACAGGATGAGTCTTCCTAGAAACACAAACACTAACTACTAAATAAAACTTAAAAAGATAAACAACAACTCAAAATAACTACAGCCTAAAAACATTAACATCTAGCAAATTTCAATTGATAATTACAAAACACACGCGAATTACTCAACAATCACAAAAAACAAAAAAAAATAATAAAAAAATTCAGTTTGAATTCACTCGAAATCACAAGATAATAATCACAATTATATAAGATTACCTCCATTAAAATCTTTTATAATCTAATCATAATTATGGAAGATATTGATTTTTTTTTTCAAGGAAACACTTACTTTTGTGAAACCTAAGAATATGCGAAAATTAAACTATACAAAAAAAAGGAACTAAGATAGTGGGTTAGAGAACATATTTTTTTTCGCACGTTCTTTTTTTGTGAAAACAAAGAAATGGCTATAGATAATGCAAAAACTAGTTCTTTGATAACTAATTTCTAAATGAATTAATAAATATTATATACAAGAGTGGTTAAATAGTATATTTTTTGTTTTATCTTATTTTTATAGTAAAAGTTAACAAAAATATAATTCATATTTGCGAATATTTTATTTATCACCCGTTACAACTTTGGTTGACCCAAAATAGCTCACTTTCGTCAGAAAATTTCTCAACTGTCCGAAAGTCGTCATTTAAGAAAACGATTTAACCTATTTTATTGAAGTCACTATTAACGCTTAATCAATATTGTTGTTTTAAATAGTGACTTAACGGTGATATTTAACTGATTTTTTTATAGGAATGTACATCCTTATGATTAATTATAAAATTTTTTTGCGAAATATAATTGCGTGTTTTAGAAATCATTCACTACTACTGTAAAGTAGCTATTCAAGTAGCGACTTTTCTTGATTGACTTTAGTGTGACAGTACAAAGTTATTAAGTCGCAACTTCAAATAGCGAGTTTAGGGTGAGACTACCAAATCACAACTTGAAGTAGAGACTTTGAACTATCAACAAGTTGAAAATGATATTTTTTGAAGTGTGAAAGTCACTACTTCAAGTAGAGATTTCCTTCATATGGGAGAAGAAAGTCGCTACTGGAATACAACACATCCTCAGGTTGAAAATTATATTTATTTTTTTAAGTGTTGAGTAGCGACTTCCTTCATTTGGGAGAATAAAGCCGCTACTTCGAACACAACTCATCCTCAAATTGAAATTTGTGTTTTTCCAAGTGTCGAAAGTGACTACTGAAATTGTGGCCCATAAAGTCGCTACTTCAAATAGCGACTTTGTGGCGTTATTCCAAAATCGCTACTTGAGGTAACGACTTCCTTCGCAAAATAAAATGACTACCTCAAGTAGAGACTTTAAGGCGATAGTCGACGATTTCTGAAACTCGCGACGCAAATTTTTTTTTATAACAAACGTTATATACATACATTCTTTTAATTTCCTCTAGAAAGGATTTCGTTGTGCCTCTTTGGCGCATGATTAAGCACCTCTTGAAAAATGCTCGGTAACTATGCCTCCTTTGGCAATTGCTCTTTTTTATTTGTTTTCCTATATTTCATATATATGCATTGAGATAACAAAATTATCTAATTATTCTTAAATATGTAATAATGGTAATATTTTGGGAATATTAAGAGATTTTTGCCGGTAACAAAATCCTTTTCAAAATAATTTAAAGCATTAATGCTGTGTTTGGAATAGAGAGAAAGGAAAGAAAAGAAAAGAAAATATAAAAAAAAAAATATTAGTTAACGGTCATAATGACGTCAATAATCCTAAACTTATTTCGCGATATCTAATTAATATTTTTTTTTTTTTTACCAAAGGATGCAATTGGAAAGGGCGCCGCCATTCCCGGGAAGGGCGTGCGGTGGGAGTTTCAGCTTCCTTTGGATTCCCGACAATGCGGTCGGTGGGTCTGTAAGAACCCTTCTGTCTGTTTTATCTGGAGTGAATCCCCCAATTCCCCAGACCCACAATTAAACTCAGTCCCCTCCATCGGGCCGGGTTTAAAGATGGCATCTTGTGAGAAGAGGAGATGAGGATGACGTGAGTAACACCCCCCCCTACTTACCCGACGACAAAACCCTACTAGTGTTTCTTCTCCTATTGCTTTGTTTTTACGTTTCCAACGACTCGTCAAAGCCAATGTCCCCACCACGCCTCCTCTTGCCCAATCATCATACTCTACATCCGCCCGGTTCTTCCGCTCACGGGAATCAGCGGACTCTACCAACTGGCCTACTTGTGGGTCACAAATCTTGCCCACACAGCTTCCCGGATAATGCTTCCTCGGTCAGCATCATCATCCCCCCTCCCTCTCTCTTCCTTGATTTTTTCTGGGTATCTCTTGCTTTTGTTTGTTACTTCTTTTCTATCTTTTGTTTTATTTAGCTTTTGATGCTTGTCTGGCGATTTTGATTGGATTTGAAGAGGAGCGGGAAAGGGCCTTCGAATTATCTGAGTATGTGTTGTGTTGCAAGGGTAATGATTGAGAGTGGATATGTTTTCTATTGGGGAGAAGGGCGTTTCATATGTATGAATGTGTTGCCGAGATCTGAAAGAGTTTGTTGCAGTGTTTGGACCGTCCGTTGACCTTTGTGCTATTAGATCCATACTGGCGAGTATGATGCGTAGTGAAGAGGGATTAATGAGGATGTCATATTTGCTCTCGTGATGTTTTGTTAAGTTCTGCCTTTACTTTCCCTAAGGCAATCTAGTTAGGACTTTTAGGTTAATGTCATCAGATAATATATAAGACGAGTTGAATCTTAACTGTTTTATTTACATTTTCAGGGTTGGCGCCTTTTAATGCTTCTGCAATCAAACGTTTGTGTGAATTGTGAATTATCCAAAGTTTCGCGTTTCCATTGGGGAAGGCATTATTTATTGGGAAGAAGTAGACGGGACTTTGCAAATCAACCTAGTCCTTCTCGCTCCCTTGATATCAAACTACAGAGTAAGCCGGTTTCGAAAGTTTTTTTGGTTGATATGTTCATGACGGATAGGCCATGAGTATTATATTCCTTATGCCTTATCATAGTATTACGTTCTCATTTGCCCATTTGCAAATCATGTTTCCCCTCTATTTTTCTCTAAACATAAGATACAATTATTTGTGTTTGCATGGTGAATTATGTGCCAAATATATGTTTAGGCTGTTCATTTTCCCAATTTAGGTAGTGTGTCCCTGGTACTATACTATATAGCGAAATGGCATGACAAATTTAAGGAATCATTCATCATCGGTTGACTTCTAATGATTTTCCTCTATTATTGTAGGATTACTGATAACTTGGGCCGTGAATAAAACTCTTTGGTACATCTGCCTGTTAGTCTGACCGATTTCTTGATCTCTTATTCAAGGTCCTGATTTCTTATTCAACCCAATTGCTTGCAACTTTCCATTTAGTTTCCATTGATTTTGTATAGATTGCATGCAGCCGACATTGGTTGACACTCAAATTCATTGTGCAAAAAGGCAACAGAACTCTTAGTCCAATTTCTGATTTACTTTTGTTTGTTATAGTGTCAGGGTTCAAATACAGCACCATGTCCTCACAAACAATAAAGAAAGAAGAAAAAGATTATTCAGGGTTTACAGAAAACTCTCAACAGCTGCCTCTTGCACATTCCTATGAAGCAGCCATGGATGCACTTTCCTCCCTTATAAGTCGTCAGAAGCGTTCGGACCGATCATCTGTTGGCGGGAAGTATGTAAAGTTAGAAAGGATGGCAATGTATCTCAAGGTACAGTCGTTCTTTTGATAGTTTTGCAGGATAATGGAAAAAATTCTTTGCCTTAATATGTAGAAGTTCAACTTTAATTAGCTTAATTAGTGAACTCCTCCTTTGGAAAAATTATATGCAATTGAAGATGACTGCTTTTAGGGTGACTTGGGACATTGTGTTGATTATGGGTCAGAATGAAGAACCTTTTACTCCCTTTCCTAGCTGATTGCTATGTTAAAGAAGTGTGTGTATTCTTGAAACAGATTCTTGAACTTGAGGAAAAGATACAGGATCTGAAAATCATCCATGTTGCTGGAACAAAAGGGAAGGTAATTGAGATTATTTTCGGATTAGTGCCTTTTTCATTAGGATAGTCTAAACCATGAAACTCCAGCTTTATAGTTTAGTTTTTGCAAAGTATCTTATAAGTTTAGGCATTGTACAGTTGATGAAAATTTTGTTAGTTTTATATGTCTCTCTCAAAGAAGTAAAGCATCAGAATGCATCCTTTTCTACCCTTAGAAACTGCTGTGAGAACATTTTCTGGTACTGATCAGTGAATTTGCTATCCTTTGTGATGGGAATCCGTAGGGCTCGACATGTGTATTCTGTGAAGCAATTCTGCGGGAGTGTGGTTTTCGCACTGGATTATTTATTTCTCCACACTTGATTGACGTTCGTGAAAGATTTCGTCTTGATGGGTTAGTGATTCCATCAAGCTACTAGTTATGGATCTATTTCTTCTTATGGGACAAAGATGGGATGATGGCCAAATTTATTGCATGTTGGGAAAGAGATAGATGTCTTTTGGAAGATAATTGCACATGTTACATTCGCCGAGTATCTGGTTTCATGGTTCTGAAACTTTTAGATAGGACTTTTGCATCTGGTGTGTTTTCAAGTTGGAATGCTCGAGCATCTGCTAGTCTGTCAGATTGGTGCATCAAACTGTTTGCAGCTTTTGATTGTACTGATGGGATGGCATAGTGTAGATACCAAAAGGATTTTGGCAGATTATTTTTGCATCTGTAGCTTAACAATCAGAACTTGGCAGCTTTCTGTTGACTTGTTTGTACATTTTTCCTGACAGACTTGACATATCTCGGGAAAAATTTTTAATGTACTTCTGGGATTGTTGGAGTATTCTAAAGGTACTATCACATATTTCAATATTTTGTGCAATAGGGTCATTTAAACTGTTTAGCCTGGTCCTGTGAACTATGCCAACAATTTTCCTCTATCTGGTTCTGATGTGCATAATACTAGCGTGGAGTCTTAACCATCAAATAAGCTCAAGCATCAATAAGAGAAAGTTGTTGAGTTTGCAGGAAAAAATTTCAGAAGATTTACCTATGCCTCCTCTCTTCCAGTTCCTCACATTATTGGCATTTAAAATTTTCCTGTCTGAAAAGGTTGGTTAATTTCTTTCTTCTGTTTGGTAGTCATTGAATAATTAACTTCACTTTCGATGTAAATTTGTCTTTTACAATATTTGTGTCTCTTTTTTTTGGGATCTGAAATATTCACATTTCATTTTTAGCGACACATCTACAATCCCGAGCTTTTGTTATAATGGTGAAACATGACTTTTTAAGATATCACTACTTGTAAAAGTCAGCTGTCTGATTTGATCGTTTGGGAATCTTTGAGCCAAGGAAGGACTAATTTTTTATTTTTACTTCTGCAATTTTAACAATGACTTTGAATACAGGTTGATGTGGCCATTATAGAAGTTGGTCTTGGAGGGAAAAATGATACAACAAATGTGGTATGTTTCCATTGCTGTCATCTTTTGTTTAGTTTGTGAAATTTGCCTAGTGTCCAAAAATTATTATCTGTGGAAGCTACAACTTTGTGCGAGGAATTGTAGTGCTATCAAACAACCATAGAAGTCCTTATTATTCTTGCAAACATATGATACCTTATTGGATTGACAAGACCAGAAAATTGTCATGGCCCCAAATAATTGATAGAATTTCTGCAGATAAAGGAACCTATGGTCTGTGGCATTGCTTCTCTTGGAATGGATCACACAGAGATATTAGGTGGTTATTCTGGCCCTGATTCCCTTTAATTATTGTCCCCTTTGACTCATCTTTACCCTGTCAATTGGAAAATTACTGTTCACCATTTCTCATCTGGCAAAGTATTATCATGTCAATAGAAATGGCACGTTGAAAAACAGTGACATAACTTGTGTTATCCTTTGTAGGTGATACCATCGGAGAGATTGCTTCTCATAAGGCTGGAATTTTCAAGGTATACAACTCTCATTGGATTAATAGGAATCTGTATCATGATTATATTAATAGAGTTTTATTAATTTTTTGTATTTCTGGTTAAATAACTTATTAGCTGTTTCCGATGTCATATGTTTTCTGATTTGGGTCGATGTCTTCTCTTCTTCTCCAGCCTCATGTTCCAGCCTTTACTGTTCCCCAACTTTCTGAAGCAATGGATGTTATTCAGGAGAAGGCAGAGCAGTTAATGGTAATTGCTTGTTCAGAGTGATCCAGACATTAGAAAGACTATTTTTGCTCATATTATGCAAAATTCTTGTCTTCTATTTATCACAAACCTACATTTTCTCACTATTGCTGCATTACTTTATGGATTTATTACAAACCCTGATTAGTTTACTTGCAGGGTAGTTAGATCTGGTAGTGAACGAACTATCTAACAATGAGGCCTTGATTTTCTTGCTAATATGTGGTGAAGTGGTGGGATTTTGCTAGAATGAATTTTATTTTGTATCTGCAGTTCCCAGAAAAGGAATGGTGACTAAGATTGGGTCTGATTCTGATATGGAGGAAATGGGCCATTGTATAATTTAGAAGATATCTAGCTGACAATGGCCTCTATTTCTTCACATTCTACTTTGAATAGTTCTCTATGTTTTTAAGTGTTGAGGTAGATCTTTCCCCCCAAATGTAGGTCCCATTGAATGTTGCAGACCCTCTAGACGCTAACAGATGGGAAGGACTGACGCTTGGTCTATCGGGAGTTCACCAGTTTGTCAATGCAGGGCTTGCCATTTCTCTATGCAAATGTTGGCTTCAAAGGACTGGTAACTGGGATCATCTTTTCGAAAAGGTGGCTGTGGCCGTTCCTTTTATTTGAATGGAATTATTTTCAATCAATTTGAAGGCTGTTTTCTAGATACTTTCTTATTGAGCCAATGCTTGTTTTCTGGGAATGCAACTTACGCTTATGCTGAAATAGGTTTCGATCATTGAATATGTCGTGAATATTCTATTGCTGTCAACTTACGCTTTTGGCACAATTTGTGGTTTGTGTCTAGTTGTGTTCTTTGCTCTTGAAGTTGGGATATTAGGAAACCTTTTCAATGCAATACTGATATGACAAGGACCTAATATGTCCAATGTTCTACCTTGTGGAATGTGTAGCAGGTCGATGCAGATGCCATTATGCCTGCAGCATTTCTGAGAGGTCTTTCAACAGCCCGCCTGTCAGGGAGGGCACAAATTGTCCATGATACTCCTACAATAGACCATTCTGCAGAATTTTCAGAAAATGTTTCTGGAGAATTGATCTTTTACCTAGATGGCGCCCATAGTCCGGAGAGCATGGAAGCTTGTGCCAGATGGTTCTCCGATGCAGTAACAGTCCATAGAGGGCCATCGCATCTATCAACTTCTTCAGTGATTGACAAATTGAATAGTGAATTTCATCTTGAAAGGAAGCCTAAGGAAGAGACTCAGAGGGTGTCAAAACAGGTAAAAATATCTCAGTTCTTTAAATTTTTCCACAGAGCACATAAGAACGTTTGTTTGGTATTTCTTGACAATGACATGCAGGCTTTTCCATTGTAGATTTTGTTATTCAACTGCATGGATGTTAGAGACCCAGAGACTTTACTTCCACAACTTGTCAACATTTGTGCTTCATCAGGTATGTATAGGAAGCTATTCAGTTAAGATATAGCTTCTGTGTGGTCAACTGATTTCTCTCAGTTTTATCAAAGTATGCATGGAATGTTTGTCTGCTTCCAATTCTGTCAGTGGTATTGGTAGTTCTTCCTATTTCTCCTGGTGTCTTCATATGCTAAGATTAGCCCATGATCAATCAAATTATCTTGTTTCCAAAGATGTACCTAAATTTGAATTTTTATTGTTTTTCAGAACTCAGACCTTAAATGACGGATGTTCTGTTTTATGTTATGGAAATTAAGCACCTGTGTAAATTATGTGGTTGTTATATTGTACCAAATATTCAGGCATCACATGATTCTTTTTCTTTTCTTAGGGACCCATTTCTCAAATGCTTTGTTCGTCCCAAGTATGTCTACATATAATAAAGTCACTTCTGGTGATTCAATCATTGCACCGGATATTCATAGTCAAAGTTTGTCATGGCAGCTCGATCTGCAGAAACTCTGGGAAAAGATTGTACATGGGAAAGGTTTGTCTTTTCTCTTTTTGTATAGTGTATGGCATTTTTATGCATTAGTAAGTCTTCTCTGTTTTCTTTTTTCTAGAAAAAACCTTTACTTGAGGTGCAGATTCCCCCATCTTCCTCGAATTGTGAATCTTTTCTAATTGAAACAGAGATGATTATTACACTGCTGCAGTAGTTGACATGCTTTGACTCTACTTATCAGTATTGGTATTAGCTAGAACTATTCATAATCTAGTACTGTCTGTGATGATTGAAAAATGATGGTGAATATGTTTCGTCCTTGGCACACAATTTATACCAGCTCACCACATCCTTAAATATTGTAATTTGTGTATAGTGAAAAAAAAAATCTTGTTGATCTGGTGTCCTATCAAGCTGGATGAAATGGTCTTTGTAGGTTTCATATGTATCATTTATTATTTTGGCGTTATTTATGTGAATTATGACACCGGATACATCATTTTTGGCCTCTGACATATTTCGAATTTAACAGAACCAGCAGATACCTTCCCAAAGAAAAGTTCCGGTGTCGAGTGCATGAACGGATTGCCTCCTTATGACATTATCTACAAGGATATTTCCCATTGCAACCCTGCAGGAGGGCAATTTACTTGCAGTGCCGTGATTCCTTCGTTGCCCCTGACAATCAAATGGTTGAGGGATTGTGTGAGGGAGAATCCCTCTTTAAGACTTCAGGTACAAAAATCCTTTCCCGACTCAGACTCCCAAGTGATGCTGCGCTTTTCTTTGGAATGCTTGTGCTTCATGGCTCCAATTTGACTGAGACTGTCGTCCCCTTTGTCGGGTGCAGGTACTCGTCACTGGTTCATTACACCTGGTCGGTGACGTTCTGAAGCTTTTGAGGAGGTGATTTTCCTATTCATTTGTCAGCAAAAGCTTGAATCTTTTGCTTGAATTTTGTCGAAAATTGTTAAATCATTCACATTGTTGTTGTACTATGTTGTAACAGATAACATGATTACGAAATAATGTACAATCATGTAATTCGACTGTCACGTGATTGTTTATACCTTGTCGAGCTTATCATATATATACACGACGAGGCCTGTAGAATACTACGTAGTTATAGAAGTACCCCTGCACGGCATTATTATTTCCCCCATGATGGTGCTAAAGCCTCTTTCATCCGTTGCCCATCAAGACCTTCCAGTTGCCACCTGATGGCTATGAAGAAGAGACTCGTTGGACACCAAACCTTCCGCCAGTGATGCCTATGCCACCGACCTGTCCACCCCTCTCCCTGCCCAAGTACCATGCCATGCAGCAACATTCGCTTCGTACAGCTTACCAGGTGACACGGTTACAACGTCCATTAGGAGCTCACGCATTTCATATTTACTTACTAGGAACGTGTTATTTATGGCTCTTGGCGGTGGAAAAGGAAATAGCAGCCAAGTAAGCAGAAACTGGTTGTCTGCTACCTCTGCATGATCATGCAGCTTGCCTTTTTTTGAGAAACTGGGCGCTGTCTTATGATCGAAACCCGGACAGTTCAATTCTTGTACACGCATCATACAGGGATAAAGTTCAACGTCTGTATGAGCTCAGCTCATCAAGAGAGGAACAGATTATATCCGAAGTTGCGGTACAATAAGATGTGAAGTTCATTGTTGTCCCAATCTCAAATGAAATCCCCGACACAAAAAGGATTGACCCTCGAACCGATCCGACCCGCTTTCAGATCTACATGGACAGACGGATGAACGGCCATCACGATAAAAGTTCAAGCTCGAGATGGGAATCGCCTTTCATGATCCTTACTGCTAAAGACTAACAGAATGAGAAACCCCCCACCTGCAGCAGCTTTGAGAAATTACCCGATTCCTAGCTGAGAAAACCAGTCCGCGGATCTGAATGGTCATCAATGATGAACTCAAGGCTTCAGCTCTTCTGCACTCTACGGAGTGGCTCAGGGTCTGGCATCCCTCGCTGCCTTTTTTGCACTCCATGACGCACATAGACCATGGAAAAGGGCACTAGCCTTGAATGGAGGAGGAGGTGATGCTACAATGACCGTCTCCCTGCCATCAAATGAAGATGACGTGACCACAACCACAGCAGCGTCAGAACCTCTTTGGAATCCTCCAACTTTATCGGCGAGCAGTTCCACCTTCTCAGGGTAAGCCTCAGTCCAGGGCTTTGTGGTGCGGAAGATCATCTTCTCCTGTCTAATCGAGTATTTAAGCAAGAATCTCACAAGGAGGAAAGCATACTTGAGTCCGTATACTGTAAAAGATCAACGACTAGTTTCAAAGTTTCTCGAAGGTACTAGAAAGTTCTAGAATAATCGAGTAACTTTTTTGATAGATTTAGAATATTCTAGAATAGATTAGAAGCTTGGAATATGGTAGAAGTTTCTAGAAGTATATAAAAGGTTCTAAAGGATCGATCTTAGTTGTACATGTAGAATAATCGTAGCCGTAGGTTGAGGAGGCCAACTAGTATAAATAGAGGTAAGGGGCCTCATTTGTAATAATCATCCAAGAGTTCAAGAAATCATTTGAAGTAGTGGAGTGTGGGCTTTAAGTGATAGTGTTTCACTTCCTCTTCTTCCGAGCTTAGGAGTTCGAAAGTCCGCTCAAAGACTAGCGTTCGCCTTGATCAATGCTAAGTCGAGATCCAACATTTGGTATCAGAGTCGGGTTGTCGGGGTTCGGGCTGTCGGGGTCGAGGTGTCGAAGTCCAGCGAAGGTTTTGTCGAAGTCCAGCGGAGGTTCTGCAGAAGTATAGTGGAGGTTCTGCTAAAATACTACTAAAGTACTGCCGAGGAAGCTGCAATCCGGGATTGCGTCGGGCATAGGTCGGGGACCGGGCTATGCTTCCAGAAGTCGATATCGGTATGACAGAATTCAACACTATTGGCATGCTGAAGAAATTAAACAACCAGAATTACAGCACGTGGAAGACGTGCATGGAGTCTTACTTACAAGGCCAAGATCTCTGGGAGATCATTGGTGGGAGCGAGACCATACCGCTCGAAGAAGATGCTGCTACACTCCGAAAATGGCGGATTAAGGCAGGGAAGACCATGGTCGCCATCAAGACCACCATTGAGGAAGAAATGTTGGAACATATAAGGTACTCCACTACTCCAAAGGATGCCTGGGATATATTAGCGACTAGGTTCTCAAAGAAGAATTATATGAGGCTACAGTTGCTAGAGAATGACTAGATGGCAGTTAGACAAGGAGATCTAGGAATTAACGAGTTTTTCACAAAAGTAAAGTCTATCTGCCGGGAGATTTCCGAGTTAGACCCAGGATCAAGGATTAATGATGATAGGATGAGGAGGATAATTATCCATGGGTTACGACCAGAGTATATGGGATTTATTGCGGCTGTGCAAGGATGGCCCATGTCGCCGTCCCTAGAAGATTTAGAAAATTTGCTAGCTAATCAGGAGACGCTAGCAAAATATATTGTGGGCGTAACCTTGAAAAATGAAGAGGATGCGTTATATAGTAGCAAGGGGGAGGATTTATTTGATAAAGAAAGGCCCTTTCAATAGTGAAGAGGGAAGTTATCCAAATGGAGAGAGAGGCGATAAGGATTGAAAGCATGTCCAACCACAGGGAACGAAGAAGACAAGGAAGGCCAACTCTTCGAATAGATGAGGAATGCTTCAACTGCGGTAAGAAGGGTCATTACGCGAGAAACTGTTGGTCTAAGAAGAAGACTGTAGAAGGGAATATCGCCACGTCAGGCAAGGATGATGATGACCTCACGTCAGAAGTAGAGTGGAATTTAGAAGCCTCTCTCGCAGTGACAGAAGAAGAAAATCTAATGGAAGATCAAGACCTCACGGTGGTGCACATTAAAGATTGTGCACAAAGCAATATATATAACTCTGGATTTACAATCACATGGATGGCAACCAAAGAAAGTTACAAGGGATAACTCACAACGTTTCTCCAGTCCTGTCGAATCCACAGAGGCAGTTGCCATTACAGGCAAGATACCGGTCCAATAGGCAGAAACGAAGAGAGAAGAGTCATTCTCCCTATTCAAACTTCCACAGTGGAAGGAGCCCTTCAGACTCTCCGTGGCTCTGCAAGTGTCACTCTTGGTTTCCTTCGTATTGGTATCGTAAGAGTCGGTCTCCTACACCCAGACGACAATGGAGGCACAAGAGTAAGTTGACTTATTTACCTCCAACAACAACCACAAAGTCTCCGAGCCTGATTCAAGCAATGGCTGAGCCGAAGAATTCAGTGGATAAGCTGAGAAAGGAAGTAGATGGAAAGGAAAGGCTTCAGCAGAAAGCCAAATTGAAGTTCCTAGAAGAGGAGAGTGCAAGAAGACTGGAGGAAACAATTCGGAAGAATGTCGAGAAGTGTTTGAGCTCTAAGGAAGTCAAGTTCGAGATAGAGAGGCGTATAGAAATAAGCAGGAAGAAACTGTCTGATGATGTAGAAGCTCAACTAAAACGAGAGAAGGAAGCTGCTTTGGTGGAAGCCAAACGTAAAGAAGAAAAACCTTGGACAGAGCGAGAGAAATTGAATAGAATGCAAGGAGAGATTAGACAACTGAAGCAGAAGCAACAGGAACTAATTTTCGCTCTCCAGGAGGTTGAGAGAAGGTACGATTTGACGAAAGCAGCTGAATTGAGCTATGCAACAATTCAAGAAGTTGAAGCGGCCATCACTCAGCTTGAAGGAAGTACAATGGACAATCTGATATCGACAAAGATAGTGGGACAAGCGTTGCTGAACAGGTTAGACGATATCAAGGTGTTCAACCCCCTTGCACGATCAACTGAAGAAAGTCATAAGGCTCCAGTTAAAGGATTCGATGTGAGCAAGCTTGGGGGGTTTGGAACGTAACTAGGTATGAAAAAAAGGAGAGAGTGTTGTTTTTGGGGGGGTGTTTTAGATCTCTACATCTTTTTTCAGTTTTTCTCAGGTGTTCTAGAGTTTTCTAGTATTTTGGTGTTTTTTTGGATAGATTTAGAATATTCTAGAATAGATTAGAAGCTTGGAATATGATAGAAGTTTCTAGAAAATGTATAGAAGGTTTTAGAGGATCGATCTTAGCCGTACATGTAGAATAATTCTAACCGTAGATTGAGGAGGCCAACTAGTATAAATAGAGGTAAGGGGCCTTATTTGTAATAATCATCCAAGAGTCCAAGAAATCATTTGAAGTAGTGGAGTGTGGGCTTCAAGTGATAGTGTTTTACTTCCTCTTCTTCCGAGCTTAGGAGTTCGAAGGTTCGCTCAAAGACTAGCGTTCGCCTTGATCAATGCTAAGTCGAGATCCAACGTGTACATGAGCTGCATCGATTCCAATAATCTCCACTCTTGCCAGGGACTCTTCCAAGCACTTCATATTCCCAAAGTCCCTCTCATTCGATTCGAAAGGACCGTCTATGAATTTCCCCTGTGAAACGAAAGAAAATGTTGAATCCAGCATGAGATTGATATGTTCAGTCCTCCATACACAACAATTGCGAAGAAGCATACACACGCACCTTGTTGGGAGTCAAGTCTATCACCAGCTTTTCGACATTTGCTGTACATGTCATTATCTTTGAAATCCTTACAAGACCCGGGTTATCAGCTATCTGCTTTATCGACAAATATCGACACTCGAACCACTGATCGCCTTGAATTGGTATTTTCATTAGCAAAACCTGGCAATCGATAAGGAAATCATTTCCCCAGTTCTATATCTCGAGAAGAATATGACTTCGTATGCAGTGTTAACATAAGGGAAAAAGACAGGATATTATAATACCTCGAGACAGTATCTTCCTATGAAGAGCTTCTCAGCCGAGCACAGATTGCCGAGAAGTGTATTCAGTATGTATTCTACTACACCGCACTTGTCCGGCTCCTTGAAATCTAAGTGAGATTCAATCAAAGGTGGAACATCCTCCAGTAGAATCATGGTCTTATTGCGCCAAGAGCCAAGCAATCGCAGCGACTGCAGACGAGGAGCGCAGATTTGCAAACTGTTATCGCATTCTTCGTCTTCATCATCGTTGTCTTCATACTTCTCATAATCTTTGAAATATGAAAAGTTTATATCATCAATATAAGTGCGATCCGCAATCGAGTAGCCACGTATGACCAACTCCCTCATCTCCTGAGAAGATATCCAGATGCGCTGCCTACTGAAGCAGTTCTTCAACTCCAGACGCTCTAATACTGGGCAACCCCCCAAAACCCGGTCCATGACATCAGGGTGCAAGTGCAATGTATCAATTGTGAAGAACCTAAGCGATTCCCAACGAATCTCGGGGCTGCTGTACTGACATGGGAAACTGCACCTGCGCACGTGGAACTTCACCATTGATTGAAAGTCGAATATTTCCTTTGGGAACTCATAAAATTCCGGAGTGTTCTCATCATCGAGATCCTCCTCCTTGAGTTCAAAGCATAAATCTTTCACTTGACGTTCGACAGCAAATCTGACCCAGGCATCATACCTCTCCATAAGATATCGTAAAGGGGGTACAGGGTACGAGTAGATATGGAACTTGTCGATGGCCAACCGCGATGAGTCACGTCCCCTCAATATTTTGTCGACGTAATCGAGGACTTCAAGACCGATGACCTTCTTTTCCTCCCAGTAAATGTTGATGGCCGGAGTCCGGATCCAGCGGCGATGCCAGCACTTTGAGAGGATGCTAGTCCTCACAACATCCATGACCGGAAGGAAGTGGAAAATATAACAGATTAACTTGTCTGGCAAGGAACTCAACAAGTCCATTCCCTGCGCAGTTCGCTCTTGGAACAGTCTCCAGGCGTCAGCATCTCCGTCAGGCAAAGTAACGATTGCCTCCATCGACCTTCAGCAGGAGACAATACACAATCTCGTGAGGCCGAAAAGAACATTGAGCCAAAGAGACAAGCTTTCAAACGACGACCAACGGAACCAGTGGCAAAACCGATAGAAAATCCGAGGAGAAGAAGAAGAACAACAAACAGGTCACAGACTCCACGAGAGGGACTACGGAAACAGAACAAAAACAGCAAGACGAGGCAGAGAAACTGACGGCAATGCCGTAGATTGACGTGGATGTTGCTCCGCTTCAATGGAGGGGAGGGGGTGAGGGAGAAGTGATCCTCGTCCTCCTCGTTGTGTTTGTTAGGCCTGGATTGTCCCAACCGACCTTATAACTCTTACACGCGCTAACCGCCTATCTTATCCCATTTCAAATAACATCTTTCGAAAATGAACTTAACTTCCTAACTCACAAGTTCTTCTCTTGCGCGAATCAATCCCACCACTCCCATGCACTCTTTTGGTCGTAGTTCAATATAATCCTCCCATTACTCAAACCTCCGCAATAACATATACCATATATATATATATATATATACACATATATATGACACATGGAGTAGTCATAATTTAAATACTCGCCTACCTAAGATGAGCATCGGGTTCGAGTAAAACTTGGAAATGATATTTTAGGATTCGTATTAATATAGGTTTTTGAATAGATCAAATGAGTTTTTAAGTTCTAACTTTTCAGAACTGGTGGCACCAAATACGGTTCCAAGTTCTCACATTGGAACCAACCTGAAAAACTCATAACCTAACATAATATTTTCTAAAACATATAATTGATTCATATAATTTATATTTTAATATATATATTAAATTTAAATATGTCTTTCTCAAATTTAAACCCCGAGAAAGTCACTGTTCAAATTTAGTTCATTAATTCAAGTCTATTAATGAAATTTAGTAAAATCTCGTACAAATGTACAGAGAAAGTACTAAGCACATCGGCCCATTACAAAACAATTACACTGTTTAGCAAATTACTAAAAAATTATTATTCATATTTATTACATTTTTAAGCCATTAATAAGTAACAAAATATTGATTTGTTGCATCACCTTTTTGCCGATTTCCTTTTGTATAAGAGTGAGATGGCAGTAGGACTTCATGTTCTACAGAAGGTTGTGTATGACTGCAGAATGTGCTTGTTGAGAAAGCATACCGAATTTCCTTTTAAGAGTTCAGATTGGAGAGCGAATGAGAAGGTAATTGTGAGCGAAGGTGTTAAGTTATTTGAAGAAGAGAAGTGGAATGGACGAGCAGAAGGTCGATTTTCGAGCATACTTGGCACGCATCACATAAGCCTGATTAGGAGGAACAAAACATTGAGGAACATAATGTTGAGGGATAGAACGTCGAGTAGTAACTCAATCACAACGAATAAATTGGTAATATGCCAAAGAGGTACGAGATCCATGATTAACATTTACGAAAGATGCAATGTGACAATAGTAAAACTTGCTAGTTTTGAGAATACAGAGGAAGACAGAAGATGACTAGTTGTAATGTCGTGGGACCTAGGTATGATTGAGAAGAAACAAGAATTGGACATTCAGTCGAAAACAGAAGCTGAGTTTGTTGCAGCAATATGAGCTATGAATCAAGCCATTCGGTTGAAGAAGTTTCTAGATGGTATGGGTTATAAAATGAAGGAGACGAAAGTCTCTGAGGATAACCAAGCTGCACTGGCAATTAAAAAAAACAATTTTTCGTGGGAAGACAAATCACTTTAAGGTGAAGTTTTACTGTCTAATAGATGTGTACCAAATGGGAGATGTAGAATTGGTCAACTATACTACATAAGTTCAGTTGGTCGACCTATTTACTAAGTCATTTCAAGTGGGAAGATTTGATTTTTTTAAGGACACATCAGCTCCTAATCCAATGAACAGTTTGATGGATTGGTTCAAGGTTGATGGAGAATAAATGAGTTGTGGTGGTTAGACTTAATGAAGTTAGTGGTGTTTAGAGTTCATGTGGATGTTACTTAATAGGAAAGCTAAATAGTCTTTTACTTTTGTCTATTAATTTAGTTTGCATGGTCTAATCTAAAATGCATGAATCTATCAAATCAAATCCTGAAAAGAGCTTTCGTTCAAAGTGTGTTTAATTTTTTGCAAGTTTTGGTCTGGCTTCTATCTACAGAAGGCTCTACATCTACAGAAGCTACTGTTTACAGACTATTATATTGTTCTCTGTTTCGCTTTTATTAGAGTTTATACTGTTGATACATGTTTGTTTCTGTGACGTAAGTGATGATGGGAGTGTCGTTCTTGCATATATGCCAATGCTTTGAGAGGACGTCAGTCCTCACCACATCCTCAAAAGGCAAGAAGGTGATAATGTGGTATCAAGTCATCTATCAAGGTGCTTATCAATTCTTATCCTCGTCCTCGTTTTCAGACCGTTCTCCAGACAATAGTGCCACCTTTGCCCTGAACAAGTTACTCCATCGACCGCCCCGCTCCTTTGTCGGAGAAACGACTTGTAAATGACAACTACTCTTGGTGGCAAATCTAATAACACGCCAACACACAAATCATGATGTGAATAAGCCTCGTATCAAATGTAATGAATAACAATTTGCACAGGTACAGAAAGGGAGGGGGCGAAGGAGGAGATGAACTGATGGTAAAGGAAGAGCGTCCTCTTGTTGTTGTGAGAAAGGCGTTGCTTGGCTCCGAAGAAATCTTTAGATTTGGAGAAGGAAGCGAGAATGTGTTTTCATTCAGCTAGGAAGTGGTTATTTTCTCAAAATCATTAACAGAAATACCCAACGAACGCCTCTCCAACTGGCCGTTAAACAACCCATCTCTCTTTTTTAAAAGGAAAAATATAGTTTGTGGCATCAACTTTGAGCCAACTTTCTGTTTTGGTCATAACTTAGTTTTTTATATAATTTTGTCACAAACTTTTGTTTTTATATTGATTTTGATCCATCTTTGATTTAACCGTGCAAAAGTCAAACAGTCGGACCTGTGTCCTATAATAGTGGACCTCCAACATCTCATTCTCGCGTATCATCCACTTCACCTGTTTCAACAGCTCCTAGAATAGGCTCATCATCTGGCCTTCATCGATTTTACGTATTTTTTGTAGTATCAAAAGCTATAGTCCAATTTCGGCTTCCAACCTACTTGATCTGACCATCAAAATCCTAAATAAAATCATACGACGATGTTTTAATATTATTTTACATTTTTTATTTTTTATTTTAGTTTTTAGTCAATAAATGAAAACTATTTATCAGGCCTTGTTTGCCGTTTGCATGATTAAATCAAAGATTGACCAAAATTAATATAAAAATAAAAGTTGGTGACAAATTTATATAATAAGTTATGACTGAAATAAAAGACTCAACGATAAAACAATAAATCGATCTTTTGCATTTTGAAAGTGATGAAAGGGGGGCATTTCCTCGTCTTTGTTATTTTCTTCTTGCACATCCAAGCCAAGCATTTTCGTGAATTTGGTGTACATGAACTCCAAATCTAATACTTATTCGAACCAACCCAATCGAGTCGTTTTTTTTTATTTCTTCGTGTTGATATAATCTGGTTTTGATGATGGCAAATGTTATTTATTGCTAATGTACTATTTAAATGTACAGAAGAATAGGTCTTTGAGTGTGGAAGCTGCTCTCTGTTATCTGTGCAATACGTAAAAGAGTTATGTGGAGTACTTCAACAAGGGAAACGATCTAGCCATCAAAAATGGTGTTCTGAGGACAAGATCTATTATCGAGTCCACTATCTTTGTTACAGAGATGAGCATCTGTGTCACAGTTGTTATAGCTCTCCTTACTGAAGTACTTACTACGGTTTACAGAATGGTATTTCTGTGAGTGACGATTTCCTTATTGAAGATTGTTCAATATGCGAGCATGTGAGATATTTATCTCATACGTCCTTAAGTTAATTCTTATTGAAATAACTTTAGCATCATGTCTAGGTTCATTCTTGAACCTTGAGTTGTTTGGAAAAATTTATTTCATTAACTAACGTGATCCTAATTATGGAATTTGGCCGCAATCTAATCAGGTTGAAATCTCCCTGATTTAGTGAGAATATCGGGAATGTTTTCATATTATGGAAACAAATCAATCCCAATGCCAAATTCGTATAAGGAAAAGTGTCAATTCTGCTATCGCAGAAAACAGCTTCTAAGCAGAAGACATTATCTCTTATTGGGTGATTAATCCAGTTTATTATTACCTGTTATTACTAAGGATAATGTTTTGTGTCTTTGGAAGTTTTCCCACTGGATCGAATCTTGGAGAAAATGGCAAGTTGATCAACTAGTCGTTGGTGATTGATTGAAAACTTCATTCTGCGGACAAGCTTAAATACTAGAGTGAAGCAACATTTCGAAATTGGCGTTCTACCTGAAAGGTTACCAAAATCCTTGTGCCTTCACCGTTGCAAAAGCTGAGAGCGTCCGTCGTGTATTCACCGAGCCGCTCACCTCTGAGAGATAGTGTCTTCTGTAGCTGCAGACTATTGGTGTTGTAGTTGCTAATTCTGTTTGTGTAGGTTGTTAGTCATACAGGAAGTGTGCCAGGACAGGTGGTAGCTGCCAAGCCACGATGGCAAGTGGTAGTCGTCAAGCCACGTGGGCAGGTGGTAGCCGTCAAGCCATGGGCTCAGTGAGGAGCCGGAGTCAGACACATCGGTTGCGTGTGGGTTGAGTTAGTCACGTGTGTACGTACAAGTTGTTAGCCACATTTCTGACATAAGTGTGCATCTGTAAAGTCCCCTGATCATTATACAGTGAATACGCCCTAATTGGGGTGAGTGCTGTGAGAGTGGATGTACACATTATTTGCGGAACCACTATAAATCTTTGTGTAACACACATAAGATAACTAATCTCATAACTGGAAATCTGTCCAGCAAATCTAGTCTATGTAATCTTACAGAACCACACTTATGTGGTCGAAAAAGTGTCAAAACTCTTAAGGCACTAATTCAAATCCCGTTCTTAGGGCATTCCTGTACCAACACTTCATTTTACATATTGACTAAAATATTTCGAATTCGTTTTCTTAGTTATTAGATAATATATATTTACGAGTTTTTAGCCGAATTCGAATAAGATCGGTTGGGTTCTCCAACTCTCTCTGCTTAATGCATGGCCAAAGTTTCTGCAAGGCCTTTAATGATTGTGCTTTTGAAATTTTTCCCCTTAAACTCGACGAATGTTTCGAATTTTCTGGCATTAAAAAGGGTCTTAAAAACTATATAAAAAACCATTGATTGATTTTAGTTTAATCTACGATGCCAAAACAAACGGATCACCGAAGACGAAATGTGACTTATGTTAACGAAAAAAAAAACAAGGAACAACCAAACTCTGAAAGCGATTGGCGAAGATTTCTAAATTTTTTAACTTTTAATGCCTAAATCATATTTATTTATTGATTGGACATTTAACAAAAAGTATAGGGGCAAAATGGAATATCCGCTTCTGCATATCCACTTGTTTTGCTTGTAGTTAGAAGATGATGCGATGCCCCTTTCCACCCCACCCACCACCCTCTCAAACCCACGTTGGATTTGGAGCGCCCAGAGATGGGAGGCCTAGCTTTTACGCTTGATGTCATCCTCCTCCTCTTCCTCTGCTTCTCTCTGCCGGTGCCGACCCTTCATCTCACTCCCAAGCGCCTGCCATCCCCACCAGGGAAGCCCTTCCGGATCGCCTTGTTCGCCGACCTGCATTTCGGAGAGGATGCCTGGACCGACTGGGGACCTCGACAGGACCTCAATTCCCTCCGCGTCATGTCCTCTGTCCTCGACCGCGAACTCCCCGGTAACTCGTGCCGCCCACTTCTCTTGTGACCAGCTATATTCAGTAAAGTCGCGATCGCTTTTTACGTTATGTCTGCTTTATTCGGCTGGTTGTCAGATTTCGTTGTGTACCTCGGGGACGTGGTTACGGCGAACAACGTCATGGTTGCCAACGCCAGCTCGTACTGGGACATGGCCTTATCCCCTTCCAGGTCTCGAGGGATCCCGTTCTCCAGCGTGTTTGGCAATCACGACGACGCCGCCTTTCAGTGGCCCCTGGAGTGGTTCTCTTCCCCCGGGATTCCTCCTATTCGATGTCCTGCAACTGATACGTCTGACTCCCTTGGTGAGCATGGATTCCCTAACTGGCTGAAACAGAATCACGTAAAAGTGTTCTTCGTTGTTTAAGCGGTTCCTCGAACAATCTCTAGTTGAAGAAGGCTGCAGCTTCAAGGGGATGGGGCGCTTGCAGCTCATGAAAGCCGAGACTGTTCGGAATCAACTGTCATACTCTAGTGGCGGTCCGAGGGAGCTCTGGCCAAGCATATCCAACTACATTCTCGAGCTCTGTAAGAGCGATCATCCCCAATCATCTATTGCTTATTTGTACTTTCTGGATTCGGGTGGTGGATCCTACCCAGAGATTCTGTCGAAAGCCCAAGTCGAGTGGTTCAGGAGCAAGTCTCGGGAGATCAATCCCGATTTGAGGTAACACGAAAAGGGAAACTGGTACTTTGAACATATGAAACGAGTGTTTAGATCTTGGTACTAGTTACATGGCAGGCCAACCTTGTGCTCCGATGTCGTGATGGATGTCTACTTTCCTTGCTTTTCATGCTGATGTGTGGCAGCGTGCCCGAGTTAATATTCTGGCACATACCGAGTAAAGCATACGAGAAGGTGGCTCCAGTTCCAGGATCCAGAGTAAGCAAACCTTGTGTAGGATCGATAAACATTGAGAAAGTTGCTCCTCAAGAAGCAGAAGAGGGCTTTATGGATTTACTTGGGAACAGGTCTTCTGTCAAGGTAATCCCAAGCATGGTGAAACCATGACTAAATCTCTCGGTGCCAGTCATCTTGCTGATCTATGATGATTGGCAGGCAATATTCGTTGGACACAACCACGGATTGGATTGGTGTTGCCCGTATAACAAGCTGTGGCTATGCTACGCGAGACACACTGGCTACGGCGGATACGGGGACTGGCCAAGAGGGGCGAGAATCGTCGAGATAAATCAGAAGCCCTTCTCCATCAAGTCTTGGGTACGGATGGAGGACGGTGATGTGCATAGTGAAGTTGTCTTGAGTTCTTAAACATAAAACTGTAAATAAAAAGTAGGATGTCCGAAACGCGCTAACAATTTTACGTGCTCGAGTATAAAATCACCATGGTGCTAAATTTAGAGAGAAAATCAGCTAAAAGGCTGTGGCCGTGTGCATCTCCCTCGTCTTAGATAACCAGGCAGGTATGATCTTTGAGATGTGAGGACGGAGATCTTTTTAGGAGTCTTGGATCGTCCCTTCAGCAACCCCGGTGCCGCGGCCAATATATCTGCATACCCAACAATGCATTTAGTGGGGAGAGATTAAAACCATTACGAAAATGTATGATACACCCTTGAACTAAAAAACACCACCTCGTAGAGGCCTGTTGTCAGACAGCAGACTCATACTGTGGATTAGTCTGGCCATGATGGATGTGCGACTCCTCCTATACTCAGATTGCCGAGATGTCAGTAACCAGATCAAAGTATTGCGAACAGTTCTACAAGTTCAGAGAAAACCTGATGTCAAACTCCTCCGTCTTTTGTGCCACTTCCTGGGCGGCCGTTATAGCTTGAAGATTCATACCCAGATTCGAGCATAATCGCCTCTGTATGTTTTTGCAAAGCCACAAAAATAATATCTGTAAACACACATTCTAAAGATTTAAGGACTGAAAAAGAAAGGGAAAAGAGGGTGTTTCACCATTAATTCAGCCATGCTTACTGTCACGGGGACAAGACGAGGGTCGGTGCCTGCCGTCTACAGAAGCTTGAGTGAGGCTGCTTAGACAGTGTCCATGGGTCGGAACGCATGGACAATAGCGAGCGTAGATGCGTTCATTGACACTTGACGGATCAAGAGTGGTTCGAGTCGGTGCTCGGACAATGAAGCTGGCACGAGGCGTAACGTGACTAGAATACTCAGGCGTGGAGGCTTGAGGGATGCTCTTGGGCAGTCTCATGAGCAAGGTTCGTGAAGAGGCACGAGCTATGGACGCGTCACATTGTAAAGGGGCGCTTAGGATAAGATCTGACCCTTAAGAGGGGGAGTATTAGTGAAAGGGCGTGTTCCTTGGGTGGATTCCCCTTGGATAGCCACAACAATTGTAAGGGGCGCATAGATTAGAAAGGGAGCGACCCCAATAGGAAGGAAGAGCGGTTACGAGAAGTACCCTTAGGACGGATGTGTCCTTTTGTATTGTTTAGTGAACAGCCACGAACCCCTCTATAAAAAGGCTTGTAATGGGGCGTGAGCAAAGTAAGAGTTGTACATTTTATTCTAATAAAGGTTGGGTTGTTTGCTCAAAGGGAACGTGAGATAAACGAAAGGCTTCCGCTGGGTGGTGTGTTTGAGTGGCTGGCCGTGCTCGAGGGCGAGACACGACGCCCACAGGGTGATTTACTTGATAGAGCCTTGTAGCCCTGTGACACTTACTGCCCTGGTTTCATCCAACTTGCTAATCTCTAGCCCCAACTGCTTTACTAACCTACTAACCAATTCTTCGCTCTGCCTATGTCCTTCTCGATGACACCGTTAGCGACATAATAATATTTTTAACATGGAGAATAGAAACAGTTTCAGTCGAACTGCTAAGAATATATAATAAAATTGGTGCAAAGACGTTACCCTTCAGAGTGCGAGGCTTATCTTCTAGTCGACAAGCTACGTTCTAGCAAGTAGCAAAAGGGGATGATGTAATGTTAATACCTCGATAGTTGCCACAATGCCCAAACTGTGGAACACTTTAGCTATGTTATGAAGGCCAGCATCAGGTCAGGATAGAGTCACGTTTCTGCCGGTGGAAGGAGGAGAGTAATCCTCCGTTGGAGAGTTCACCATTGGCGAGGATGAGTTTTGCTGACAAAGTGAGACGAACGGGGTTCTCGCCACAGTCATGTCACCTGGGGCTGTGTCGCGGGTGGATCCCGTTTCCTTCATCTAAAATGGATTCTTTCTTTGACGATAAGGCTTCGGATTTTGAAAACGTGTCAGAGTCGCTACTAACTTATTTTAAGTTCAAGTTAGAAAAACTATAGAGATTCGTTAAGGTTCGGGAATTAGGAATTACTAGATCGCATGCATCACAGAGAAAAGGGGAGCCTTTATGGTGTGTTTCCGATGCCCAAATTTATTTGAGCTCGATTTTCAGAAAAGACATTGTTTAACATTTTGAAAAAAATAATTTCGAGCTCAATAACGCTAAAAATGTCTATGTGAATCACTTTTAAGAAAATATTTTTTTTTAAAAAAAGAAATTAATTTCGGGCAAAAAAACTCAAGTAGCATAGATTGATTAATGCCCTTAACAGTTTCTAAGCCAAAATAAATTCAAGGGGGAACCGGGTGTTTGTACAAATTCTCGCTCTCCATAGAACGCCCCGTTAGCATTTATACCTCACTGTGCCGTTTTAGAGTAGGTTTACGGCGAACCTGACGAGTCATTGATGCCGTACGTTTGTTACCGCAAAGCCGTCTTCTGAAGGTCTTGATCTTCGAAAATTCAAATAATCCCTCGAATATATATAACTTCGTTGTCTTGAATGCATTGAATGGGGTGCGTGCCTTGGTTGTCCGCAAGGCACGCCCCTTTGGAATACATGCATAAATATCGAATAAACGAAGTAAACTGTTCGAAAATGGTTTGAAGCGGGTTAATTATAACATTGTAGGAGTTATTTCGACGAAAGATAACTTGCAGTAAACCCCCATGCACGCAGCTATTACTATCGACTGGCTAACTAATACAAACTCTCAATAGTTAATTATTAAAGTTACCGTATGTTATAAAGCAATTGAAAAGAAATAAATTCAAGGGGTTGAAAAAAAAAAATTTTAAGAAAATGAATTAAAAAAAAACTCTGAAAGTCCGGAAGAAATAACAACCCATACTATGAACACCCACTGATGATAAACGTCATGTAATAAATTAAGTTAAAATCTAGAAAAAAAATAAAAGCATAATCGGACAAAATGGAATGCGTCCCGAAAAAACGAGGTCTTTCAATTACAAAAATTAAAATTTTCGTCTTCTGAGGCACGCATGCGTAAATGCAATTAAAAGAAAAAAACGAACAGAAGTTAAAATAGAAAACATTACCTTTGGGGTTTCAAGACTAGGGGGCCGAGACTTCCACCGAGAGCCAGGAGTCGAAGACAGGCCTTAAGTACAAGAGACCCAGGCGACTGACGTGGTGCGCAGGCTCCGAATCTGATATGCCGGGAAGAGAGGCCGGTGGCTAAGCGTTGGATTTTGGCCGCCGAGGCTGAGCGTTGGATTTTGGCCGCTGTGGCTGGATCTGGACGACGAGACTCGGAGTTGGAGTCCGTTGAGGATGGGGGGTGGGCTGATACCAGGGGTCGGCCGTGGTGAGGAGGGAGATCTCGTCGGCCTCAAGCCTGAAGACAGAGAGCTGAGAGTTCGATCCATAGAGGGAGAGCCTGCTGTCGCAAGGGGAAAGCTGGAGGCTGCTGTTGTTGTTTAAGAAGAAGGAAGATCTTGACGCGAAGGCGGTGCCGAAGTTGAAACCGTCGGATCTCTGCACGGTGGCGTCGGAGCAGGGGTTGTACACGCCGTTGTTGTCCCCGAAAAGGGCGGGGAGCGGGAGACCGAGAAGTAGGAGCGACGTCACGGTTGACAGGAGAAACCCCGCCAGTGGAGTGTCGGCGGTTGGCGGCGGAAGTCAACGGTTGAGTGGGCCATGGGGGTTGCTGCAGCGTCCAGTGTTGAGCGCTAATTCAGAGCTGGTGTTGCGGAAGCCGCCGTGACTGGGGAAAGGAAGACGAGACACCGGGGGCTGTTATCCTGCTGCTATCCGGATTGTTGAAGACGGCGATGGAGGTTATTTTCGCCGCTGTTGCTGGTGTTGAAGAGATGCTGCTGCGAGGCGTTGCTGGGGATAGCTGGCTTCTAATCTAAGGTCGACGGACTCGGAGACCAGAGAACAGGGTGTCGGAAAGGTCGGCCACCAGTAGGAAGAGACAGAAGTCACCGTCGTTGTGCTCTGTCTGCAAGAGAGCCGAGCTAAGGATATGCTGTTGCGTCTGCGGAGAGGAGCTGGTACGCGGGAGTTGAAGCGCGAGGTCGAATTGACCGTCGAATTACTGGGAGTCCAAGTCACCGGCGATCACTGATCCTGAACAGACGGTTGTCAGGCACAGTTTAGGGAGGGGTCGGTTCCGAGATTTTTCTTCTGAAGCCCGACACGATGAAAACAGCCGGAAAGGAGGACTGATGCGAGCTGTCGCAAGAATAGTTGCTGGTGGTGAAAAATAAAAATTCAAGAGTAGACAAATCAACAAAAATTGAAACAAGAGCGAAGGAAAGAGTTTATCCGAAATCGATCGCATTAGATTGGGTAAAAAGATCGAAACTATCATGGGAAGCAAACCGAGAGCACTGCGACATCGATGTACGGGGGAGGCTCGGCCGGCCGGAAACGCGACGTGATCTGGAGGTTATGCAGAAGAAGAAGAAAAGAAAAACTACCTTTTCGTAGGGAACGTAAACTGATAGTCACTCCCCACTCTCCCTGTCTCTTATACACATCTAGATGTGTATAAGAGACAGGGGTAAAAAGATCGAAACTATCATGGGAAGCAAACCGAGAGCACTGCGACATCGATGTACGGGGGAGGCTCGGCCGGCCGGAAACGCGACGTGATCTGGAGGTTATGCAGAAGAAGAAGAAAAGAAAAACTACCTTTTCGTAGGGAACGTAAACTGATAGTCACTCCCCACTCTCCCTTCTCTGCTCTTTTCTCCCAAGAAGCACCATGTGTTCTTTTTAGTCTAAAGCCTGTCCCTTTTATAGTTTCTTTGTCCCTTTTCATTTTGTAATGCACTGTTACGTTTCCTCATTTTGATTTTACGGAATGTAAAATATAATTATTTTTATTTGATTTTGTGTGGTTTTTTTTATTAATTTTAGTGATTTTCGGTGATTTTAGATTATTTTTAGTGATTTTCGGTGATTTTATTACCTCCTAGAAAAGTTGGGTTATGACAGTTACACCCCTAAGAATGTTTGATAAAATGTTCGAACAAAGATTTATTGATAACCCAATTTTTTGAAAGCACCGCGTTTGTTAATAAACGCTTGACCAAGAGTAGTATCACGCTTGTTTGTAAGTACTTAACCAGGATAGAGGTGGCGTGCGCTTGTTAGTAAGCGCCTAACCAAAATGGAGAACTGGAATGGTGCGGCGTTTGGAGAAACGCTTAACCAAACTGGATCATTGAAATGGTGTCACGTCTGTTAATAGACGCTTAACCAAAATGGAGGTTGGTGTCACGTTTGTTAGCAAACGCTCCACCTAACTGAATTGAAAATGGCATAACGTTTGTTAATAAACGTTTTACCGGATGGTATTGCGTTTGTTCGTAAACGCTTTACCGAATGGTGTTGCATTTGTTAGTGAATGCTTAACCATAGCAGAAAAATGGTATGGTGTTTGTTAGTAAACACTTTAACCGAATTGAAAATGACGTCGTGTTTGTTAGTAAACGCTCGGTCGAATGGCGTTGCGTTTGATAGTAAACGCTTAGCCAGATGGAAAATGGTATCGCGTTTGTTAGTAAATGCTTTAACTAAATTGAAAATGACATCGCGTTTGTTAGTAAACGCTCAGTCGAGTGTGGCATCGCGTTCGTTAGTAAACGCTTTCACCAAATTGAAAATGACGTCGCGTTTGTTAGTAAACGCTCAGTCGAGTGTGGCATCGCGTTTGTTAGTAAACGCTTTAACCAAATTGAAGATGACATTGCGTTTGTTAGTAAACGCTCAGTCGAGTGGCGCTACGTTTGTTAGTAAACGCTTAGCCAGATGAAAAAAGTATCGCGTTTGTTAGTAAACGCTTTAACCAAATTGGAAATGACGTCGCGTTTGTTAGTAAACCCTCAGTCGAGTGTGGCGTCGTGTTCGTGCCAACTATTCCCAACGTGATCCATTTTCGATGTGAACAAGTACGTTGTCCATTTTGAAGCAGCGAGCCCTGGGGTAGAAATCTGCTTCTGTAAGGGCTTCGAAGAAATCATGACTTGACGGAAACTCCTATTCGGGAAGATAGCATAGGTGGCCATATAATGCATCAAACTCGGAGCGTGATTGGGATGCAGTGCGTATTCGGTGATTCCCAAATATGTTAGGAACCATGTTTGCAATAGCGGCAAGCAGAAAGATGCGGTGTGGTGTCTGATTCCACGCTAAGCTTGAGAGGCAATCTTAGTCAATCCGTAGTAGGTTTCTCCCAGTAGGTTTGGTACAAAAGGGCGATCTTCTAAGATGGCCCTTGCAATGTAGACTGCCCGGGTGCCTATTGAATGCTTGGTGCCCGGGTAAAGGATCATTCCGACAAAGAGGAGAACGAATGCTCTTGCTGATGGTTGTCTGTCACCTTCTTCTTGGAAGTTCGGTGCATGTCGAAAGGTAAGGATCCTTTTGATTGGAATGTGTCCTGAACAGCAAGGGCATCTCGTCGCATACTAATCTTCTCCAAACAAGGGGAAGGATCCCCTGCTTATGGCTAAAGCCGGTCAGCTGCAGGTACTCTTCAAGTGGGAGCCAGCTCGAAATTGTTGAAGTGGAAGGTAAATGTGTTTGTGTTCCATTTTGCTAGGAGATTTTGTAGAACGGCCCAATCTAGCTCCACCTTGATGAGTTCCATCATATCTTTCAGTTTTGACTCCATGAACCTTTTCTCGCTAGGTGAAAGGCTACTGAACCAATCCCTCAACGACTTCATTGGAGGTTGATCTAGCCTCAATCCAATGTAATTAGACATCTTTGGGACCTGCAAAAGGTTAGTTGTTTTCCTACTATTATATCAAATATGGACCTATATGAATGCATGCAGTGTGAAACGAAAAAAGAAAAGGCCCTGCCGATCGAGCCTGAAATAACCTGCTAGATAAAACCAAAGCAAATGGTTAGAGTCATAACATGTTATATGGCCTTCAAACACATGCATATCTAGATTGGCTTTTGACTCACCCTCGGAAAAAAGGGTGAGTTGGTACATGCCGTAGGTAAAGAGATAGACAACCTCTCCCATATGGGAGGTATACCCCTAATCTTAGGTGTCCTTGGGTTTTAGGACAACTCACTGTATGCATAGTAGAGACAATAGGAAAAGTAAAGCCCAAACACACTCCACACAAGGCTTAGGCTGCCCCCCAATTTTGAAATCGATTTTTCGACTCTAATTCTCTAGAAAATTGCCCAAGTTTCCCCAGCGGAGTCGCCAAATCTGTCACAGGTAGATCCCGTTCCGGTTTTATCTAAAATGGATATCCTTCCCTTGACGATAAGGCTTCGGATTTTGAAAACTTGTCGAAGTCGTCACTAACTTATTTTAAGTTCAAGTTAGAAAAACTATAGAGATTTGTTAAGGTTCGAGAATTAGGGATTATTAAATCGCATGCATCACAAAGAAAAGGGAAGCCTTTATCGTATGTTTCCGATTTTCAAATTTATTTGAGCTCGATTTTTAGAAAAGACATTGTTTGACATTTAAAAAAATGATCTCAAGCTCAATAACGCTAAAAATGTCTATGTGAATCACTTTTAAGAAAATATTTAAAAAAAAAATTGATTTCGGGCAAAAAAACACAAGCAGCATAGATTGATTAATGCCCTTAAGAGTTTTTAAGCCAAAATATATTCAAGGGAGAACCGGGTGTTTGTACCATTTCTCGCTCTTTATGGAACGCCCCGTTAGCGTTTATATCTCACTTTGCCGTTTTAGAGTAGGTTTACGGCGAACCTGGCGAGCCGTTGATGTCATACGTTGGTGAGTACGAAGCCGTCTTCTGAGGGTCTTGATCTTCGAGAATTCAAATAATCCCTCAAATATATATAACCCCGTTGTACTGAATGCGTTGAATGGGGTGCGTGCCTTGGTTGTCCGCAAGGCGCGCCCCCTTGGAATACCTACATAAATATCGAATAAACGAAGTAAACTGTTCGAATATGGTTTGAAGTGGAATTAATTATAACATTGTAAGAGTTATTTTTAGTAATTTTCGGTGATTTTATTACCTCCTAGAAAAATTGGTTTATGACAGGCTGTAGTCGGGTTTGATATGTGGTTGACGAGTCCCACATCGGGTGAGAAGAGTCTACCCGACTAATATATAAGGAGAGAGGCTATTCCCACGAGGCTAGCTTTTGGGGTAGTGAAGCGGAACTCCTTATATCAGTTGGTATTAGAGCCAGCCCACCGGTCCTCCCGGTCGGTTGTTAGCAATGTGCGGCGCGGACGGAGAGGCTCATAGTAGCACCGTCCGCGTGGGCCGGACCGCAGGTCTAATATGTGGTTGAGGAGTCCCACATCGGATGAGAGAGTCTATCCGGCTAATATATAAAGAAAGAAGTAACTCCTACCTCTCAGACTAGTTTTTGGGGTGGTGAGGCGAAACTCCTTATATCAAGATTGGTGAGACACGATAACATGGCTACAATCCATGCATACTGTGTCCTCGGACGATGGGTCGAACATGAAAGTCGTGGACTGCTCAACGTGTCCGCCATTGACAATTGTTTCCTTTGTCCCTTCAATGAAAGAAAGCTTATTGGACTTTGGGTTGGGGTGTAAAAACAATATACTGTAAAGAAGAAACAAGGTAATATAAAATCCGTTAAATATGACATTATTAGGGATAATCGGAGAAATAAGATCTCTTCTAAGTATCAAAGCATTTCAGTAATTAAATTAATTAATTATAGCCAGGTAGCGATTATCATACCGGAGGTCGCCGCTATTCTACCGTAGGTGGTAGATAATGTAAGTACGAAACAGTAACCCATACGAAACAGTGGATTACTGTTTCATACTCACGTTATCTACTATTCACGGTAGAATAGCCAAGACCCCATACTGGATTTCCATTTCAGAAACTAAATAAATGAATTGGATGAAAGAATTTTTAATCATACTAATCGATTGATTTATTTGATTACATTATATTCTTGATCAACTCATAAGTCGTAGGTAAGTACGATGTAAGTTTATCTTTTGGTCCAGTGGCACTCATGGACCAGTAGAAGGAATGGAGATTTGTTCCTAGTTAACTTTCGGAAAAATAATTTCTAAAATAAAGCATGAAGTTTTAAAATTGGATAAATAATATCACAAACTTCATGTTAGTGTTTGTAATACTTTAGCTATTTGATTTATTTGGTAGAGGTTGAGGACTGAACGCAAGACTCCTCGTATAATGAAGAGGAGGCTTAATCATTTGAGCAATGAACTCGGTGTTAATAACATCGCGTTTCTCATAATATTAAACAATGAGTTCCATATTATTTAGGTTTTTTTTCCACTTCCCCTTCCCTATTAAAGCTAACTCAATATTATAAACACCGAATTCATGTAACCCATTATTTGCTCAATTTTAAAATTTTATACCTTATTTTGAGAATTATTTTCCAACAAACTAGATTTGGAAAAAGCTCCGGAAGGAATGGCTACTTCCCTCGACCAAGGACTAGAGTCACGCACAGGGGGCATGAGGACTGTTTTGTAAACAGCGTCGAGAAAATATTAATTCGACTGGTTTAGGATTAACTCCCTTTGCCCCTTCATACCACATTCCGTCGACATAGCTTTAATTCGACTGGTTTAGGATTAACTCCCTTTGCCCCATCATACCACATTCCGTCGACATAGCTTCAAGGTTTCGCTGGAACATATTACTAGTGTTAAGATCTCGGAAACACTGTTCTGTTTTTGCTGTGGATGTCTTCTCTTCTTTAACATGGAGAAGGTAGCCTGAACTATTGTCTCAACATAACCCATCTGCTCGAAACGGAAAAAGAAAATAGTCTGCCCAGAAGAGCACAGACAAATCATCCTCAACGATTGCCCCCACAACCACAATGATCAACAAACTCTTCACGAGTAATGTGCATGCTAAATTAAATCACCATGCCTACTAATGAACTGGAAGGACAAATCTATTCACATTGCATGGTTGGCACGTGATTGGCGTTTATCAAGCCCGACTGACCAATGTATGGTACTTGTCATGTGCCATTTTATCAAAGCTCATTGGTCAACTTAGGGGTCTCCTTGTACTCCATCAAACAAAAGTTCCCTCAATGTCATCACAATCTTTTGCAGAATCTCCTCGTGCCTAACTAGGTACATCTCCGCCTCTCGCTTATCGTGGAAAATCTTCCCGTGTATGTAGTAGCATGTACCTTCCCTCACTATGATTCCGTGTTCACAAGCCAAATCAAGAACTTCTGAAGCAATGTACAATCCCTTACCAAACACGATTCCCAGTTCAGTCTTGTTCATGGCAGGTGCTAGTTTGTTCTTCACAACTTCCACACAAATCCCAAGTCCGCTGACCTGGATTAGACCCAGCAAGCGCACATGAGAAGAAACATAAGCTATTGCACGTCAGAATTGAACACCTGACTTCAGGTACCATACAGATCAACGTCACACATATCTAACCTATAATAAGCAAGGAACCAGGCATAAAGATGACCGTAAATTGAACAAAGAAGACCTTTCGATGTCTCCGATAGAGCACAAAAAAAAAATTATGCGACCTTACCAAGTGAGATCCCCAAAGGGCTTCAACAAACTTCTCCAATAAGATAAAATAGACTAGACATGTACTAATCATTCCAAACAATCAGTGCAAGAACCAAATCCTCAGCAGTCATTGAGCTTCATGAAGTTAACATAGTTACGCTTTTACCTTATCTTCTGTCTTCATCAAAGCTAACCTAACAAGTCTGAGCCGAATGGCAGCATAAAATTTTAAAGCATTCCCACCACAGGTAACCTCCTCAAGATGATAATTGTTTTGACCATATTTGTGGCCATGCCTAACCTGCATGTGGACCGAGATTTTTAGTGAGGGGCTTTCTGTTACTCCAGCAAAACTTGAACAGTAAACGCAAACAAGATGCAGCTACTGAAACCTGATTCACAAAAATGATGAGTGCTCTTGATTGGGAGAGGGAGCTATGGATTTTTCTTAGAGCCTGAGTCATAATTACAGATTGCAGATCCCTCTCATTGCTGCTTACTGGATTGTCAATCTCACATTGGGGGATGAGAGCAGCAACCTGAAATAGAGAAACAAAAAAGGATAGAATTCGGTGTATTTAAACGAGATCAAAACTGATAACCAAACTAAAGAGACTGAATCTAAACTTGATGGTTCAAATGAACATGTCCCAGAAACAATGTGAAAATAGAGAATAATAGCTCTTCAGTAGCATAATCAAGACAGAGAATCTCATGGAATTGGACATGGATTTATAAGTTATTCAAATAAGTCATGGTCAAAATATCACTAGACAGTGTGAGAGACAGAGCTGAAGCAGGAACTTACACTATCAACTACAATTACATCTACAGAGCCACTTTTCGTGAGGGTGTCAACTGCACTAAGCAAATTTTCAGCAGAACTTGGACGCAGGAAAAGAAGATTTTCTGTGTCTATTCCCATTGCTTCCATAAGAGAAGGATCCATCGTATTCTCTACATCAAAGTATGCACAACAACCTGCTCCGTACAGATAAGCAACCCAATGAGCCCAACAATACTAATATCGTGATGTATTAGTCCATCTGCATTCACAAAAGGAAATCAAATGAGTCTGCTAACAAATAAAGTGGCAAACGTCACCATGGTACCTCCAAGCTTTTGAGCTTCTTTGATGATGTGAAGGGCCAGTGTTGTCTTTCCAGATGCCTCTTTTCCATATATCTCAACAATTCTACCCTAAAAGTGTTAAAAGGCCATCATTACATATACATAAGATCCTTGTCACTCTTAAAAGAGGATCAAGAGAACGGATAAGAAAGGAAGCCAAATTAGGAACACATGAAATTTCTGATGGAATAAAAAGCTTACTAGATATCAGAAAAGGATTTAAATATCACAAGCCAAAAGAAATCCTGGGGGAGGAAAGAAGAACCCAATTCATCTCATACCCAAAGTTAACTAATCATCTAAAGCTTCTGCCATCATAGACAACTAAAACATAGAAATGACGGGCCACAGCTGTAG